>JACBWW010000017.1:3280984-3285984 GCA_020086605.1 Lanius collurio | reverse complement strand
ACCCTGTCGCAGGTAAATTCTTACCCCAACCCTGAACTGGCAGATTGAGTCAGAGTTTGAAGTGATTATCCAACTTTAGAGTGTTCATCATAGTGATGTCTTTTCTTCCTCAGAGACACACGTATTTCTGTTGCTAATTGTAGCCCCAATTATTCTCTCTCATCCCATAGGGGAATAAACCAGCAAAGCAGTTGACCTACTAGTACATACACCTGGGAGGACCTTTCCCACCCAGGGTCTCCTCTAGTTTGGGATTTGGAGGGGACACACAGGTCCCCACAGGCGTTAACTGCTCCCCAGGGGTCTCTCCTTGCTGTGCTCCAGTCAAGGGAGTTACATTCCACACGTTAGTAGGTGCAGGATTCGTCCCATGTGAAGGACAACTGTCACTTTATTAAATAGTGACATCAGTGATCGTCTGCCTGGCAAGAGCTGTGCCTCGGTTCACAGCTCTGCACTCAGAAACCAGAGCAGCTCCTGATCGCGGAGACCACTTTTCATAACCTCATCCCACATGCTTTTGCAGGCAGTAATACATCCCAGTGAGACTATTAAACAAATAGGGCCTTAAAATCTTATCTCAGATCTTGCTCAAACACGAGATTTTTGTAATCATAAATGCTAAAAATACCGCTCACATGTAAGAGCGATAAGTGCAAGCAGGATTCAGGGTTGCCTGAAATTGCTGCAGTCCAGGCAATTCATAGTTAACACATAACTCTCTTGACAAACAGCTCAGATGACAACATACCTATAATTATAGTTATATCTGATCACGTCGCCTGGGGAAAAGGGAAGGTGATGCTGCAAATGCAGAGGGGCTGCATCCTACTCTCTACCTCCCAGCCAAGAATCCCTTGGACCTCTCCAGGAGCTACTGCTGGCAACTCAGTCCTGGGAAGGGGTCTGCTAGGCATGCTGTGCACTCACCTGTGCCTCCCTAATTTTGGGATCTGTGTGGTACCCACTTAGAGGGATGCTGGCAAATTAGAGCAGCCTAAAAACGCAGGCAGGTAATAGAAGCAGGGTAGGCTTGAGCTTGCGTCTTCTATCCCTGGGAGGTTTGCAGGGCTGGCAGATGGGAAGCCAAGCACTTACACCGGCGTCATTGCTGGCACGGCGTCGCTTGTGTGCCAGCTCCCCAGGGTGGGCACCAGCTACTGGGGCTGTGCAAGGCACAGAAAGGCCAACACATGACAAGGGGGATGGAGAGAGGCCACAGGGCTGGGGAGGCAGAAGGGTTTGTGTCCTCTGTCCTCAGGGTTCATCCTGCCAAGGGTCACCTTCCAGTGGAGTTGCCACATCAGTTTGGGCCACCTCTTGGCTTGCCCACAGAGCTAATGCCCTTTGTACCCAGTCTTCAGTTTGGCAATCTCTTTTCACCCTGTGTGTAATCCTAAATATGAGAAAACCTCAACACAACTGGCTCAGCTGAGAAGGTTTATGCCTGTCCCTTTTTTTCTCCAGGTTGAGCACTTATCCCCATCAAACAAAACCCCATTGCATGCCCACTTCTTCAGGATGACCACGGTCTCTAACACAGAGTGAGCACTCTCTATTTACACTGCTAGTAGAGATACAAGGCTGTCCTTCTCCTTGTATTTGCTCTAAATACTCACTAGATTCCCAGGTCTAATATTACCAGGTTGAATATTCTTTTATGGTTTTGCAGCCTTTTTTTTTGGCTGAGACAGCAATGTTCCCTAATGTGTAAATTTTCCTGTTTTTTCTTTATGCATAAACCTTAAACTCTATCATTAACTAATTGTTTCATGTGTCTCAGACAAAGTGTAATCAACAGAGAGGATGGTGAAGAAGTGTGAAATGACAGAGTGACATTCTATGCTTAAATAAGCAAACTACATCCAAATCAAACAATGGCTTGAAAATGTTTCCATAATAAGGGTGCATAAATTACCTCCATTACTTGGAAAGCTCCTACTTGCATCTTACCAGCCACATTTGTAGTATTCACAAGAGCTGATACACTCCGATCATGATAGACATGCCTCTGTTACAATAATTATAAAATGCTTTGTGAAAATATCATTGTGTCTACAGAGCTACTGAAGTTGTACCATCTCCTTGGTGTTTGCTTATTGCCTCTGTGAATTTAAAAAAATATCATTAAAAAGAGGAAGAAGAAATACATTTGAAAGGAGATGGACTGCTTTTTGATATTTATTCTCTGCAAGGGAAAAAAATAAAATGTGTCTCAGGTTGTGCCATAATGTGATATTCACCAGCTGGGTAGTGAAAAGGGAGTGTGATTCCTTGAAAAAAGATGGGCAATATTTCCAGATTGGATGGAAATATTTTAAGGAGATACACTGCTGGTTTCCTGTGTAAGACCTCTATTACAGGTGCATTTGTACATATACACAAGAAAGGTCTGGAAGAAGAGAGACTTTGTGTGAGAGGGCCAAAGCCCCCCAGGCTGGGGGCTGATGGTGGTGCTGCTCCTGGCTCCACACAGCCCCTGTGGACCCCGTGGAGGTGAGAAAATCTCTCCTCTCTCTTGCTCTCATCTCACAGTTTGAAAAGGGACTGCCAGTCAGTGCTTTTTTTTTTTTATTTTTGGCGTATTACAACTTGAAAAACAGCAACTTTTATTTTTTCCTTTTAAGGAAAATCCTGTACAGTTTAATCAAAAGCAGAGCCCTTACAATTATTTATTCAGTCTATAAATCTCATATTTTAATGTATTTTTTTTCTCCTCAAATATTTTGTTTTGGTTGAATACATCTAATGAGGTAAAGCTTTAAATAGTCATAATTCTTTTAGGGTTACTGAAAACCTAAAAAATAATTATACTAATAAATGAAAAAGAAAACACAGTAATAAAAGAGATATGATTCGCTTTTAATTTTGTGACTGCATTTATCATTACACCAAGGCAATATAAAATATCTGACCTGAACATGGTTTGGTCCTTATTACAATTGCTAGCTTCATTAAAAAGACCATGTTAACTTTATTTTAATAGTGTAGAATCTTGGAGTACAAGTATTTTCAAAATTAAAATCAGTCAACATAAGAAAAAGCTTTGAACAAATCTGAAATGCCTTGAAGGATTGTTCTGAATTGATTTTAACACACAATGTAAGAGGAAAATGTACTTGTATACTACTATTTTTATTATAAAAATGTATGTGGAGGAAGTTTGGAGAGAAATTGTTCACAAGCAGTGAAGTGCAAAGTGTGAAATATTAAATATGCTCTTTTTTAAAAAAAGAAATTGCCCAGTTTTAACAAGCCAAGAGGGTATGAATGCATGAACAGCATTGGCTGTATTTCAAATTAACCATAGCAAGCCCTTCCACATACCTGGAAAACCTGATCCTTACGCTGAGATTTTGTATGTTAATTTATACTGCAGAGTCCTTAACATCTGACATCGGCTGTAACATTACAAGTTGTGCTATGACTTTATTAAGGGATGATTTCCAAAGCCCTAAAGAATACTTATTATGTTGTAATATATATTTCTGAAGAGGATTAGGTCTTTGATGCTAAAACCTAGACGTTTTAAAAGCGAGTTTACTGAAATGAAAAAGATTACATACATTCCTTTGTGTTGCACCAGGTAGAGCTTTTCCACCTTCATTTCAACTTCGTTTCACAAACCTCAGTGGTATCACGACCGACAAATGCATTTAAAATCCCTCAGAGTTTCATTACTGAAATGGGATATTCTAGAAAAGGACCTGGGGCTTGTGCTGAACCACAAACTGAATAGGTAACAACGGGAAAAATACTGGAAAAATACAAAAAACCCGGGACACATCCCTCCCTGCAATGTGTTCATGTTAATATCAGACTGAGCAGCAGCTGGATTTCAAGGACTGTGTCTGATTTTGGATGACAGTCTTTTAAAAGGATTGAAAAAGTTGAAGGAAGAGCAAGAACAATGAAAAAGTTTAGAAAACTTGACCTGTGAGAAAAGACTGATGAAACTGGGTTTGTTTAATTTAGGAAAGAGAGGACGGGTAATGGTTTTCCAGGATGTAAAAGGTTGTTGCAGAGAAAAACACCATCAGTTGTTCTCCAGATCCACTGGGGGTAGAACGAGAAATAATCAGCTTAATTTGCAGAAAAAAAAAAAATGTAGGTTAGATATTAGCTAAAATGTCAAGCTATAAAGAGAGTTAAGCACTGGGAGAGGTTACCTGGGAGTACTGCAAAAAACCTGGCACTGGAGGGTTTTGAGGCTGGGTTAGAGGAGCAGTGGGGGGTGCTCCAGGTGCAGGACCTGCCTCGGGCATGGCACACAGCAGGTCCATGTACACCCAACTCTGCAGCACTGCATGTTTGCCACCACAGAAATACAGCTGTTTAACTTCATTGCAGAAATGTCTGGTCAGGTTGGGATTTTCAGACCAAGGGCATGTTGTAATTTTGTTTGAAATAGACCATTTTTCTGTTTTAAACATCAGGAAAACCACTTTCCTTTTGGCATTCTCCCCACAATTAATTGACTTTTCAGCTCTCAGGTCAGCCCCTAATTTAATATATATATATATATATATTTATATATATATAAATCTAGCTTTTAAATAGGAAAATTGAATTATTACCTTCTGCAAAAGCAGAAAGCTTTCTTTTTCCCCTCCCTGCAATGCTTGCCAGTGTCATCTCCAGTACATGTTCCCCTGAGCCCAGCAGCCAAATCAAACTTGTCTTTCCCTGTGGGATGGCTCATAAATCTCTTGGTCCTCAGCACTGAAGTCTACTGTATCCCCAAGGTCACTTCATGAGGAGATATTGGATATTGGTCAGTACTGCTTTTCTCCTGCAGGGAAAATTCAACTTTTTGTTACTATGGTAAAATTTACTTGCACAAAAAGGAACTTTCTCAGACACCCATTTGAAACAGCACCATGAGTGTGAGTCCCCTTGCAAGATCTGGAGCAGTGAAAGCCCCTTCAAACCTGGGGTTTTACAGCAAAAAGGAGTGAAATCTTGTTTTTTCTATTGTAAACTGAGGGAAGGGAAGGGAA
>JACBWW010000017.1:3198764-3280884 GCA_020086605.1 Lanius collurio | reverse complement strand
GGAATTTGAAAACAAATGTAAATCATACATGGACAACCAAAGTTTTTATTACACAAAGGCATTAAGCACAGCTATCAATAAGAGACTATAAGAAATCTGGAATGAGACTTACAGGTGTAGCCTGACCCTACAGACAGTAGCTGTCATGTTCTTTCTTCCCTCTTTCCTGTGGTCCTGCTCACTCCCACACCTGGGGTTGCATGGAGTCCTCTGTCCTGCCACATGCACTCCCATCCTCCCTGCTTGTGGGCAACCAGGCTGGGGCAGGGGCTGGAGCACAAGCCTGATGAGGAGTGGCTGAGGGAGCTGGGGGTGTTCTGCCTGGAGAAAAGGAGGCTCAGGGGTGACCTTATCACTCTGCAACCACCTGAAAGGAGGCTGTAGCCAGCTGGGAGTCAGTTTCTACTCCCAAATAACAAGTGATAGGACAAGGAGAAACAGTCTCAAGTTATGGCAGGAAGGTTTAGGTTGGATATTAGGAAAAATTTCTTCATTGAAAGGGTTGTCAAGCATTGGCAGAGGCTATCCAGGACAGTGGTGGAGTCACCATTCTTGGAGGTATTTATAAGACATGTAGATGTGGCATTTTGGGAGATGGTTTAATGGTAGACTTGGTGGTACTGGAGTAATGGTTGGACTCAATGATCTCAGAAGTTTCTTCCAAGTGAAATCAATGTATGATTCTATTTTTCTGTAGGTAGTTGCAATGAGCACCACACTTTGTGGATGTCTGGAGCAGGAGTGCAAGGCCTCAGTTGGAGAGATGCTCGTGAGATCATAACCAATGGCTTAGGACAGGAGATCCTTGGGAGAAAGGATCCTGGCTCTTCCACTGAATCTGTATATCCAATAAACTGGCTCTGGGTAAGATACAGAAAGTCTAGAAGAAGCTCTCCTTAGCCAGGGACCAGGTTTGGTGGGGCTCCTTTTGGGGGATGCAGCAGCTGGCTGCAGATGCAGCAGTGCAGGCTCAGCCTCTCCTTGCCCTGTATTGTGACCAGTTTTCCTGTTACAGGGACAGATGCCTTTGTCTTTATCAAGGCAGCTGGAAACCTGTGCAAACCTTAAATGTGTTTTAAATTTATGAGATGAAAAAAAAAGGAGGGGGATGTGAATGGAGCACATTTGCACAGTAGCTCAACTTGAGAAGAGGTGTGTAAATCTGCACTCTTTTCATCCAGCTCTGTTCTCTTCTCAAAGAAAATCCCCAGTGAAATACTATTCAGAAAAAGAGTCACTTTCAAACATTGGAAATGACAGTGCTTTTAAAGCAGCATCTACATGCCCCAAATCCAGGGAAACCTTAAAGACCCAGCATGAATCTGCACTCAAGCACTGATGTCATGGCACTTTCAGACATGGAATAAAATAAAATCACTGTATATGATAGAAAAGTTGCTTGCCAGGCTCTGTGTATCCTGAGTATTAAACCAAGCACTTCTCTTGCACAATGAAAAAGAACACAGATCTGCAAGAGCTGAAACAAGCACCTGCAGGTGGTACTGGAAGTGAGGGCACTGTGTTTGAGTGAGGTGTCACCACCTCCCAGCCAGGTCACCTCAAAGTGACCTCAACACTGTTGGGTCCCTCGCCGGCACAGGGGAGCTCGTGTCTATTTACAGGGTGTTTGCCCACTGCTCCTGCTTTTAAACTGTGCTTTTCACTGTTTCTCTTGACAAAGTTCATCAAAGGATGATTTAGGATATTAGGAAGGTTTTAGAAAGGGACATCCCCGTTTGCCCGAGAAGCAGAAAATCCCTGTTCAGAACAGCACCCCATTACTTTGTCTTATTGGTCCCCGATGTTGCCAATATTTGCAAAAATTCTGTACCAGATGTTCTCTCACTGTAACAAAAATATCTTATTATGGGCCCTTTCTTACTTAGTATTTCTCCCCAGCAATTTCTTTTTTTTTTTTTTTTTCATAGAAAGATTGTTAAAATAGGCTCCTCTTACTTTCTGCAAACATTTGTATCAACTCCCAAACTCTTCCATATACCTGGGCTCCCTGACCTGGCTTCTCTTCCTGTCCTCCACCTTTTATGAAACACCCTTTCTCCACTTTCTTCCATGTTGACAAATGCACGTGCATGTCACTGAAAAAAAAAAAGAAAACGAAAATGAAAATGAAAATGAAAATGAAAAAGAAAAAGAAAAAGAAAAAGAAAAAGAAAAAGAAAAAGAAAANAAATGAAAATGAAAAAGAAAAAGAAAAAGAAAAAGAAAAAGAAAAAGAAAAAGAAAAAGAAAAAGAAAAAGAAAAAGAAAAAGAAAAAAAAGAAATATGAAAATTCAAACAGGCAAAAGAACATCAATTTCCCAGATTTTTGTTGTGTTGGTACTACAACTGCAAAGGTTCTTGTTTTCCATCCCTCTATCCTCAGCCTTTCCTCCCTCTATCCTGCTGTTTACACAGTGCCTCTCCCATTCCCATTCTCATTTCCATCTTTTTCTTTGACTTGCTGTTATCCAGGAGCTTCCCCCCATCTCTCCATGGGAGCTCACAGGCTGATCAGACACACAGGGGAAGGTTTGGCTGAGCACAGCCTGTGGCTCTGCTGCCTCCCTCCTTCCCTGGGCTGCAGCTGGAGCAGGAGCTACATTCAAGGGGTATCCACCAAGCCATGACCTGGGTTTCAACCTCCCTTCCCTGGAGTGCTTATTGACACCTGATTTAGCACCCCAAAAACAGGTCTTCAGAGGAGACAGTGGCGTGAACCTCAGCTCCAATATTTGATTCTTTCTTTTTTCTTCTCCTTTCTAGTCCAGTGTCTCCGTGCACACTTCAGGTGGGTCTGGCAGCCATGAATTCCTGGAGCCACTTTTCTGCATGCCCACACCTTCACCAGATGCTGATGCTGTAGGCCATGATCACGCCCAATTTGGTGTTGAAACAAGGAAGAAACGGTGAAAGACAGACCCAGCTTTGCCATCACACACTCCAGCTTGTGGGGATAAGCACCTTCTGGTGTGGACTCTGTGTCTGTATTATTCTGCCTTTTCATAACTCAATCCTGCCAGCCTCTGAACTATTTTTATTGCTCTCCTCTGAATAATTTTCAATCTGTCACTATCTTTCAGGTAATATGGTGCCCATAATTAAATACTGCAGGCGCTACCGCACCAGAGCCATATGCAGACGGACTATTACCTCCTTGTGCTGTGATGTCTTCAGCCCCAAATCAAATTGGCCTTCTTTTGCTGCCATATCTCAAGGCAAACTCCTGTCTAATTTACTCCACACTATCATCTCTAGATCTCTCACAGCATTATGGCTTCTCGGGTTTTTATCGCTGATTGAATATCTGGGGTTTAGATTATTTTTCCACAAAAGTCGTAACTTCTATTTTCTATGTTGAATCTCATTTTATTCACCACTCATTTTTCCTGCCTTTTCAGAGTCCTTTACATTATTTTTGCTTTCATATTTGGGGTTTTCAACCCCACCCAGCTTAGTTCAGTTTGCATATTACATCCACAAAACGTTCACGTCTTCCTTTAGATCAGTGAAACTCTTGGTAAATAACTCCCCGTTGAGAGAATCATTTCAGCACGTGCTTATACCCTTTAGGAGCCAACAGTGCTCAGGTATGGGATGGAGCACACGTTGGAACATTCATTAGTTTGGTAATAGGGACAGCCCCTTTCATATTTGATGTTCAGCAGGTTTCTGCAGCGGGGTTGTGGTGAGGGAGGGACAGGTGACGTGGGGCAAAGGTTACAGCGAATGTCACTGGTGCAGCAAACCCATCACAGGCTGCCAAGGGCACCCACACATCCTCACCTGCGTGGTCAGGGCCTGCATTAGGGTTTTGCCCTGTTGAGATGCCATGAGATGCCCCAGATCAGCTCGTGGCCATTCCCCATTTCTGCTGAGAGACGTTCGAAGCCATGTCAATCTGAATTAATGTTGGGAGTGAGATGCTGGGTGACAGCAGTGACTGTTTTATTAAAATCCAAGGACCCAACTGAGCAGTCCTGAACTGTGCTCACATGAATAATCCCACATATTTTGAGCATGAGGCTAGAATTCACAAATTTTCTGTTTCTATAAAAAGGAACTCAGTGTTTGGTGGGCAAATCTTGCTTTATGTAAATCCATGCTATTTCTTTTCTCTGTTAAACTCTAAGTTCATTTTCTCGCCAAAGTCAAGGGAAAGGTGCACTTTGGCTTTCAACATCTTCAGATTTGGCTGCAAGGATTTATCTACCTGGATAAAAATACCTGGAATATCTACAGTGAAATAAAACCATTCCCAACATCCAAAATATATCATTTGGACAATCTGGCCTAAAGCAAAAGAGCATTTGTTTCTGCAAATCTCCACTCAGAAAAGATGATTATTTGGAAAGAAAACCTCATTATTTGGGGATATTGCCCACATGGGAAGGTGCTCCAGAGCAGCTATTTCTTAATCTGACTCTTTTTTTTTTTTTTTCCGTGGTGCAGGGCGATGGGTGGTGACAGAGTGGCTTATTTTGGCTAAACTCCCACGTAGACAAACTCAAACTGATGTTTGCTTTACAATGTTTGGTTCTTTACTTGAATTGGTACAGTAGATCTGTTATCTTTTCTAGAAAAACAAGACCAGCTTTCTTCGGGCATCACAACATTTTCTTCCTAACTTTCCTACAACTCTTTAGCTTTTCATTAAGAAAAGCAAATAAAGTGGCAGTGTTTTATGAAATCTGTTAATTCCCTTAGTGGTGAAGAAATCCAGGTTAGGTAGTTTATATTTATGGCCACATTTTGTAGAATCAGACTGAACTGCTTTTTTTCTTCTGCTTGTCCTTAAGAAAGTCCATTTCAGATTCTGTAGATATTTGGGTTCACAGGTTTGTTGTAGGATTACTTTGGAAATGCCATTTTAAAGTAATATTTAAGAATACTTGAGGAAAAAACATGTGCTGCTGTGATGCTGGAGAAGGCTGGCTGGTGGAAAGCTGGTTCCTGGTGGAGAGGCTTCCACCCCCCAGCTCAGGGAAGACCAACACAGACTCTGACCTTTCTGTCCACCCAGATGAGCCCACTCAGCCTCAGGTTGGAGGAGCAAAAGCTCATAATGAACAACTTCGCACCAACACACCCCTCACAAATAATTTCCAGAAAACACCATGCAAGGGTATTTAATAACTGACATCTCAGAAAGCTGTAAACCCTTCAAGACAGCCCGTGACCAAAAAATGGAGCAGACAATTTGCAGTGTGTTTTCCCACTCTTTCTACCTTGGTTTGCTTATTTATTTTACTAAGTTTTCTGACTTCCTACAAAAATTTCCTCAATTATTTTATTCGCATTAAGAATAATTTATTTTTTAAAAGTTCATCAGTCCAGCCATTTTTTGATTCACCCTTAATTTAAACCCCTTCTAATTAATTAATGGGCCTGCTGCCTCTCTAGAATGTATTTTCCCTTTGATATATGTTTTAAAATCCTTTTAAAGTTATTTGGTTAGCTTTAAATTCTGCCCCTACCCCTTATCCTTATTATTTCCCCTTTAATCCCTTACTGCATTTGAGTATGCTTGTTTGATTCTTTCCCCTGCCCCCTCTTGCTTTCTAATTTTGACTACAGCTTTTTTCTTTTTTTTTTTCTTTTTTTTTAATTAAAAAAATTAAAGCCTCAGATCTTTGCACAGTCCCTTATGAAGCCACATTGGCCGCTTCTTGTTCTCTGTTCTTCATTTTGAGAGGAGCAGGAGTCTTGCAGCTTAATTATGGTTTCTTGCAGGAGTCCCCCTGCTTCCCCTCGTGCTGGTGGGTGTACAGTATTCCTCCTCCTCCTCCTCTTTTCCCTCCTCCTCCTCTGCAGACTTTTGTTAAATACAGTATGAACAGTACATACCAACCTTTTAGATCCACCAGATTTCTCCCTCATTGGTATATAAAAATACCTGCCTAAAGATTTACATCCAGGCAGGCTTTCTCCTGTCCTTTGCCTTCTTTCTGGAATTAAATCCATTTCCAGAAGGACCAGAGGATGCTGCTCCTTTTGTTAGCTTCAGCGTCCATTTTTAAAAATTGTTTTCCAGCAACTGCAGCTGCAAGGTCACAATTGATCCATGGCCAATGTTTTGGCACATTTCATGCATTTCACCTGAATACAGCTGAAACCAGGGCCAGATTCTGTGCAGGGGTAAATCTCTGCAGCCTTTTACTCTCTTAGACTTGCTTTCTGCAGGCAGCAGATGTGGCTCAAAGTTCCTCAAGACGCTTGGGAGCGATTTCAAAGCCCTTCTAATTTTCCTGATAATATTGGCACTCCTGGGTGCTGGTTTCCTGGTAGTTTAATTTTTTTTTTCTATATATATAAACCTGCCAATGTTGATAGCTTGAGTTTCTGGAATCAACTCTCAGTCTTCATGAAGCTATTTTAATTAGAATGGGAGGGCTCTGTTAACTAAAAGTGGAAGAAATATTGATATGAAGATGCTCTGAAATGTGCTCAGCCTAGCGAGCATGTTTTAACTCCTTGTGAATGCTGAACTATTAGAAATTTTAGACGGAGTTGGGGATGGATGACTTTTCCCTCTCTTTTCTTTCTTTCTCTTTTTTCCTCTCATTTTTCCTTTCTTTCCCCCCCCCCTCTTTTATTGCGTTCCTCCCCCCTCTTTTCCCCCATCATCTACTACTACCACCTAAAATCTTTTGTTCTCACATCTGTAAGATACCCCGTTCCCGGCCACCCTTCTCCCAGCACGCACGGTAACCCAGAAGGTTTGCCGGATCTCCCCCCACCCCTGAGCCCACATTCGGTGCCTTACAGTCCTGTCCTATTGGGCTACATCCACTTGGGGTTTAGTTCCTCGCTCCTTCTCTCTGCCGAGCCTTCGGCCCCGGTTCCCTTTGAGCCGGGCTGATGCCAGCGGTCCCTGGATGGTTGATCGGCGCGGCCGAGCCGGGCTGAGCGCTCTCCTCTCGTCCCGGCGGTTGTTCCGTCCCTTCGCCACTCCACGCTCCGATGAGTTTTCCCCTCTCCGCCGCCCGCACGGCCTCGGGGGGCTCTCCCGCGCCTCCTGGGCGCACTCCCATCCCCACACGGCGCTGCTTTGGCTTCCCCTTCAGGGACACTTCGCCTCTGCCTCTGCAGAGGATTTGTTGGCCATTTGGGTTTGGTTTTTTTGCCATCTTCTGCCGGGGCTAGGCTTTTTTTCCCGGAGTGAGTGTTGTTGTGCAGGCTGCCCCAATATTGATTCCCAGTCCTCCCGGACTCTTATTTTATTTCATTCAGTGTTGGCACCATATGGCAGCTATGGCAACTGAATATATAACCCTATTCAGTTTCTGACTCCAGTCTGGTCTGTTAAAGGGCTTCATGTTCTGCTCGGGAGAAAAAATAAAGTGATTCCTATAGCACATAGTGGTAAAGAAGTTCAGATAACACTTTGCTGCCTGTAATGTTCCCCTTTTCTGATATGACAAACAGCAAAAAAAAAGAACATAAACATATTTGACAGGGTTTCACACAGGGCAGGGATGTATGCTATTGAAAGAGTAACAGGTCAGTTTGAATTAATAACACTGTTATAGCATATATAAAATCACAACGTGTGTAGGGCCCACGAGCAAAATATTTGTGCTTATTTTTGTTTCACTGTATTTGCAGAGAAAGCTGTAACCCACTGCTTCTCAGGAAGCCAGCTGCTAATGAAGAACCTGGCTAATAAAGGGCAGAAATAAATGTCTGAGGGAAATATTCAAAAGCATGCCAGTGACTCAGGGACATGTGTCAGTTGGGACCCATCATTTATTTAGGCATTTTCAGAAATTGAAGTAGAGCTCATACTCACTCACATGAGTAGTTTTACTTGTGCACTGCCTTTGAATCCAAGTTAAGGTTACTCATGTGCATAACTCTCCTCAGGACTGGGCCCTACGGCTGTTTCTTCCTCCTGAAAAGATACTGAGGGAACTAATTTTTCTGATGATTAATCTCAAACGCTGCACCTGCAGTGCCTGCTTTCACTTGGATGAGAAGAGATTGATTTATCTAGCTATCTTTCTGTCTGTCTCATTATCCATCTCCCATAGCATCGCAGTACCTCGGAAAATGATGACGAACTTATCTTCCCAACAGCCGTATGGGGCAGGATGGAATTATCTCCTCTTGCCAGATGGGGAGATCAAGGTAGGAATCAGCAAAGTGACATGCCTGAGGTCATGTAAGAAGTTAGTGTCAGAGACAGGCAGTGCAAAGAGCTTCCTGGACTCACAGACTCATGCCATAATTCCAGCACCATCCAACTGCTTTTTAGATCCCTGGCAAAGGATTAATAAATCCTGCTGCTCAAACTGAGCTTCACTTCATGGTGGAGCAAAACCTCGCTGTGGTGCAGCACTGCTGATTTCCTGCACTGCTACTTGAGCAGAGACCTGAAAACACACATGCCCTACTGCATGCAAGGTAGCTGGGAGGGGCTAGAAGGAAGGAGCAATTGTCACCTATCTGACACCATTCCATTCACAATTTGCTTTAAGACTGAGCAAAATACCACCATCAAAATTAGAATGAAAAGTAGACCTCTCCTGAGGTTCCCCCTGCAATCTCTGTAGTGTAGGACTCCGGGTGGCAGGAGCAGCAGTGAGGAATGTGAGCATGGGGGGCTGCTTGGAGACAACCCAGTGACAAGTGTGGCATGGGCAGAGCAGGGTTGGGGTCTCCTTTGGGTGGGTGAATGTGGGAGGGGCCAGCTGGGTGTTCCCAGCACTTGGATCAATGGCAATCCAGTCCTGGCCATGCTGGGTAGAGAGAGAGCCCTTGTGCCAACCTCCCTTGACACAAGGTTTTTGTAGGAATATTTCAATTTTTGGAGGTGTGATTCTCTGCCAGTACTGAGGGCTTTTCACACAGCCATGCAATTCCAGCCATCTCCCAAAATGAACCAACAGAGAGCAGCTCCAAGGTGAGGGACATCTACCCAAACACGTGGGGGAACCTGTGCTTTTTGTCTGACTCCAAATCACAGCTTGAATACAGGCTTCTCTTAGGTGTTACCTGGACTCTGACCACCCCTGGTGCATCCCATCCTGCCCTACCAGTCCCAGCCAGCTGGAATGCAGATCTGACCTGCTCCAGACAGGACCTGACTTCATGGTGATGCCACCAGGAGCATGCCATGAGAGAAGTCATCTGACAAACTCTCATGGCCAGAGGAGGGGACATTTTTGCAGATATTGATAAAGGCAGACACCAGCCAGAGCACTGAGCCCAGAGCAGGGACACTGAAGTTTCAGGCTTGCTGAGATGAACTCTTACAGCTACAAGGAAAATAGCATTAAATGACATTCCAAAAGCACTAGTTTTAACTAACTTTTATGCTGTCCCAGTGCCCAGTAATACCTTCTACCCCCAGCACCAGCTGATGGTGGTGGCACTTCCATGCCCGGACATATCCTGGCCATGTGCCAGTGGGGCTGCTGAGGATGGCAACAAAGCCAGCCTCTTCCTCCTGCCCCAGCCCCAGCCAGGTCCTGGGGGACATCTCTTCAACAGGCTCTAACTTTTCCAAGCATGTCAGCTCCATTACTTTCAACAGTGCTACAAGCACGGAGAACCTCACCTTTCTTTTTTCTTAATGTGTGTCTTAATGTGCAGTCGATGGGGATAGTTATCTTGTCAGGGGCCTGGGGTGAGCGCGGCCTGATGGGTCCTGGCAGCCAGCAATAGTTCTTTGCACGCTGCTTTGTAGTGTGCACCCAAGTATTACAAGCCTGGGCCCAATACAAATAAATAATTAAGCGCATTTCCCGGGGCAAGAAAATGAAGACTTGGAGCTGTGGCAAGAATGAATAAGTATGAGACCCCTAGACCTGCAGTGCACACACACAGCATGTGACTGACAGGGGGTTTCTCGCAGCCATCACATCAAAGACTCTGGGAACCTGCTGTGCTGGGTGTCACTGGGAGGAGAGGGGAGACCCCTCCAGAAGGGGGGACCCAGCAGGCCAGGTGGGGGCTGTAAAGTGATCCATGGTACTGAGAAAATTTGGAAAATTTTACAGGAAAATTTGCTGTTCTCCAGGCAGCACCATCAGTTCTAGCACGATGGGCTTTGAGTGAAGAGGAGGGTAAAGGCCTTCCTCTCCCCAGCCTTGCAGGTGGAGAGCTGGCAGCACATGTAAAACCAGATGGACCCCAAGGGAGAAGGGAGTTGTCACCTGTGTCCCCACAAGGCTCCTGGCTCCCTCCAGAGCTGGCTCTCCTCCCATCACCCACCTCCCACCTTCTCTTCCTGTCCTACTCCTGGCAGGACTCAGGGCTTCCTGATCTCCTCAGAAACATTGGTACAAGCCTTAAGAAAGGAGGGAGTGCTAGCCCCCAGCACTAAAGATCCTCCCATCATGTAGGATGCCATGCTGGGGATGCCTGGAACTGTCCCTTGATAACTGGGGCTCTTGGGAGGTGTGCTGGGAAAATGGGTCAACATAGAAGCCATCCTTTTCTGGACCATACTTGGGATGCCTCCTAAATGTACTTCCAAAGTATAAAACAGTATGGGGATGGTTGGGCATAGGCAGCAAGGTGGCTTTACACACACCTGTGTGCACAGCTTCCTCCCACAGAAGGAAGTAGCCAAAGTTAGGCTCCCCAAAAGTTCATCCATTTCTGCAGCCAGGCTTTTTGGGGCTATCTGGACTCTCTGTAGGGGTGTCTCCATTTTGGAACATGTCACCTTTGGGGTGAGGTCTGAAAGTTTCAGCAACTTGACACAGCACACAACACTGCCAAGGCATTGCCCAGGGTCTGCACATTCACCACCAGCTCCATCACAGGCTGATGTAAAACAGACATCTGCTGTCCCTGTTTGAGTTTGCATTTTGGCCTTACCTTTTACAATAAACTGAGTTTTTTCTCTTCTCCCCCTGTAAGTTGGTTTAAACTTAGCTTTTATTTAATTTCCTTCAGGGATACTGGTTTCTGTTTGATTTTGTAGATAACTTTTCCCACCTTTGAGGGGAAAAGAAGTGCAGCCCAGTATTTCCTGCATCCAACAGCAGTGGCTACAGTACCATTTGCACGACTCTTATGGTTGTTTGGAGGATGGACGCTCAACACTTTTTTAGTTTTGAAGAACTTTGCTTGTTTGTTCAGTTTATTAAAAATTTTATTAAAAATTCCTCCAAAAGGTCATTCTTGAAAGAAACTATCAACAATAGTACTTGATTATGCCTGGTACACATAAATCTCCTCTCTGCTCCTGGACTCAACTGGTTTTGGTTTTTCTCCTTCCAGTTCCTGGTAGCCCTTGTGCCTTGTGCAGTCCTGCTCTATCTCTTGATCCACACTAGACCTTTTCTTTCTCTTGTCTTTATTCTTGTTTTTCCTCACTCCTTAGGTTTTATTCAGCTTTCCTGACTCTGCTCCAGCATTTCTCTTCCACAGCCTGGCTCCTCCCTAGGCTTTCCCTCTTCTCTCCTCCCTGGGATTTTGGAGCCTGCCCTGGAGAAGACACAAACACTCAGAAGAACATGACTGACTCAGAAGGGACAGTGGCAGAGTGTTCATTTGTAGAGAAGGTGGGGACCAAACCTGAGCCCTTTGGACATCCATGAACCTTGGAGTACTGAATGGGCTGTGTAATGTTAAAAGGTGGGTGCTTCCATTGTCAGACACACCTGTCTGACACCATTCAATTCACAGCTTTTCTTTGTGGAAGGATCCATATCTTCTGAAGCTACAAACATCTCCATGGACAAGCTGCTTCTGATCTGAGCAGTCTTGAGAAGGAGAAGACCAGGATGTTGAGATGGGTGGTGTGATTCAAGGCCTTGGAAGCACAAAAAGCAGAACTTAAGTTAAAAAATCCCACTCATTGATTTCTGAAGGATTGTGTCCATCAGAAAGCTTGGAGCTACGCTATCCTGGAGCAGACCTTTGTGTTTCCCTTCACAAAACCAAGTTTTTTTCAGATCTTTCCACTCTGTAGGAGGAAGAAGATGGAAAATACACTTAAGAGAGAAAACCTAACCTTTGAATTCTCTGCATAATTCATTCATTATCCAAGATGTGATCCTGAACAAGAGCTGCTAGAAATGGCCCCTGGTGATGTAAATAATGTTCCTAAGTCTGGGAACTTGCAGAAAAATAGAAAGATGTTTCTATTGATATGGACAATGTCCACACAGTGAAAAAAATCTGCTGATTTGTTCTTAATTTGTGAAAGAAAAACACAAAGCATTAGATGAGTTGCCTTAATTTGTTAATGAATTTTTATATGGAGAGCTCAGCTCTTTATGTGTTTCTATACAACCCAGCTTTCCAAGAATCACTCAGTCTTAAAAAGTGTGAAGTAACTCCTATGTTCTGTCTGAAGCACCTCTTAGAACTGCCTTCAGGTAGTAGAGAACAATGAAAAAGTCTTTTGAAATGGAAAAGCTTAGATTTTTTGAGGTGTGTTTTAAATGAAGTCCCTGTGTCCCACTGAGGTTAATTAATTGCTGCTATCCAGATTTATGGAAGAAAAATTTAAAGCATGGCAAAGAGTTGCACTCTTGTGGAAGAAACACTTGCAGCCAGAAATATTATTTGGGGAAACAGTCAAGCAGGAAAACTCTTCTTCCTTGTAAGCATGTTGAGATGTTGGGCTCATTTCTTCTTTGGCAGCATCAAGAGTAAGTTCAGTCACACCCTTGAAATTTTTCTGATATTAAATAAGTCTCATCAAGAAGAGAATGAAGCACTTAAAACTTCTAGGCGAGCGCTGTGTCACAACGCACACTTCAACTCCTCCCAGTGTCTGTGGAACTGGAAGAGGGTACAGACTACCTGAAAGGTGCTCTGACACCTCCTGCAGACGTTCCCATAAGCATTATCCACACAGGACCTTCCATACAAACCTGTGGCTTACCTGAGTCTAAGAAGCCTGAAAGCATTGCTGCAAATGGCAACTTGTCCTGGGGATTTCAAGAGCATCTCAGAACACCCCTGGTGGCTCCAGCCCATATTGCTGTAAGCAAAGCTCTGGCAAATCCAAGGTACCACAAAACTTCAGCTACATACTTTTCTTCCTTGAGTCACCCAGTAAATAAATGACCAGAAGGATGGGTCAGCCACAAGATCCTACAATCACTCCTTCTTTACAGCTTGTGGTGACTGGAAGTGTCTGGACAACAAGCCAATTTGGATGGGGCTCTGAACAATCTGGTCTAGTGGAAGGTGTCCCTGCCCATGGCAGGGGGACTGGAACTGAATGATCTTTAAGGTCCATTCCAACCCAATCCATTCTATGATTCTGTGATAATTCTCCCTGTGTGCTCAGAAGCCACCCTTTTAATTTCTTGCACAGTGAAGAGAAGGTCTTGATCTCCATGGGGCAGGTGTGGCCTTGTCCATGCAGACACCAACTTACTGCTGAGACCCCTGATAAGGAAGTGGAACCTATCTGCCTTCCTGAAAGCAGCCATGACAATTCAGCTTCCAGTCAAGGTAAATTAATATTTTATTAAAAACTGTTGTCACATAGAACTAAACCCCAAAGCTGTGAAGTATAAAAGAGGCTTTCAAGCAGACTTCCCTTGAACTGTGGCAGCTTAAGTCTTGTTGCCATTGCTGAAGTGCATCAGGAAATAGTTTGAAGGGCTCAAAGGTTAAGAATCTGTGTTTTCATATGTACAGAAAGGTGAAAGATCAGATGGCTGATCTCAGCTGTTTGTGTTTTGTCCTTTTATCATCATCTTCAAATGAATCAAGGAGCTGTTCATTCAGTTTCATGAGAGCAGGACTTTCCTAAATGTGTCCAGGGTTGTTTACAGGTTTTTCCAGAGAGATGGAAGACCCTTCCCAAAGAGAAACAGCCAGAAGTTCTGATAATCTTTGTTATTTCCATCACTGCATTATTTCAGGAGCCCCCTGAAATTAGACAGCCCATGACATTAAGTTTTGTAGCAATATGTAATAAAAAAGATGAGCTCTGTCCTTACTATTTGGAGAAGGAAAATAGGTGGAATCAAACAAGCAGATTGGACAGGAGGATGGAGGAACCTCTCCCACCATGGAGACTTTGCAAAGTCAATCAGAGGTGATTGCTCATCCCTACACTGCTTGTGCCCATCTGGTGTTTCAGACTCTGCCTCCCACTGAGGAGACAGCAGTGCTCTCTTAATCCATAAATGATACTCCAAGGCTCTCCTCCACTACTTTTAAAACCATCCACAGTGCAGCAGTTCTGGCCAGAATGAACCAGGGTGACAAAATCCCCACTGAGGACAAGCAGTCTTAACCAAAAAAAAGACTCCTCTTATCATGGAGAGAAGACACCACTTTCCTATTCCTTCGAGCTTCTGTGTGGGAAAGGCAGGCAGATAGATTGACATCCATCCCTCTTTTGAATCTGGGACACAGCAGACAGGAGGTTTTCCTGAGAACTTAGGGATTGACTGTACAGGAGAAGCACAAACATGGTGAAAATGTGAGGGTCACTCATTTGGGGAAGACAGAAATTCCCTGTGCACTGTGCTATGCTATCACAACAGAAAGCCTCACAACCACAGCCAGCCCCAGTTCACACCTTTCCAAATGTTCTCACTGCCCTCAAGTGTCCCCAACACAAATGTGGCTTAGCCCAGAATGATCTTGGCTGTCACCTTTCCATGTGCTACCTTGAAGTGTCCTGGCTGTGCTCAGCACCAGCAGCTGATTTCTCACCCTAGTTTCAAGCTTGAAAGACAGATACTCCCCCTGTTAAAGAGCTCTGCAGTGTTCAGGCTGCCCTGAGGAAGAGCACGGTCAAAGGCCATATGAAACATGACTCAGCCTCAGAAAACACCAAGCATCTTGAAATTCCTTTTGTGATCTCACATGGGCATGCAAGGTTAAGTCTTTGAAAGTCAAAGCAAAACTAGCCAGAGAAAACCAATCCCATATATTCCCACAATCCCTGGGATTCAGGAACCCTTCCAGGCTGTGCCATCATCAGGTCACCACAAATCCCTCTGTTTCCAGGTGGGTAAGACATGACCAGGAAGGCTCTGGGAAACACAGAGTCAAAGCCCATTCCAGGTAGTCGAGTGCTAAAGTACCAGGTGAGTGTTGGGGTTTAATTGGCATGGGAAGCTTCTTTAGGAAAGGCAGCATCACAGCCTGGGGGCTGAGGGCTGGCACCACTGCCTGCACTGGGATTAGGCACAGGGCACAGGAAGGAAGGATTCCAGGAAGGATGATTCCAGGAAGGAAGGATTCCAGGAAGGAAGGATTCCAGGAAGGATTCCAGGAAGGAAGGATTCCAGGAAGGAAGGATTCCAGGAAGGAAGGAAGGAAGGAAGGAAGGAAGGAAGGAAGGAAGGAAGGAAGGAAGGAAGGAAGGAAGGAAGGAAGGAAGGAAGGAAGGAAGGAAGGAAGGAAGGAAGGAAGGAAACCATAAAATCAACCCAACCTAGACAGTTCAGTTTTATATTCTGAAATTCATTGGCAATTGGGAAATTAGGAGGGAATGACATACATGAAGTATATTGATAACCAATTGATAAGCCACACAAGGAAGCACATTCCTGGCTCCTCCCCTCCTTTACCCATATAAGCACAAGGCACCCAGAGGCTCATGCAAGGTGCTGGGGTGCTCTCTTTGTATCCATTAATCATGAATTTCACAGATTAGGAATGACACTGATTCTTATTCTTCTTCTGGAAGAGTCAGGAGTGTCTAGCTGGATGAAATGGACTATATTTCGCAGTTCACATCCTGTACTGCAATGGGCAGAGCAGTGGGCTGGGGGTACAACCACACTATATTGTTTCTGGCCAACATAGCTCAGCACAGCTCAGAAAACCTCTAACTCAGCTAAATGCAGCGCAAAAGTGAATATTTAGTCATGATGATATAGGTTACATGGGGAAAGAAGTTGAGACAAGTCTCTATCTCCTTTGGTATCAGTAAACAGGATTTTAATCAATCTTTTGTGTCCCCAAAGAACACTTTCTACTAATTTACTATCCCCATGGAGGCCAGATTGCCATGGCCATGTGGTTAAGGCTTGGCCATGGCAAGGCAAAGGTGTTTAATGCCAGCCTGTTCTCAACCTGTGTTAACGAAGGGGCAGTGATCCTGCCTCGGCTGGCGTGTGGTGACAGGGGTGTGAGTGCTGGGTGGATTAACTCTGCTGGTCATGCAAGGCCGAGCACGGGGGATCCTGATCCTGACCCAGGCTGAAAGCCACCCCTAATGAACAACAGCCATAATGAAACTCAAACACAAAACAGATCAGCTCAGGGTAACCTGGGCAAGGTAAGCTGTGTGACATGCTTTTCATGGTGCTCAGCCTTCACTCTCCCACTCTTTATGAGCACTAGTGTCATGCTGAAAATTCAATCCCAGCCCTCCGTCCCCATCAGTAGCAAATGGCTGGTGCTGACCTTGTATTGGGTGTGTTTGGCCCTGACAGCTGTGGCAGCCAGGCACTGCTCCTGTGCTTTCATAAGGCTGGTGCTGGCTGGAGCTCGGCCCTGGCCTCAGGAATTGGCAAAATTGATCAACACATGCAGCCAGATAAATACAGCCCTGCCAAGCACCAAGGCCTTCTGAACTCTCACCTTTTGCTCATGTCACATTTAACATGACAAGGAAGGGTTTTTTTCTTTCTTTTTCCTACCATTTAAGAAACACTGCCATATTGAAATCTTTTTCTTTCTTCCTTCATTAATGTCTGTATCACCTCAAGGGTTGTTGTAATTCCTTATTGGCTGCTCTTCCAGAATTTGCTTTAAGAAAACTTCAGTTAGTTTTCAATGTGGCTGCGAGGTTAACTAGAAATAGAAAATGTCATGAACATGCTGGATATATATCCCTTCTGCTTCCCTGACACTAAGCCAGCTTTTCATAAAGTTTGAAACCGATATTAATATTTAACTTTTAACTCACAAGATCTTTCATGGTCTCAGCTCTGCTTAATTAGCTGACATTTAGCTCCCTCTATTCCACGGCATACACCTAGGAGTCCTTGGGTACTGGTTTATTAACATTCCCCAAAGTAGATTGGAGCAGGCGGTTACCAGAACCTTTATCAATTGCTCCCGAAGGCAATGGAATTTATTGCTGAATGCCATTAAACCAGCCAGGTCTGTAAATATGGTTAAAGGCACGAAGACGTTCTTGTTTTCTAACGCTTCTCGCTCAGTTTAAATGAGCTTTGTGAATTGGTCTCTCCTTTTCTCCCACTCTTTCTCATGCAGCCTCGTTGAGGCGCTCCTACAGAAAGCCTCTGTATTAACCTGGGCTGCATTAAGCACAGTTGTGCTGTTAATCAACGCTCGTGCAGCGATCGACGCCGCTGCAGCGCTGCTCCGGCACCGGCACGGCTGTGGGGAACTCGCCAAGTGTAGCAACTCCACTTTGCAGTTATTTCATTACCTTTCACACTCTTCCCTCACTAAAGGCTTTCCTTGTTCTCATCCAGTCTCAGAAATCCCATGCTCAGACAATAGAAGGTGTAAGTGCTGGTTTTACATCCACTCTGTGCCCCTGGTAGCATCCCAAGAGCTTTTCTCTCCTCGTTCCCTTTCCCACCCCTGGCTGGTCTCCCATTGCCACCTCCACCTGCCGGTGTCAGAGGTGCTCCTGCCCAGTGGGGAATTCCAAGAGACTTGCTCCAGAAGTAACTGCATCCAACCCAGCATTAAAAGTAGGACAATTTTCAGAGACCAACACAATTTAAGATCACTCACAACTCCATAACTGAAATGCTAATTACCTACTTAAGCCTCCAGAACAAAGTATGTTGCATTCGGATGTGTACAGAATAATTACAAGGTATTCCTCACTGCTCCCGCTGTAAGACCCACTAATAGTATTTCATTTAATATGAATCTGGCTCTCCTCATTTCTGGTAAACTTCATATGTATTAGGGACACCGTATGAGTTAGTATTTTGCTCATAACATTCTAACATGCTTGTTCTTTGTGTCAGTGAAGCAGTGACAAGCAAGAGGCATTTTCTAGAAACCATATTTTGATGAAGCTATCACAGTATGAGCGAATGTTAGACCACAAAGACAAATATGAATAAAAAATATGACTAGTTAGTGCATAACCTTGTTTTAGGGCTTATCTTAATAAATAAAGCATTGATCTTGACCATTTAGCATCTTGCTTCATCCATTTTTGTTCCTCAGTAAACTGAACTTAGTGACCTCCACTCATTCAGCACAAGCCACATTTGAAATAAAATCTGTCAGCAGGGATGTTCTCTTTCTCTGGTATATTTGGCATGAAAATGAAATTAACTGTTTTTAAAAAGACATATTAACAGTCCTCGTGGCCTGGGGAACCCCAGTCTCCCCGGGTCAAATGTGACAGCTCTATCCCAAGTCAACAGACTAAAACTACTTGCTCTGGGCAACAATCTGGTCCTCCTTCCTTAGAAATGACCTTTACACTTCTGTTGCACTGATAAAAGGCAAGATAATGCCTTTGGATACATCAGAGTAGGGTGAGATAAATAAGGGAGAAAAGACAGGGTCTGAAGTCAGGACATATTTCCTTGCTTTCCTGTATAGGTTTTGAGATGCTCATTTCTTGGAGGGAACCAAAGGGACCAGCTGAGGACAGCTACATGAATATCTGGGTAGATGGGACTCCAAGCATGTGATGTCATGTCACATCATATATATCATATCATTTTACCTAATCTGCTAACTCACAGATGATAAAAAGCATTAATCCTTTTTTTTTAATTGAGCACTTCTTACTGAAGCAAAGATGAGTTTGGCTTCACAAAGATCCTCACAAATTTTTAGTTTGCATCTCAGTCAGTATTTGCTTCAATAAAGAGACAGTGAAATAATCTGAGTGTTTATCCCAAAAATAAATACCCAAGAGCTGGGGAGAGTATGTATCAGATGTGGTCCACTACAGCATGCCCCAGGTTACATCAGGATAAGACTGGAGTGATACTGGGGTGAATTTGGCCCATATCTTAACACTGATACAAAAAACAACAGACACCAAAATTCTCTGGCAGTTCTGCAGTGTGAAAATCAAAGACAGATTGCAAAAGTGCAAATGCACAAATCACAGTTGAAAGAAAGGCTTTCCTTCTGAGGGATGGATATCTCACTGCTACCATCTCGGTGTGTTTTCTCAGCACAAACCACACCAACCACAGTGGTTGAATGCTCACACCAAGCTCAGCACTGGACAACTTGATGCTCAGTAAAAAAACCCAGCCAGGTTTGGAGGGCACATCAGAGCACAAGAGAGCACTTAAATTTTAAAGAGACATTCTAAAATATCTTCCTGAAATAATTTACAAGTCCCTGTTACAGAAAGCACAAAAGTTTCCTCTATTACAGAATACAAAGGAAAAACCCCAAAAGTTACTCCCTGTTGCCACCTTACTTTATTTATTTTGATCTCTTTATAATGGTCAGGCACTTGGACTATGCTGTTCTCCTGGATAATCAATTTTATCAGTTGCTTTTATGGGTTTTTCATGGTGAATGACAAAAAGAGGATACTAGAGAGAAGTAAAATATTTTTAAATTTTTGGGGAAAAAATATATGATTAAAATAAGGTGATAATTAGCTAGACTTTGAAATAGCTGCACAGAATCCCAGAAGCTGTCTTCCTTTTATGTGATATGGTAACATATGTTATTTTAAACATACCTTGATTAAAATCTGTTTTTCCACCCACTCAAAAATCAACAGATGTAACAGGATGGAAACAGGAGGGGAATGGAAACAAACAGTTTGATATGTATACATCTTAGTTTTATGCACAATAAGAAACATTTTCTTGCTCTCAGACTTTAAACAGAGCCAGCTGATTGCAGCTTTTGTGTGTGAGGTGAGCTAAATATCCACACTAAAGAACCCACCTCAACCTAAACTGGCTGTTCGGAAGCAGAATGAAATAGAAAGGGCATTCAAGTATTTGAAAGTTTCTTTAAAAATCACTGTTTACATACACATCAAAGAAGGTGTTGAATTGGATTAAGTGTGAAGAAAGTCTTCCTTAAATACTGAAGGCATTATTTCCATTTTATCGAGTTTTGCTGCTCCACAACTCTCAAATTATAACCTTGATGAAGAATTCTGCAAAAGTGGTCTGTCAGTAGGATTTGGCAGAAAATGTCCCACCTGGAGCAAAAAGTTCAGTCCTTTCAAAAACATTAGATCAGGCAACAAATCTTTGTATAGCAGATTTAGGAGACAAGACATTAAACTGCTGTAAATCAGAATTGCTCTAATGGCTTCTGTGAAGCCCCAGTAATTTACACGCACTGAGGGATAGATTTTGTTATTGTTGAAATATATAACTTAAGAAATATTGTAAAAATCTATAAATTAACTTTAAAATTATGTGAGATTATTAACATATTTTTAATCAGAGAGGGGTTTTGGTTTTTGTGATACAATTCATCATTTTCCATTCTTCCGTGTTTACTCCATCTGTAGGAAAGATGACCTATGTATTTTCAGAACTTTTTCTTTGCTATAAAGCTTACTTTCACCATAAATACTCTACTGCTTTGAATGAACTAGCCTTGCTACCTTAAAACCATGGCTAAGTAGTTAACATCTTTTTAAATAATCTTTTTTATAGAGTGTTGGAGCCTGAAGCAGATATTCACCCTCTTTATCTTCTGGAGACACCGCAACAACCTGAACCGAGTCCCATCTCTGGGTGAGATTTATGACCAAATGTTTTACACTATTTAATAAATATTTTGGACATAAAAAACACCTCAACGATGAAAGACATAACCTCTAAGCATTTTGATGGGTTTTGCCATTTCTTCAGCAAGAAAGCTTTAATTAAAAAAAGTTATTACACTGGTGGTGTTCATGTTGAGTGAACGTTTATATCGGGATCGGTGGGACTTTGATATGGAAATTTTAAAGGAATGGCTTGTTTTAAGGACTGCACACACTCTACTAAGTTATTTCACCTTTAAAAGGACAAATCATTTCAAAAGTTTGCCATCATCATCTCAATAACAGGGATAGAAACTTTGCAGCTTGTAGCTACAAACCCTAAACTCTTTCTAGTCTGGAAATACAGATGAAAAAGTCATCTCTTAAACACATTAAAAAAATAATAGGTGTTTTAAAGTTCTCTGAGTTATCTTTTTCTGCTGGAGCAGAAGGCTCAGTTTTTACAGACTCCAGCTCTGTGACAATCAGATGTTGATTTTGTAAAAATCAGCACAAGTGAGATGAATACCTCGGGGTGAATAAAAACCTGAACATAGAAATAAGGTTGAAAAACCAGTTGCCCATTAAAATCCATATTCTCATCAAAATCTCTTCACATTTCATATCAAAATATCAGAAACAGAAAAGCAGTTAAAACACTACTATTATTATAATAATTAAACACCCCCTGTGGAATGTGGGCACATTCAACGATTCAAAGTAGAAACCAGCGGAGATATTACAATAGTAAAAATTGATTACACAAGGGAAAAACTGGTGTTCTCATCTTACTTCAGTCTGCAATGAGGATCTCTTCTGCAACCTTTGTGAGCAGCAGCCCCTGCTCAGGCACCTAAGGTAGGAAAAGTTCCATGTGATTTACTGATGTCCTGAAGAGTTATGTTTTGCTGAAATTTCCTGTTTCTTTAATCAGAAATACATATTTTTCAAACTAGAAAAACACAGGTTTTCTTCTAGAAGCACTTCCACCACTGAATATGTGAAGGTGAAAACTGAAGTATGTTAAACAACTTTGGGCAATAAATCAGAAATGAGGGACAGCATGAGACATAACCATGACAGACTGACAGTGAGTCAGACTCTTTTAGATGTATTCTATTGAAACAGATAAAAAAGGATTTTTTTTTTTTTTTTTAAAGTAAAGAAATCTATTTATTTTCAATTCCTGTCCTCAAATGTGTTAAATAATTCAGTGTCTGACTCCTCCCTTACAGGGCACGGACACAACTCAAGCATCCCCAGGCGAGAGGGCATTTTTGTAAAGCCCTGAAAACTCTGGCTCATTTGAACTGAAAAATTATACCACCACATTGGGCTCTCTAATGATTATCACACCACATAAACACAGTTTATGGATTTCTTTTTAAAACACTTGCTGGAAAACCACCTAGCAATCCCCCAGGCTCTTGTGGCAAACCTGTCGCTGCCCAGGTGGGTTTCACATCTGGCTTTGGGCACTTGCTGGGGCTCCTGTGGATGGGTTTGGCCATGGATTGGCCTTGGAGAACAGAGCCCAGCATACTGGACAATGAAACACAAATAAATACAGTAAATATCCCACTTTTCTCTCCAGAGGTGCCCACGTTAGTCTTTAAATTCATTTCCCTTGTCTTCCCAGTTAAACCTCATTGCTGCAGCTAAAATCCAATGGTATTTTTAGATCAAACCTCGTATTTCAAAACAAGGAGTGCACCAGCCCAGTTCTTTAATAGACCCCACTGATATGGATCCTCCAGTCCCCTGTAGCATTTGGGGAAATGTGTGCTCACAGATCCTATTGCAAGGCAGGGATGTAAAGCCTAATCTCTCTCTCTCTCTCTCCTGTTCTTTTTCTTAGTTGCACAGGGAGAAAAATGTGAGAAAATATGTAATTCCAGAGTGCTGTGGCAGCATTAAACTACAGCTTCTCACCCCATATATTGCCTTTTTTAACCACAATCTTGCAGAGAGTGTTAAGGTGAGCGGTAAATTACTTAATGGCAGCTTAATATTCTTCACATACCCATAACAGACATTTTAGTTGCTTTTAATTGATGTAGCTGCTAGCTTTGTTAAACTCTCCAGGAGAGTAGTTCTCACTGGGAATGAGCCTCCTAGAAAGTATCAGTTTGCAAAAACACAATAGTTTGAGCGATAATTGTGCAGAAAAAGACTTCTGGATTTCCTTGCAGTTGAATAAGAGTGTTTTGTTTCACTTTTGTATAACTCAACATCGGGTGCCTAAATTATAGTCAAACTTTCCAAACAGCTAAATAAAGAAACACATGGGGTAAGTCACTTTTAAGATAAAATGAGGACTATAAGATTTTAACCAAACAGAACATTTTTATGGCTGTGAGCACATAAAAAGAAAATTATGTAGGAGAAGTCCTGGTGTTACTTAAACAGTAGCTTTCAGCACTCATAAAATACATGGTGTTAAATTATTTTCCACTTATAAATCAGCTGGCTCTGGTCTGTACATTAGCACAGGCTTTAACTGGTTTCTGGCTCCTTACTGGCCTTCACATAACTCCATTTAGCCCTGAATGAAATGATGCTGGCATGGCACTGAGCCCCAACCATCACAACTAAAAATATATATAACCTCAGAAAAAGCACATAGAAAATGATTGCAATCAGAAAAGAAAATTAAAGTGCAATAAAAAAAATATAAATCTGTGTTATTCCATTGGGCCGACTGGCCAATGCACCTTCCATTTGGGGGTGGGGGGGATAAAAAAAAAAAGGTAATCTCCTTGAAAATTAACTTTTAGATTTTTTTTAAGCTTGTAAAAATAGTAGAGGATCTGAAGGTGCATCTCAGCAGGTTTTGCCTGCCTGTCTAGCACTGAGACTTTTTGCGTGATCAAAGAATACATGACAGCGAATGGATCTATGCTTGTAAATATCAAACGGTTTGATCATGCTAAAAGACTTTATTGAAGTTTCCCACTTTTTAATCAAACAAGAAACATCCACCTCCAATAGCCATAAAAAACCCAAAAAACACAGAGCTCTGCTATGATATTAGAATTAAAGTACTAAATGGGACTTGCAGAGAAGGGGTTTTCTTACCATGGGACTTCCATTAGTGTCACGTTTGTAGGCTGACAGAAAACTGCAACCCTTATTATTTTACCACAACACAGTATAAAAAGGGTTTGATTACACCAATATTAAGTCTGCAGTGGCCCACAAGAAATAAGCCATGTTCACATACACAGCCTTTAAAAAGAAAATTAAAAGCATAATAATGAAATGAATACATCACTGACTTGGTTTGTTGCTTCTTTTTTTTGTCTCCTGCTATATGGTGAAATCCACAGCATCAAAATCTACAACTGGCCTGTGGAGAGGTTTTCTATACTATTTCTGTCACTTAGTATGATAATTTGCACCATCATCCCCCCCCAAAAAAAGAAGTTAAAAATGCCATTCTGAGTGAACACGCTGAGTTCTGAATAAAAAGAGCAAATAATTTACAGTAAGATGATAAGAGTGTAATATTCCTTTAATATAAGGTATTAATGAAAATTGCCATTGTAAGATAGATAAGACCTAATAATATAAGTCTCATTGTGTTCTGTGAGTTGGAGGCTTTGGTAAGTTATATGTTGGTGCTGCATGGCTGGCGTGGAGCCTGACACAATTTCCAAGACTCGCCGTTTCCAGTGCCACTGGTGCCTGAATTTATTTTCCCTAGAAAAACCCAGGCAGGCACTTCCCTGCTCTGTCAGGTATTACTGTGCTCCTCTGCCACCTCCTGCCTGCTGCAGAGTTTATGAAAACATGTTTTCATTATTTTTAATGCAATTTAATACATTTATTCTCATTCCATTTTATACATAGGGCAAACTAGATTTTTTAAAAAAAAGTCTCTGTGTCTTTTTTTAGTCTTTACTCTTTAATGTACTGATATTTTTAAAATGGGCAACGGGGTGATATGGGGAATGACAGATTAATTTCTTGCCCTTATTTTATATCAGTGTAGCACAGCATCACTCTGTAGTGTTCCTGCTGCTTTTGCAAGCATCCTGTATTTGCAACGACGAGGACTTGCACTTCTGTTTATTAAATGGCAGCTTGTTTATCTGTGCTAATTGCCAGGAAGAAAACTAAACTACTTTCCCCTCTGTGGACCACTATTTATAGTCAGGAAGAGCAGCCCTGCACATATGCAGGGGGGTATTTGTGTGAAGGAGGTTAACGTGCAGTTACAGCAATGTCATCTGCTAGGAGGAAGGAAATTATCTTCTTGATGTAAGAAGGCTGGGTGAGAACACACTGTGGGTTTTAAACCCAAAATGTATTTCAAGGAGAAGGGAGAAAGTTTTCGAGTATATCCATAAAAAAAAAAAAAAGAGAGATTTTTAACAGTGTAGGCTTTGACACTTTCATATCAATATTTTGCCTGTGCCTTTGGAAAATATTTTTGCAGCGTTACTGAAGATGCACAAAACTGCAATTTGTTCTCCGAAAGGTTTAGAGGCTTCTACGAAAGGAGCCAAGAAGGAAAGGGGATTTATCTCAGTCTCCTCTGAGAAAATCACTCTGGAAGGTGATGATTTTTCTACACTATCCCACTGACTCTTCTGGGTTTTGTTTCTGAAATGCCCAGAAAGTTTTTCTGTGCAAAACCCACTACCAGAAATCCTGCCGTCCATTTTGGAGGAAGTATGTTGTTTTCAAAATAATTTGCTACTCGCTGTGTCTGTTCTGGCACGACCGAGAGTAGCTCCATGATGGCAGACATGACAAATAAGAAATACTTGTAATAAATCAAATTTGTTCTGGAAAGTTTATTTTTTGAAGTTTATTTGTCCAAGAAGACTATAGAGAGAACTTTGTGTCTTTACAGATGGAGTTCTCCAGTGCCCCAGACTATGTGTTTTCTATAACTATTACAAATACCCTGTTGTTTTAAAGTATGCAAACTTATTTCTATGAACGCCTCTTCCAACCTTCATGGGCCCTGTTTCTTATATCCAAAATAATGCTTACAGCCTTTAAATCTCAAACCCACAAACCAAAATTTACAAGTGTTTATTTGGAGATCGATATTTTTGTGCATATTCTAGCACTGAAGGCAGCACGCTGAGGAGGGACAATCCAACTTCATTTATAATCTTATAATACTTAGTGCTTCAAGTTCTGTGCCTTTTATATTCAGAAATGAAAATAAAAGTTGAAAAAATACCCCAAAACACTGAAAATGAGGGAAGGAAATAGAGGTAAGGAGGAGGAGTTTAAATAAGCTATAATTAATTTTTGGAAGCATTTTCTTACTTTGTCAGGATTGAAAAGAGGCCTTACTTATTTGGAATTATATATTTTACAGAGAAAAAAAGCATTAAACAATTATAAAACACGTTTTCACCAGGAGGTGATGATGGTGGGCTGGCCAGCCCTTCTAAGGACAACTCCTGTCTGATGGCAACGAAGAGTTCACCTAAAAATGAACAACACATTTCTAAACCTGCCTTCTCATGGCTCCCTGTTCAGCTTAGTGGCTGCAATTAGCAATTAAACAGGAGAAACAAATGCCTGTATTTTGTTGCAAGAGGGTTAGTTTCATTTCTGACCTGGAAATGACAGCGCAGACACACAAGGAGCAAAAAGTCATGTTAACACCAGGAGGAAAACACCGCGTTAGCTGGGATGCTCAAATCATGCTGCATTAATATGCACAAAAGAATTAAAAGAATAAAAGCCTTTAAGAAAGGGGATGTTTGGTTGGGTTTTTTTTAAAGCCATGTTGTGTCATTGCTTATTCAACAACACCCTGCTTCTCCTGCAAAGCAGTACGCTGGGTTTGAAAAAAAAAACACCCAACCCCACACGGCTGTAGAGAGAGCACATGTTACATCAGACACAGTACCTGATTTTTCACTGCACAGCTTGTCAGCTAGATAGTCTGCCTCTTGGGCGATAAGTGAGAATATTTCATCTTCATACTCCTCTCAGATACTTTCCCACTGTAAGGATGAAAAAAAAAAAAAAGGAGGATACTCATACTGTGCTTTTTTTTTTTTTTTTTTCCCAGCTAGAAACAAGCAGGGAGGCTGCAAGGAGCTCTCGGCTTGCTCTGCTCTCCTCGCCCTGCACAGCGTGGGGATGAATGGGGACTGCCTGAGAATTCATGCTACCAAATATTACTTAAACTTCATGCCCAGCCTCACTGTTGTTTCAAAATCACATTCATGAACTGGGTGGGGGGGGAAGCAAAACCCCTCCAAAAGGCATTTCACTTGGTTAGAGACACCCCCCCCCGCCCCTTTGAACATGCACTCATGGAGGAGGCACTCGAAATTTAAATAAAACGAGCCCATTTTGTAGTCTGATATTAGTGGTGACGATGTGCCATAAATACAGCTCCCTGGCCTTGCAGATGCAGCTCTGATTTCAGTGCAGATGAAGCAGCCAACAGCAGAGAGCTGCTGAGCTCCCCTCACCCCAGCTTTTAGGGAGCTGCTGGCATTCACATTGGTGCCCCAAAATGCAGCTCTACCCCGCTGGGATGGGTGGGTGAATGCAGGTCCAAGGGGCTGCACCACCCAGCCTGGTGTTATGCACCGTGTAAGAAGTCAGGGTGCATATCAAGAGGGAATTCCTGTCCCCAAAATGCAGCCTTCAACCCATAAACAAGGGGAAGCCCTTTAACATGGGCATAGAAAAACCACAGTGAAAGAAAATCTGCGTGCTGGAAGTCACACACACACACACACACACACACACACACACACACACACACTCAAAAAAGGCCGTTTGCTGTGCTTGACTGAAAAAATCAAAGCAATACCTGCCAGGACATGCAATAACCCTGAGCTGGCAGTGACAGAGGCAGAGCTGTGCCTGTTCCCTCCCTGGCTCACTCGCCTGCTTCTTTCGACTGCTCAGAAGGCCACGGCCAGCACAACCCCCTGGCTTTTCAGGGTCTTTTTTTTGTTTGTTTGGTTTTGTTTAACTATTCCACAATTGTTAAAAAGAAAAAAAGAAAAGGCCCCAAAAGCATTAAAGAAAAATATAATTTTGGAGATGGCACTGGTATGAAGCCAGGAGGAGCACCTTGGTGTTTTTAGCAGAATTAGCTGAGAAAAACCCATCTCTACACCACGAGGCCTAAGGAAAAAAAAATAATGACAACCCTCCCCTCCTCCCCTAATTTGTCTATAAATATTTGAAACTCTGGTTAGCAATCTGTATTTTAGCCACTTGTTCAATTCCCTTATTTCCTGCACATAAATCAGCAGAGATTTTTTTTTCTGGGAAATGCTAATTTATATTTAATCACTTAGAAAAAAATCCACAAGTAAAATGTAGTTTGGAACTGTTGAAGTTTAGGAAATTTGTAACATATAAAGCATCTGGTCTAATCCGTGGGTTACTTCTGCAAGTGATGTGCCTTTTGTAAATGCTTTATTCATATTTATGAAGCCCTAAAGAGATCCAAATACATTTCTAAATAACATTATAAAGCATCTAACAAAACGCAGTGTTATCACAAAATACTCAGCCAGTTTCTGTGAGGAATTGGTACAGAGCATCTTAAAATATGGCAAGAATATTAAAACAAGGCACGATCTGCATTATTCTCCTAGGGATGAGAAAGAGTGGGCACACTGACACAGCTGTGGCTGGAAAATAAAAGGTTACTCATTTGTTATGTTGGCCTACCGCAAATTTCAAAGGTTTGTAAGCATGAGATTAAACACTGATTTTTTTTTTTCCATAGTCTGCATAGATTTTTCTCCCCTCGCCTAGGAGTAAATCTATCCCATCTCCTTTTCTGTCCCAACACCCCAGTTCAGTTCCTCTCCGACTTTGCTACAGCAACCTCATGGAGGAAAAAACTGATTTTTTTTTTTTTTTTTTGGCTTATTACATCACCAAACCCCCACACTTCATACAGATAACGCCTAGGCAGGAAGAGCAAAAAGAACATCCCTCTCGCTATGCAGAACCGCCGACACATTACATTACGCCCGTAATTAAAAACGTCAGCTCCAGATAAGGCGGCCCTGGAGAAGCTGCGTGGGTCCTTGAGCTCAGAGCCCCTCGCCCCTCGCCCCTCGCCCTCCCCAAAGGCCGCCTCCCCTCGGAAACCTCCCGGCAGCCCGAAGGCACCGCTGCGAAGGGACGCGGCCGCCGGCGGACGTTCGGGCCATGAAAGCCCTTGGCGCTCCAGCCACTTGTTTCTCTGGTTGAAGCGGAGTTTGCCAAAGTCCTGGGCTCTCAGTTGTTGCTCTGTCTTTTAGCCGCTGCTCGCCAGCTCAGATGCAGCTGTTTAATACCTCCCAGGGGTTTTGTGCAGAAAATAATAGCTTACAAAACCTAGCTTCTCCCAGGTTCTACTATTTCAGCTTTATTTCCGAACAGCTGGTCCGTGTCTTTGTCCATCCCCTTCCCTCCCGGCCGCGGCGAGAATTCGGCAGGAAACCTCTGGCCGCTACCTACGCCCTGAGAGCCACCAGCGCTGGTGGTGGGGGTCAAAGAGCAACCCTCGCCCTTGGAAACGAGGACAAAAAAAAACCCCACAAACTTCGCGCCCCGTCTAGACAGGTCAAGGTGCAAGATGCTCCTCTCCCTGTTGCGTCTTCCGGAAAGGGGCGTGAACCGGAGCCAAGTGCACAGCAAACACCCGCGCCGCATCCCTGCCCCTTTAGAAGACTTCTTTTTTTTCCCCCTTCTTCTTCTTTTTCTCTCCACCCTCTGCTGATCAAAGTAGGAAGTTTTCATGACAACCATAGTCAAAGGGCCTGCATCGCAAATGAACTCGATTTCGGCGATGTTGATATATCCCGGCTCCATTGTCTCTTTTCAGACACAGTATGAACCCTTCCGGTCTCAATGATTACATTACAGAAGGACTTTCACATGTGGGCTTCATTTGCACAAAGGGGTTGCCTTGCTTCACCACCATCTGGCCACAAATCAGATAAATAAAGGCAGGAGAATTAAAATTAAAGCTTAGAAGGTTTTTTTTTTTTCCTCTCTCTCCCCCTTCGTCTTCTTCTTGCACCAGGCCCATTATGAAATCCCTCCCTCCCCCAGTCACATACAGATGAGGAGTCTACTTTTTATGAAAACTGGGAAGAGTAAAAAAAGTGTCTAAAAAAAAAAAAAAGCAAAAAAAAAAAGTCTGGAAAAAGCCAAAAAGTGCCTAGTAGAAAAAAAAGGACAAAAAAAAAAAAGACAGCAGCCTTTTGATCCCAACCATTTTTGTAGGGCAGCAGAGGTTACTTTACAGTAAAGACAGTTTGATACAAACCCACATTTTGCTATTAAAATTCCATCTCATCCACTGGGATGCAAATTTTTTTTTTTTCAGGAAAACACAATGTTTCTCAAACTGGAAAACAAATCTGGTGAAGGCAGAAGGTGGTGGCAGAAGCGGTGTTTGAAACTTGTGCTCTGAACTCTGATGCTTCTTCCTCTTGCTGGGACAGAGAGTGCAGAGGCTTGAGCAGCTCAGGCACAGAGCAAGCCCTTCCCCCCAAAAATCCCAAGAAATACGTGGCTGTTTCTGAAGGTAAAAAATAAAAACACCAGTGAACGTGGAAGGAAGGTTTTGCAGCCCTTATGACAGAAGGTGGGACTCGACCTCACAGTCTAATTTCAGCCCTGGCATCCCTTTTATTGAGGTCAGTGCTGCTCTGGGAGGGATGAGGGGGTTTTTTTTTGCAATCTGACTGCTCTAGCAATAAATTGCACTAAATTTCATCCCCTTTCTAAGTTTACATCCAGGACACTACCTTAAGTTAGTTCATGAGGAAAGGCACTTTTCATGGCTGTGTTTCTTTTCACACAGATTCAGTATCTCCAGCAGAAGGGTTTTACTCAGCAAATTCTGGAAATAAAGGTTTTCCTATGGCTGTACTCCAACCAACATTCAGGTGTGTATTTATACCTCCTGCAGCCCTTTCCTGTGGCTTCCTGACTGGTTGGGAATGTGCTGAGTGTGGCTGAGCCAAAGCCCATGGATGCCCCAGGGTACCCTGCCCCAGCACAGGGCACTCCCTTCTCCTGAACATTACCATGTGCAGCACAGCCAAGGACTGATCTGGGAGAAAATGTATCCAACATCTGAAAAAACCAATGAACTCTCAAAATTCATGTGATGATCCCCACAAATTTACAGAGAGGGTCTTGCTGTGTGAACTTTCTTTTGGATGCACCAAAAGTAAGTTTTTGTACATGTACTAGCACATCTGTGATGTGGTTCAGGCTTTTATTTAACACTATATTTAGTTTTGGGCTGTATTCCCTTGGTACAGTAATGAAAAGTATTTGAGAGATAACATATACATACAGAAGATGAAAAAAAGCACAGGAGATTAACTTGCCAAGAGCTGGATTTACTTTTTTTTTTTGTTTCTGTCTAATAAATTATATATTGGATATGTAATCTCTGCATAACTTTGCCTTTCTCATATGGTCGGAGTCAGACTCACAATTTGGGTAGGAACTGTTGTTTAAATGAGACTGTTTCTTGTAAACCCATGGATGCAGAAGCTGCCAAGACTGTCTATTAATTCCCAGTGTCTATTTTTTGGGTTTTACCAAGAGAAAATTTTGCAGACATAAATGCAACTTGAATTTAAGTGAAGTATTTTTTTTGCTGAGCTGTGCTCTGCCTGGTGTACAGGGCTCTGGGCAGTTGAGAGTGCTCTTTCTGAAAGTGTTTTAATAGTAAGAGAGGAATAAGTATTTGGACAAGTGGTGGAAAACTAAAGCCTTTCTTTCTATACTGTGAAGATTTTGAATAGTACTTGTCAATAAAGCAACTCCTATTGTAATTGTACCGGAGACATGGGCCTCCACCCCGAAAAAGCTGTCTCAGAGATACTAACCTCATTAAAATATGAATGAAAAGGCAGCCATCATTGTAATGGGAGAAAACCATGTACTCAGCAACAAACTTTATCTTCTATCTTGTGCAAAAATATAAATATGATTTTCCAGTGCATTTGATTATGAGATTGATGAATACATGATTTTTTTTTTTAAGTTTACACATAAGTCACAAAATTTGTTCCTTCCCTCCCTGATTTTTCTACTGAGCATTTCAAAATTGGAAGCACCTTCGAATCATCTGAAGGCTTTCAAAAAAAATAAGGGGATTGTTTCTTTGGGACATTTTTTTGAAGGCTGAAGGAAACTTTTGCATTTGATTTGTGGGCTTTTTTCTTCTTTTTTTTCCCCAGAATATCTCATCCAATTTCAAAAGAAAACAAGAGAATTCATTACACACTACTGTGACAACACCTTAATAACAGTCAATTATAGGGTGCTCAAATGCCTGTTCATTACTATGTCTCTGTTAATCTAGTCCTAAATTTCTTGCTTGATAGATACCACAACTGGCCAAGAATACAATTGCATTACAAAGTGCAATGAAAAATATACAAAATGTAACTGCAGGAAGTAGGCAATTTCAAAATAACCGAACTGTCAATCAAACATTTGTCAAAATAATTAGACATATCTGGTAATTTTTTTTTATAAAATATGGACAGACTCAAAATTGATAATATGGTAAGGTTTAGGTTTAAATAGGAATTGTTTCAATGACTTGGAAATAAGTATTTTAAAATGTTTCATGTAGTTTAATCATTATCTTTTCATCCACAAAAGTGTTCAAATCATTTTTAATATTAGTTAAAAGTCAATATTTAGAAGTGAAAATTCAAACCTCCTTTGCTCTAGGCTAAAACAGGAGCAACATGAATGCTGAGCTACTCTAAAGGCTGATGGGATATATAATTAGCTATTATGTTAATTGAATCCACTGTGAGTTTGTTGTATGAGATTTCTTCATATAATATGCAAATAGCTTCGAAGGTTTAGTTTTATTAGACAATATAATTAGAAATCTTCTAAAGGACTGAATTCTAATGAGGCATAATAAAGCTTTGTAAAATATCTGTTTGCTGGGTGAGCAGACCACCTGGGCTTAATCAATAATGGGAAGTTTGTTGTGTAATGGCACATTTTAAAGAAAGTTTAAGAATTTACCTTTCTAGTCCCATTCATCATAGTTTTATTTTAGGAGAAGGAGAGTTCATTTTGGCAAGGAAGGAGATTAAATTCCTGTAATAAGTAAGGAGGCGAAATTCTTGTAATCTGAGGGGGGAGAAGTAACTTAAAAAATAAACTACTTGAATTCTGCTTATTTAAAAGAAAACAAAAATAAATAATTTTTAGAAACCCCTCTCCCAGCTGTAGCATCAGTTATGTGCATCTCTTAAAGATTCTTAAAGTGAAATGTTACATGAGCAAAGTTAGCCATTATTGCTGCCATTAAATGCCTGCTTCAAGCAGATGTAGATACTTTAGCTTCTGTAGTGTAACTAATCAGCGTAACTTCACTTTTAGTAAAATAGCCCAACATGTTAATATGTGGAATTAAACACTCTCTTCTAAAGAAAGAAATTCACACCAGGGTATTCCGGAGCCGGTCCTGAATTCCACCTTTGCATTCCACTTGCTTTAAGACCACCACCAAAGACAAAGCTTAGATTATTTTAGTTAATGCCAGAATGCCAAAAATGTGTAATCTCTCGTCTAATTCGCCTTGTTCGCACTTCAGACTGTGCCAAGGCTGCACTATTCAGTCTTAATATTAATTGAAAATAGTAAAGACAGGATACTTTGCACTGGTGTGGCATTCAGACCAGGGCATTTTTTCTCTCCCTGTCAACAACAATCAATAGCAACGCAGCAAGAAAAAGTCAGAAGTGCTTATTTAAGCAGTAGATTTAACCAAACCAAAAGGAAGCAGAATCCCAGTAAGTGCCCTGCCAGCCTGCTGGGGAGGAGAGGCAGCAAACAACACAAACTGCAGCCAGGCGAGGTGTCCGTGCAGCCAGGCTGAGGCTACCTAGCAAATGTTTTCATCTCTTTGTGCCTTACCCAAATAATTCTGGCCCTGTGCTTCACAGAGATGCTCTCTGCAATGCCAAAAATCTGACAAACCCACACTTAATAAAGGTGATGAATATATTGCTGTGAATATATTATAAACTTGCCATGCTTCGCATAGCATATTATAAAACTGTTGTACCTAGGTCTGGGTGGAGGCCTGCCTGGTAGCAGTAGCTGTCCATTAACACTTTTCTGATCTATGTACTTCAAATCTGCAGCAGCAAGTGCTTGTTCCTCTGAATAATGAGAATCTCAGCATGAAGAAAAGGATAATACTGTACACATCACTTACAGCTGAAAGAAAAAAAAAAAAAAACATTGAGTTTGTTTTTCCAAGTCCTGCTCTAAGCTCTCCCAAAGTTGTTTGTGATCTCTCAGAAACTCCCCTCACTCTCCACTACCATTTGAGGAAACAAACAGTCAGTCAAAACCAACCTTCCTCCCCAAATGTGAACTTTATTCACACTCTTTTTATTTCCTCCTTAGATTCAAAGCGAGGATAGCCTGGAGCAGCCTTCAGAAATCAGGACCGTGCCCTGGAGAATTAGTGTCAGAAGAGGATGTTACCTGTTTGCCTTGCCTGCTATCCTCCCCTTATCCCCTAAGGGAACAAAACCAGGCTGATTCTGCCCAATGTTAATTAAATCACTCTGTTAATTAGAAGTAAGGTGCTTTAGCAATAAGAAAACAAAGGGCCCTTTTCCTCCCTTGCTCTGCAGGATGGACTCAAATGCATTCAAATGTTGACTGGATAAGCTCAGGAAGCAAAAAGGGACTGAGGAGGAACCCATGTGCTTTGATCATCCTTTCCCACCTCTTCCTGAGGCACAGGAGCTCTCCTAATAAAGGGCTGCCTGCAAGGGATGCTGGATACTGTTAGGAAAGCCTGGCTGGGCAGAGAACCTGGGGACAGCTCATGTGTGTGACATGGTACTCAGCAAAGGAAATAAGAAATAAAATGGAGTTTGATAGTCTGTAGTGCTGGAGAAGGTTTAAGTGTTCAGACCCACTGGCCACATCTGGGCTAAGACTCAACAGGCACCATTGCAGGCACTGAAAAGCAGCTGCCTGTGCTGTTGGGCTTGGGGCAGCTCCTTGAAGGGGACATCTGGGCAGGTCTGAGGAGGTCAGGCTGGAGGTGAACACCCTGTCTTGGAGTGCATGGATGGGCCTCACCCCCATCAGGAGGCCTTGGTGTTGGAGAGCACATTGTGGAGTTTCCCTGAGGGAAAGAGGGCTGAGATGAAGTGCTGAGATTCCCATGGGATACACATCTGAGCTGAGTAACTGCATCCTAGAGCCATCAGTTCACAGATAAGGGGTGACACTCCCCACTGATCCCAGCTAGGCCACCTCCTGCCTGGGGGTGACACCCTGGACTTCCTGAACCTTTCTCCATCCCTGGGCGCAGGTGAGCCAAAAGGGTTGTTACTCCCTGGTGCTCAAAATAAAACAGCAAATTCTTCTCATTGCTCTATTAAAGTTGTAATTTTAAAGCAGCAACACTCCTCTCAGGGGACAGGCTGCGACTGGAGCACAGGAAATAGCACTGATAAAGGGAAACCCTGCTGGAAATTTTTAACCAGCCTCATACATGACAGTAGATAAAATTTTCTAATCCGTGGACAATTTCTATGCTTCACAGATTTCCATGCTAAAAGCTCAGAATTTCTCAAACTCCTCTGTCCTTCTCTGCCAGCAGTCTCTGCTCAGGAAGGCAGATCTTCAGCCTCCCCCCATGCTCCCTGGGGAAATCCTCCACATCCTCCACAGCATTAAACCTGCACCAGGAACCTGCATCTACTACTGCAGCTTGCACGCTCCCAGGACAAGGAAGGGGTGGTAGGTTTCAGCTACTTGGCTGCAGCCCTCTAAGACCACCTATAGACTTAAGCCTGTTAAATTAACCTTAATACCTTCATTATTCCTCTGCTGGATGGTAACCATCTGGCCATGACTTCGAGTTACAGTTAACCTAGGCTCCTGCTTAGGTTTCAGCTGGAATCCCTGGGTTTTGCCCACACTGTCACAGCAGTGATCAGGGCTGGGACAGGTTTAAGCTGGTATGTTCTCCCCAGCATCAGCAGGGATGTGGATTGATGAATCCTATTCCTACTTACCCCAGAGCTGTGCCAACTGCACTGTGACTGCACACTGCTGATCCTCTGCTTGTCCTCCAGCACCCACACTCATCCTTCCATGAGAACAAGGGTCTGGAAAAACAGGTCTCCATGTAAATGACATTTTTATCTTGGCTTTTCTCTTTGCTTGGGGACTGTTTCATTTCCACTTAAAACAACATCCAACACGACATTAGTAGCATGGATGCTACCCAAGCTAGAGCTCTCCATGTTACCTTAGGGGATGGATTTTGTGTCTCCCCTGCCAACTCCATCCTCACTCACTCCACGTGTGTCTGAAGGCTCTCACATAGCCCTGACTCCTGGCACAGGGGCCACTTCTCACAGCCCCATGGGCCTCTTCTGCCCTCAAGGTCCCATGTGCATGTCCCCACTTGTGACAGAAACGATCTCACAATCACAGTGGTACTTGGGATTAATTACACCTGAAAAGACCTCTGAGATGATTGAGTCCCACCTATGGCTGAACAGCACCATGTCAGCTGACCATGGTACTGAGTGCCACAACCAGTCTCTATCCACAAATATCCCCAGGGATGGTGACTTCCCCACCTCCCTGGACAGTCCTTTCTGATATCTAAATGATGAAATGATAACATACATCCTGTGGACAGCAGCTTTGGGTGACACTGCCTGTCCTCAGTCAACAGCAACAGATTTTTTTCAGTTTCCTATCTCTGGACAGAAGGCAATACACTCTCTCTGCCTGAGAAAGCTCTGCCCAAATCTGTCAGGCCACCAGCCCATTGAACAAGACTTTTGAGGAGAGAAACATGAATTTGCAGACAGAAGAAAGACTTTACTAAAGAAACAGAACCCTGGCTGGGCTGCCCTGCCTTCTTATCACATCTCATCACTTCTTTTGGTTTCTTTCTTATTTCTTAATAGACCTTTCAGTTGCATGCTGCACTGACTTGTGCATGTCCAGGAAACCAGAAGTGAGCAAGAGGTTTACTTTAAAGTTGTTGCTGGGTCACAAAGTACCACAGAGACTTGGTAAATTGTCCATTTGAGGTGTGTTTGAAAACATTGCACAGAATCATGTTATTGCCCTCCTATTGCAGTCAATGCTTCAAAGCACTGATCCTTTGACTCTTGTGGGACACAAGTGTATACCTATAACCTTAACTATATGTATCATACATTAAATATTTGTATCATGCTTGTGGAGAGTATCCAAGCACACTGGATCCAAGAGGTCCAGAAGAGCCTCACTCCAATTCTGCAGCACAAAATAAATCTCTGAGTGTGCCTGTCCTGTGAAAGGGCATCCAAGTGCAGTTTAAATCTGCCTGAATGATGGATCAAGAGAATAGATGATCCAACTGAGCTCTGCACAACTGGTTGCCCAAGAGATTTATATATTTTACACCAGGTTTTCTACAGCAATGCAGATTCCCAGCCTACATCTTGTTGGTATAAATCCTGCTCAGAACTGGGGAGAGCAGTGTGTGTGTCCCAGCTGCAGAGCCCTGCTCCTGCCTTCTGCTAGAGACAGCTGCAACTCACAGAGCTGGGATGCCTGGGACGTGGATAAGGAGCACAAAAGTCATGGGTCTCCTCCTCGCTGCCCCAAAGAGCATTGGCAGCATCTTGGCAGCCATGAGATAACCAGATACTGCCTCTTCCTCCAGAACAAAAACAAGGGCGTTTAGCATCTGTGAAAGGTATTTCAGGAATGCTGAAGTTTTTGTGGGTTTTTGCCTTTTATTTCTCCAGAAAAATATCTACTGCAGACATTTAGAGCTGCCCCCCAACTCATCTGCCCACATACCTGCCCAGAGGAAGCCAGCAGAAGTTCAGAACCTCACCTATGAGCGATCTAAACTGAGCTTCCCTACCCTCAAAAAATTGACTCCAAGTAACTCAGTGGTGAAAAGAGCCCCAGCTGATAAATAAACATCACCAAGCAATTCTGTGCAGACTTATCAGCTATCACTTACCAGAGGCACAGGGGATTATCACCCCAGCTGGCAGGAGTGGCTGCCTCCCTGCTGCACTCACAGGTACCAAAGGTCAGCTCCTTCCAGCCACTTGCTGGGACTCCCTGCCTTTCTCCAGGGAGTTTACCCCCATTCTGCAGAAAACTAAGAACTGACTTTACTTAAACACTGGGAAATGTTTATACACGAAGGGAAATTAACAGTAAGAACTAGTTTGTGGTTTTATCTTACTGGGATTGCTGCCCCTCAAGCATCACTTGTGTACAGCTGGTGGGACAAAACCCAAGTCTGTCAGTTTTTCTGTTCAGTTCACAAAGGTACTTGATAAAATTGGATGTTATTTTAGTTAAAAGAAAATATGGAAAACAGTTGGTTTCTTAAAATAATCCTAATTTTCTGAGTTAATAGTTTTAATTTCTAGTTTAATTTTAGTTTCTAATTTCTAGCTTGGTTTCTAGAATGTTTCTGGGGATAGTGGATCCAAATATTCCAAGCACATGCATATTTTTATGGGCCATCTGCTCTAAGGATATGTTTGATAGTGCCTTAGATAGAGCGGTGTAACTCTCCCAGATCACCTGAAACATTTACAAGTGCTTTTTTTTTAATAGCAAAATTGAATAGCAATCTCTAAATACCAAAGTCATCTGTTTTCAAAGCAAATGCACATAAATGGGGATGATTGCACATGCAAAAACATTGTACAAACCCAGGCATACCTGCATGCCATGAACTAAATACCATAAGCACAAATCTGTGCTGGACCCCAGGCACCCCCAAACACCTGCCTGTCCCCAGCTCCCCATCTCGCTGTGACAGACTCCACGTGATGTTCAGGAGATGATTATGAGCACATTGCCCCACCCAGCACTGCCGAGGAAAGGCTCCCACGCTGAAGGGAGTCACAAATAATTAAATGTTTCAAAACACAATGGATATGACATGCTTTCAAAATAGCATCTATAGAATCACTTCCACTAGGGCGAGGAGCTCTCGGGAGGAAAAGCCCTTTCACTCACTTCAGTTGATTACCTGTGTAAAAGGGCTTAATTTCTCTGGAGCGTTTCCTTTCCAAAGCACCTCTTTTCAGCAAAGCCATTGCAGCAGGACTGGCAGGTACTCAGACAACCCATGAGGTGATGCTTCCCCAGACAGATCTATGAGGATGTGGGTCCTGGCTNCATTTATGCTGGTGAAACCTTTTTCCTCAATACCTTTGAGCTTTCTCTTTGGGAAACCTCTCTTCAGAAAAACTCAAATCACCAAGCAACTAAACAACTTAAAACTCTGATAGTGACAGAGAGAAGAACAAAAGAGAATAATTAAGCATTAAAAATCCTATGTGAAAATGACTTCATTCTCAAGTGGGTATAAAACTAATATACGTGTGGGACATTTGAAGAACACCAAAGGCTCATGAGATACCGCGGTGAAATTTAGACCACAGCTAATTTTATCTTCTCTGATGGAATGGGCTTTCCTTTTATCCTCTGGTGTCCAGATTTTCTGTGCAAACTCTGATTTCCCCTATTTAAAATATACCTGTCTTTATTATTAAAATTGTTTTGATTAGAAACACCTTTGGGCAAGAGCTGATTTCTTTAATGTCCTTATGTTGGGTCACGTAGAGTTGGTTGCTTCATGACTGAGACTGTTGGCAATACTGAGGTGCCCACACTGAGCAGTGGCAGCTTCTTAATGCATCTTTCTTTTTCCATCTCATCCCTTCAGGAGAGGTGGTGTAAACACCACAAAATGGGATTATTGAAGAAAAATCTATATGCTTTGTAACAAAATAAAAAAAAAATAAATTCTTGTGAAACTTTCTGTTTAGCTTCCATACAAAAAAACCTTGGAAACATCCGGGAACAATGAAGGATCTGCTTCCTTCTCCAAATCCCTGCCCAGCAGCTCTCTGTGCAGGAGGTGACCAGGTCCAGTGGATGGTGGCACCAGGCCCCAGATCCTTGCCCTGCTGCCAGGCAGGTGAGTCACAGAGTCAGTCAGGGCTCTGTTTCCTGTCAAACTCTCCAGAAACAGAAACTCTGCTTCTGTGTACATGTCAAGGGCTGAGCTTGGATGGAGATTTTTATTTCCATTTGGATTGTTTGGAGGGATTTGGGGAAGCAGACTGCAAGGAGGATCTGAGTCTGTATTTCATCAGCATTTTTAAGGTGTTGGACTTTGTCTTTAGCTTCAACTCCTCACAAGGAGTGCTCGCCAGTAAAATGGGTGGCTCCCAGGGTGGGAGATTAAAGCCATTCACACCCCAGGGGATATTGGAAGTGACAAGAATATCTAAGAAGAGCTTCAGAAGTACATCTTATCCTCCTTAAATTGCCAGTCTGCCTTTTGCTAAGAGCTGCTTTGGAGTGGATTTCCCACAGGATTAATTAATTCTAATTATGACCTTCCATCATCTACCCATAAATTGGCTTGGTGTGGACGTAGGTGAGATTTCAAATATGGGCTACACATTAAATATACATATATATGTGTGTATATCTGTATGTATGTGTACATACACCAGCAATTCTCCATCTGGGACTACATGGCAACTGAGCTGGATGCTGTGTGCACACACCAGCAAAGGATATTCCTGCCTCCATTGAATGGAACCAGGCCAACAGGAAGGTAAGGAGCAGCATTTGATATGTAAGTGACCTGTAGCAGATGTTGGGGTTTGACCAGATTTCTTTTTTCTTGGTTATTTGTTCAGCAGACACACCCAGTCACTGCTTTCCCCCACCAGCCAAAGTTGGTTTAGACTCAGGATTAGCTTGCACCTCTCACTGTTTCTGTGCTTCCAACATGCTCCAGGATGTCAGCAGCACTCCTTGCCTTCAAGGCTGTCCTCAGGGCTGTTGCAAACACTACTAAAAGCACTCACAGCCTCCACTTCCACGACACTGCAGAGCATGAAAGGTATGGGTGTATACAGGACACTGACAAATAAATTGCTATTAACAACACTGTTTAAAATAACACACTGGTTTGGGCCTGAGGGGTGCCAAGCCAAGGAAATGACTGTAAATCTTCCATCTGAGCCTCACCCCACCGAGTGTGGAATGTGCAATGTGTCTCTGCTTGATGAGCCCAACTTCCCAGGCTGGACCAAGGGGCTGGGGCTGCCCCAGTCTTGCATTTTCCTGCCCTTGGAAGCATCGAAGAGGCAATATTCTCCCTGCCAACAGGAAGGTCTTGTAGTCCCAGCAGGGAGCTCAGCCACTGTCACATCCCTTGGTGATATGTATGGCAATTCCAGAATCCAGACTTGGCCAAGTGTTTTTTCTTCCTAGGAAAAGTCCTGAAGAAAAGTGCTTTTAGTGCAATATTTTGCTCAAGATAATAATAATAAAAAAAAAAAAAAAAAAAAAAAAAAAAAAGAAAAGAAAGGAAAAAATTATCCAGATTATCTAAAAGGAGAGGACTAAATAAATAACTCTCCTTTTCCTGGTACTCTGTTGTAAATCTTCTAGCACAACAGTTGCAGTAAGTATCAGCTCCTGTTTGCAATCCATATGTGTGGAGCCATGTGTGTTACAGTCTGGATTAAGGCAACCAGAGCCCATCTGATCTTGGTTGTCAATAAATCCTATTGACCCAGAAAGACTCAGAGGAATCTCAGGAATTGCCTATAATATTACCAGTGATTAATAGAAAGTTTAATACTGGTGATGTAAAGAAAATTCTTAACTACTCTGAAAATGCTCAGAAAGGGTCTGTTTTGAGAGTGTTACATCTGAATTGAAGGAGATTTCTGAAGCAAATAAGAGCCAGTCTTTTATAAGCTTATTTTTGAGTGCAAAATTAATATTTACAGGATTATATAATTTTGGTGATGCTTATAAAAGCATTCCCCCTCTTACAATTTTTTTTGCAAAATTGGAACAATGGACAATTAAAGCTCAAAAAGCCTCATTAGTTTGTCTAAGTTAAGGAAATAAATGGCAAAACAGCTCTTCTTTAAGCCAAGTGGAAATTTTTCCTTGTTTTTTTTTTTGTGTGGTTTTTTTTTTTTTTTTTTTTTTTTTTTTGGTGGGAAAAAAATAAGACAAATGATCTGAGTTTAGGAAAAAGATACTGCCAGCTAAAAAAAAAATTCTCTGCTTTTCCCCTGTCTCTAAGTGCTGGTCGGGTCATCCTTGGGGGCATCCTTTTGGGAATGCACTGCCCCGAAAGAGTGCCTGCCCTGCAGCCCAGAGGTGTAAAGGCAGAAGTGCAGTCCAGCCCCGCTCAGACCTCGGGGTGCCTTAGGGAGTCTTTCATGATTTGGCTGATGCTTTGTATTTCTCTGTACAAAGGCACATTGCCATCACACACACAGAGCAGAGTTTGTTGTCCAGAGGCTCCTAGAAAAAGCCTCATCACTTCCCCAGTTATCTTTTTCTAAAACAGGAGAGAACGGGACTCAAGACTTTAAGTTCCAATGTGTGAAATAATTAAATATAGGGGTTTTTCTTCTGGACACACATACATACACACACACACACCAGTTTTTGGGGGGGTTTTGGGGTTTTTATTAAGGAACAGTTGCTGCTCATTTTACCTGGCAGCAAAATTCCTTCCCTTTTTGATTTTCAAAGCCCAGGCATCACAAATGTACTGAACAGTACAGATGCACTGAACCCTGAGGTGCTCTGCTTAAGCACCTCTGCAGCACATCCTCACTTGTTTCACCATCCAGGGCTGGAAATCTGAGGAGCTCCTCATCAGGTCTGGGAGCCCATGGCCAGGGCAGCTCCCAGGGCTGGCACTGCACAGGGACAGGGAAAAGCCTTCATGGATCCCAGCACAATGTGCTGCTATTTCACCCCTTGTTGTCCCCTGTGCCCACCAAGTGCCACCTATGTGTTTACTGCTGCTCTTGTGAGACGCTTTGATGGCTGCACAAGTCATTTTTCCAGTCTTTTATAACAGAGAAATGCCTTTATTTGATTGCAGGGGTGAGATCTGCCCTGCCAGATATTTTTGAGGCTGAGGGACCAATGCAATCAAATCTGCAGGCAGATGCAGCACAGAGGAAAAAAGGACTTGATGCAGGGAGATGGCACTTCAAATGATATGCCATTTTAGACACAGGAAATGAAAATCCCAAAGGGACTCCAAAGAAATGGAATGTTCCTTTAACATTTTGATATTTCTGTATCAAAATCTCCGGGTTACAGCCAATACTGGTCGTAAGCAATTTAGGAGGCTTAGCAGCACCATGAGGAAACAGAGATGAAGACTTCCAGGATCCATATCCTGGCAGCAACAGGGAGGACAGTGGGTGGTTTATTTGCCAGGAGATGGGTGGTGTACAGTGGTGTACAACCATCCAAGGCAGGCAGGTTACAAGTAAAGCTATTGTATAAAATATCTTCCTTGTATCAAGTCTTTTAGCTTAAAAACATTAACTCTTGTCCTATCCCAGAGCCCTCTCCTCTACAGGTTACAAAACCCCAACTCTCAGCCTGGTGGAGAGCAGTTCCATTACTCTGACCAACTTCATGACCCTTCTTTGAACATGATCCAGCAGGTCCATGTCATTCCTGTGCTGATTGAAGTCCTTTGGGAAGCTGCCACAGGCTAGAACATGCAGATGATGGGAATTCTGTGCATAGGAGTTAAGTGTCCCAAAGGTGGCACCAATATCTGTCTAGTTTGGGGAGCAAGAAGATGACAGGGAAGAGGGAGGAATTCACCTTCCTCTCCCCACACCACTGGGAGAAGGGGATGCTCTGCACAGGAGCAGAAGTTATTTTTGAATGCCCTGACATTAATATTTCCTGAAATGCCTCTAAAAGCTTGTGGAGACACCAGCACAGCTTAGCCAGAGTTATCACTTCTAGCAATTTGGCATTTGAGGCACTGAAGTCCAGGCCAGTCTCCTCCCAGGATATGGGGAGGCAGAAGATATGGCTGCATCTGGGAATCCTGATCAGGGTTAGGATGATGGTGGTGTTAAAAAAAGATCAAACAAAGGCCCAGATGTGCCACAGCTTTGTGGATTTCAGCACTGACTTCAGCCAAGAGCTACCTTGGCACAGGTTAATGTGTCCTGCACAGCTGCTGCTGCTGCTTGGACATTCCTGGGGCTGCTCAAACCCTGTTTATGCAATGCTGTTGTGGAAGTAGCTGGAATCAGCTGGACCAGGCATGATGCAGAGGAACATAGAGAGAGATACCTGAACCTATGATGGTTTCCCTGGTGGTCTTTTCCATCCTGAGTCATGCAGATTTATCCTGAGTCACACAGACCCTATGACAGTGGAGTCAATCCTGTGGCTTGTTCAGGCTGAGTAAGACATAAGATGGGTGAGGTGCTGAATTTTTCACTCTAAACTCAAATTAGACCAACAGATATGTCAGAGCAGTTATTTGATGACTATTTCACTGGGAAGACCTCACAGAATATCAAAGGGTCTAAGTTTCAATGCCCTGAGGTTAGACAAAAAAAGCTCAAAGAAACACAAAGCAGAGAAGCATCCCTGACAGGGGACTGTATATGGACTGTGTGATAAAGCAACCCAATATTCCTGGAAAACAAGTCTGTTCAAGAAGTGGAATAGTATTTGTCTCTGAAAAAAAAAAGGTAAGGGTGCAGAATTAGGGGGGAAATAAGTGGAAGTGAGACTCATTAAAGAAAAACACAAGAGTGAGATGTGCTCACTGCCTGGTTACAGCACCGCTGAAGGCTGTTCAGGGACATGTCAAGAGCAAAGTTTTCCCCTTTTTTCTGCCACAAAGGTAAAATCTGTTTGTGGAAGACCATAAGCAACACAACTGTTTGGCAAGTAAATGAGAGGTCCTTAATTCCTGCCAAACCTCCTGGATCGTTTGCCTTTAAAGGCTCTAAAATGTGTGGGACTTCTGATAGAGGAAAGCAGAATTGATTCATTTGTTGAATGCAAACTGAAAACTCTCAAAAGTATTAAGTCCCATTAGTTGTGTCCCACTAAAAGAATCCAGCTCAGAAGTGAACGTGCACATTTCTGCTGTGGAAGACACAGAGCACAAGCTTCATCAAGCTTCACTCTGCAGAGCCAGGGCCCCCATCCCAAGGCTGTGAGAGCATTTTACAGCTCCAGTGAGCAAACAACACTGCACCTGATGACACAGAAGGTGATATCTGTCTAGTTTCTTAACACTTTGATTCAGTCCTTCAGGGGAGCTCAGGCTGGGAAATATGGAAAGCTAGGGAGTGAAAGGTAGCCAGGAGAAGGAGAGCAGGCAGAGCAGAGGATTTCCAGCATGAAACAGCAAATGTCTTCAGTCAGCACTGAGACCCAGGCAGTCCACACCCTCTTCAGTTCAAAGTCTGTGGATAAAACTTGGATATCTTGATAGCAAGGGCTAGAAGTAAGGAAGCCATATATCTATAGATATATATATATATAAAAGAGAGATCCAAACATATTACGTCACAGGTCTCTTCACACTGACTAGTCAGGGATATTCTGGATGAATATCTTTGTTATGGCAAAATGTTCTCTCTTGATCCTGCCTGCAGTATCCCAGTATCCAGTGCATGGCAGAAATGGGGCCATAAAGCAGTTGCTGAGAGGTGGAGTTCTGTCACCAAGTTGATGATCAATAGGTAGCTGTCCTTATGAAGAGCTGTGCATTGCACAGGAATTATGAGCTATGGTTGGAAAAACTAGTGGAGAACTGCTCAATGCCTATGGATTAGGGAATTATTTTTGTGCTACCTGCCCAGTTTACCTTGACTTTGGAACAAATAAAGTAGTATTGTGCAAAGGAAATTCTGAAATCTGCAATCTGAGGAATATTGACTTACTCATAACATCATAAAGTAGATATCCTTGCCATGAAGAGATGGGTCTATCTAGACTGAAAGCAAAATCTTTCCATTGTTGAATGCACACACACTGCTGGCTGCATGGATGTTAAATATCTCTGCTTGCTTCAAATTTTTCACTAAAGGATCTCGTAAATTGAGGCACTACATAAAATGCAAATATAACTTTTTTTTGTGGAAGGGGAAGGAGATGCTTGGCAGTACAGCTTTTCTGGAAAGTCTTCCAGCAAAGGATTAGGAACTATGGATGGTATTTCCATAAGCCCTTGTTTTTGGCCTGACTATGACTCCCAGAGAAGCTGATGGCAAATCTTCCATTGTATCCAAGAGGAACGGACTTGAGACAGCACTGAGCAAACTGAAGATCCCAGCCTTTGACTCAGGAGTGTAAATATTTTGCTTTTATGCACAAAGATTAGTAAATTCAGGGATGTTATTCAAAAGGCAGTTTGGTAGCTGCCTCACTGAGCAGCATCCATACACTCAGAGCATACTTATCTCCCCCAGTTTTAAAAACTGCTTCTTGTCTTTAAGGGACAAGGGCATAAATCACAAAGGCAGCTGCAGTCAGTGTCATAATCTCTGCACAAAGGAGACCAACAGTTTGCAGACACATTATTCCCTTTGCACCCCTTGGGATGCTCCCCACCCCCAGGGGGATTTGTGGCTGTAGGGATGGGTGACAGGAAATGCCAACGTTGCTGCTGGCACAGCAGCTTGCTTCTCTGCAAAAGCTGGTGGAGTTGGTCCCTCCTGTTGTTGATGTGCTGTTTCTAATGGGAAGGGAAAAGAACTGAGGGGGAAAAGGTAAATTCCTGTCCATGCTCAAAGTCAGAAATGCTGCGTATACAGAGAATTTAATCCACCCAGTAGAAAAGTGCCTGTCTGAAAAGGTATCCAATAAAGATGTTCAGATGTGCTTAAATGAGCTGGAGAGTGGATTTTTCTGAGTTATCTGTCCAGCATATGTAGCAAAGATAGGAGATGAGAGCAACATTTCTTACCTTGTAGCTATAGCAGGAGCCAGAGCGGTCACAAAAGCTTAGAAATACAGACACTGTTACCCATAAAATGCCTCATGCACTCAGTGTTAGAGGAGGAAATGGGATTTCAGGCTGACATTTCAGGCAGACAGAAGAATATGTTTGTGCTTTCCTGGAGCACTTCATTGGAGTAAAACAGTCTACAGATCCATACCAGACTTCACCTGTATACTCTGCCTTGGCTAGGAAGATCTTCTGCCTTATTACTGAAGGTTGGAATCTGATAATTAGTTAAAGAATTAAAAAAAAAATCTTGATCTTTCAAGGTTGGCTAGGGTTTGTTTGGTTTTTTTTTTTTTTTTGGTTTGTTTTGGGTTTTTTTGAGACTCATCAGGATTCTCTATCTGGTCTAAAATAAATTGCAATAATGGAACTTGTCAAAGAATTCGATTCAGGCAGAGACTCTGACTCGAAATTTGTGTGTCTGGAGACTCTAGCTGATGAACAGAAGCAGACATCAGCTGGCACAGTGCTGAAAGGTGCAGAACACCACAGCAAAGTTGTGGCATGAAACTTTAAGGGGGAAGAACGAGAAGCATTTATATAACAGCAGTTTTATTACTTGGAGCTTTTCCCAAACCAGCTTTGTAACATCATGGCTTGCAGAACTGACATTTTGAAGAATTGACATTTTACTTAAATATTTTGCTCCTGCTGCAAGATCTGACCCTACAGTTACATTTAACCTGCCCAGAGTATTAGCTGAAGAGCAACCTTTCATGTCACACACTAGATTAAATCCTGTTCAGTGACTTCTCAGAGTGTCCAAGACAGTATTAGGAAGTCCCTTCGTCTCTATGCTTTGGTCTGACAGACACTTGCCTCAATGAGTTTTTGCAACAGAAAACTTCTTCTGGGAAAAAAAAAAAACAAGAAGCCAAAGATTCAGAGCAAAGACTTGAGAGAAGCCATCAGAAAACACATGTGACAAGAAGGGATGGAGAGTAGCAGAGGTTTTCAGTCTTTCTATCTCTGGTACAGTTTTGGACAGCAGTAGAAAAGTGGCAAGGCACTAATTTGAGAAATGGTCTGAGCTCATTTATTCTCATTCATGTTAGGTCTTGATAGATGCAGAGAAAGTCTGACATCAGTCCAGAGAAGTGACTTACATGAAATAGGATAGCTCCCTAATTTAATTTGTTTCAATGTAAGCCCCGGTGATATCCACGCTCAGCAGCAGTGCACACTGCTGGAGCACCTGAAATGGGCAATATCTCTCCACCTGAAACTGAGAAGTTGATATATCTGTGCTGGACTGAGCTGTGCCTTTTTCTTTCAGTTTGCTTATGTGTGTCACATCAGACCTGCTGAAACAAACAGCCCAGGAGAGCCTCTTGCCCTCAGACATGAGTCAGAATCTTCATGAATCACCACTCTGGCTACTGAAGCCATCATTCATGGATTCATGAAGTGTTCTCATTATTCTGGAGATAAATGCTGGATTTTGAGCTGGTACTTGAAATGATAACCAAAGCTGGCATCAATACCACAGGCACATGTGAGTCATCACCAAGTGTGATATCAACTCACAAGCAGAGACAAGGAAACCTCTCCCAATCACATGTGATGGCAGAGAACATGAAGAAGAAGAGATGACAGGAATTACTGCACTGCCCTCATGGGAACAGGAGATCAGAATCCACTATTGATTTCCATGAAAATTGGATTCTTTTTCAGTGTGAGTTTCCTGTATGGTCATTGCAGTCCTCTGTGAATTTTCTGCTGAGGTGACAATTCTCATGCATCCCTATTTGCCTTCGCTTCCTTGGCTACATCTGCCTGCATTCACATGAGTTCAGGATCCTCTAGAAACAAGTTTCTTGGTGCTTGCTCCAGCACTCCCTTGAGTCAAAAACCTTGACTAAAATCTACAATAACTCTCTGATGAATTTCTCTTCCTCAAAACCAGCGCTGCCATGACCCAGAAAGAGAAGAATTTGTCCGATCAAACAGCAGTGATCAGACATGGCTAACGGGGGAATGTCACCCTCCAGATGCAGCATGGAAGAACCATGTCAGGGGAATGTGAAAACCAGCCTCCTTTGGGAACTGAGTCAGACTTGGAGCCCTGCTCTGCTGGTTCCTCTTGACAGCTGGAAATTGGACAGAAGAAGGATTATACTGCCATGACCCAAAGCAGATGAAAAGGGATTTCATTCTTATCCATGCCCTGGCTTAAAAATGCAGTGTTTGAGCACAGGAATGACAAAGTGGTGTTACATAACTCCAGAGTAAACTTTCTGGACAACATCCAACAACATTCTTCTGAATGAAATTACAAGTAGCCATTTGCCTCCAAGCTGAGAAAAAACCTTGGGTATCATTGGGTGTGATTCAGAGCAGAGCTGAGGTGCTGCTACCAAGTGCTGCATCTCACATCACACCCTGCCCATGGCCTACTCACTGACAGTCAGGTGGTGCTTTACCCCCTTGCTGTTCAAGGACTCCAGCCATTTCCATATGGCTTATGTACTCCCGCCAATACTATAACTTGAATTTTTTCCTGATATCTGAATAATCTGAGGGTTTGCTTTATGACTTTCTGCCTCTGAAAGAATTCCCTCCATGTTCCAGCACTGGTGCCTGGTCAGAGGTGCTGGTGAACAGCCATCAATCTCCTCTTTTCTTCACTGCACAGTCACCTTTGTGTGTCAATAATACATTTTTCCTTCTGGGTGGATGCGACCCTTGAGATTTGTCCCCATTAGGTCCCATTAGGAAGAAGAAATTCTTACCAAAATAGTTCTAGTGGCTACTTGTATCCTTTATCTCCAAGATACTGAGCTTGTTCTTCCCCCCAGCTCAAATGAGGCCTCCTTTAGAAAGGAGCAGGAGTATCCCTGAGGGTTAGGGCATGCAGGGAATGAAGAGGAGGGGACAAGGAAGCAGGGATGGGATGGTGGGGTTTGTCTCACAAGCAATTTTTTTGCTTTTTTCTTTTTTCCACCTAGAAAAAGCAAACCCAAGCACCTCGGCCCATGCTGTGCTGTGGGACACAGCCCAGTGGGCCAGCCTGGCTAACCTCCCATAAGGGCAGCATCAAGATACATGGAATCACTGATTCACAAAGTCATAGAATGGTCTGGTTTGTAAGGAACCTTAAAGACCATCCAGTTCCACGCCCCTGCCATGGGCAGGGATGCCTATCCATAAAGATGCTTCCTTTCACCTCTGCCTGACAGCCCCCTGTCCCTGGGAAGCCTGCAGAGGAGGCAGTCTCAGTGTGCACTTCAGAAAGAAAAGCTCTGTGCACAGAGAATCACCGCAAAATGAAAGTGCTGCTCTGGCACACGCCTTGTGTTTGGCAAAACTTTGAACTCAGACGTTTCTGACACATCTAAATTTTGCGGATGGATCTCTGCAGGGTTTGTATGATGGCTACAGGACTTGCCTCCAGGCTTTGGCAGTGGTTTGCTTGGGGGATCGTGCAGGTAAATAGAGTGAAAATATTTTTCTTTTACTGTTGGAAGGCTGCAGAGGACGGGGGCACCTGATCCTGCCTCCAGACTCTCTGGAGGCTGCTGCAGCCACTGGCTCTTGGCACAGCAAAGACACTGCAGTGTTACTGTTGTTTTAGAGAAATAATGACTACAGACCACATTGCTCAATTGGCAACAATATGAAAGCAAAGTTTGGGTTTAAATAAAGCCAGTTTGGCAGCTCTGAGATGGAAGTGCAGATGTGCCTAAAATCTGTATTAACTCCCTGATTCTGAAAGGTATAAAAGCTGTGTTGCCTCCAGCCTGCTGGAAAAGCAAGGGCAAAAGGCATCCCTGAGAAAAATTCTTTGCCTAAAATGTGTTTATCCTTGCTCTCACCTGATGATCACAGCATCTCCCTCCCTGATGCCTCTATCAGCACCACCTGTGGAAGTGCAGGTGATGCTACTGGAATGTGTATGGGATTGACTTCACATCACTGAGCAAGTGTGTGTAACCAAGGCTGGGGAGTGAGAGTGGGTCAGCCTGCACAGGGCTTTCCTCACCAGCCTGGCCTGGGTACTCAACAAGGTTTTTACTCTCATTGCTTCCTGATATGATAGACCTCCTCTGGCTCGCTCTTTTTTTAACCTCCTCTAACATCTAGGGCTGGTCTATACCCAGGATTTAATTCAAATTGTTTGAGGATGTGAATTTAGAGAGAAATAATTATTCTTGATTAACTCCCCGTGTGGACAGTCTAGCTCCAAAACAAAAGTGCTTTTTTTCAGAGAGGTTTAATTGACTCCAAGAAAATCACTAGGTTGTTTTCTCTTTACAAAAGCATAGACACAAAATGAAGAATACATCGTCCCCCTCAATTTCTTGAAAAATGTAAGGACTTTTGAATGTTATGCAAGTTTTAGCTGAAAATTGCTGTATGTTATTATGTATAATTTGCACCTCTGATAAACTGCACGCTGTTAAAACTATTGTTCCATGAAAATAATTACACAGCAGCCAACATAATTAGACAAGCAGTGCAAAATCAGAGGCAGAAATGTAGGGTGAGACTGACTGGGGGAGATGTTTATAGGGAGGTTGCTCTGAGGTGTATTTTATTCTGTCCACACATTCACACAGAGCCTGATTTGCTGAAACCAAAACTGATTACAGACTGTAACAAGCCTCACAAAAACTTGATCAAAAAAAAGCTTCTCAGCTTTAGGATGAATTTTCTGTTCAAAACCAAAGCAAGACAAAAGATGGGTCCTAGAATAATCAATACTCTTCCGGGAAAATTCAGAGGTTGGGGTGCCAAAAAATGTCCAGTGACACCAATAGGGGAGGCACAGATGCTGCTGATGCCTGTGGTACCCAGAAGGGAGAGTTGGTGCCAGGCAGGGTTCTGGCTGCTGAGTGTCACACATGGGCTCAGGCACTGATCTGGTATCATCCATATCATTGAACTTATCTCAAATATCACTATTGAAGGATATTTTATGGGGACAGTGCAGGATGCAGTGAGCAGTTCAGGGTGAAGAATGTTTAGGGTGATTCCAGACCCAACCCATGTCATACCTTTGTTTACAGGGCAGGGAACTGGTTCCTGCCTTGTTGGGTACCAGGACAGACCTGCCCTTATAACCTCCTCTTTCCAAATACGGGCTCTGTCTAGGTGCAATCCAGCCTTGCACAGGAATGTCCTCCTGGAACTAAAAAGTTTGCCCTTATGAAATTGTCATCAGAGCTGCTTCATGGGATTCTTCCAAAAAAACTGTTGTCATCATCAAATCAGCATTTTCTGCATAAAACAAGAGAAAAAAAAAAAAACCCGACCTACCTAAAGAATTCAAAACTCTCATGTGAATCAGTAGATGGGAAATCTTATTCTGGGGCTTCCCAGGCAGTAGGAGCTACCACTACTGGCCCAGTGGAAAACACAAAACACAGGCTTTTCTCAGCTTCCTTTCTTCCACCCAGCAGCAATTTGCAGTGAAGCAGTGAGAGCCAGCAGCCCCTGGATCCCAGCCCTGATTTTGAGAACACATGCTGGGATCAGGGGTAGTACAGAGGTTTACAGGATGGCTCATGTAAAAACGTAGGTAGGGCTCTGCAGAAACAGGGCCTAGAATTGAGACTTCTGCAATCACACCGTGAGAAGTGGGAATCTTAATGCTTCCAGAGAATGTTTTTTTCTCTGCTTTTCTGGCATTATTTCAATGCTGAGTTTCACTGCCCCTTCTCCTTTGCAAAGATGGAAGAGCAATGAAATAGACAGGAGGTGATTATGCCACTCTTTAACAACCTACTGTACATGTTAGACATTTAACAGCTCAGCTGAGAAAAGAAAACCTATTTCCCTATTTATCCATTCTTTATGTTCACTTCAAGGTACATTATGAACTCCTACTCACTCATACCAAGCCAAATCTTTCCCTTTGCCTTGAAGACCAATACCCCAATAAAATGCATTCTTTTAATTGTCCAGACCATCAACCAAAACAGATCGTGGCCAGGTGTGTTTAACTGCCCTTCTCACCATCCTGGTCACCTTTGCCAGGTCCAAAATGAGCAGGAGCAATTATTTCCCCTTCTTTGGCCCACACAACCCAGTTTTTGGTGGGAAGAAAAGGAGTGGGTGCACAGATCTTGCTGTGGGGTGGAAATTGGATGTGCCAGATGTAAATATCTGAACTCAGGAGCTCAGGAAACACCTTCAGTGCCATGCTTTAGATACAGCCCTCGTAACTTTGGGGACTTTCAATAGAGCTTGGGCATTCCGGGGCCTGAGCCATTCTGAAAACAGGACTTCAGGATGCTTTTGTAAATTTTAGTCAAGGTGAATTTATACAGAAGTCTAAATCCACAGTTAATTAAAATGAATAAATGGTTCTAAAGAGATTAGAGATGAGCTTTTGAAGGAGGCCTCTGAATTTTAAGTAACCAATTCTCTTTGAAAGTCACTGGATTTGGGCTTCTAACTCCCTTGCTCACTTTTGAAGATCCAAACCATCGTTTAAAATTCATTCTGTTAACAAGTTAGCCAATATTTCTTTCCTGGGAAAGCAGTCTTCTGTTATCCTAAAATTAAGACAACAGAGGGCTACATTTTTTATTTTATTCTCTGAGGCTAATAATGAAACAATATAGAAATTGTGAAAAATAAACTACAGCAATTTATATATTTAGTTTTCAAATCAGTAGACAGGCACAGCAAGGAAATGGTTTTGCCTCTGAAGAAATAAATGTAATAAAATACTGTTTAAATAATGTTTAAGTGATGTGATGAAAGACGGGTTCACGAACCCTCTGTTATGTTAACAATTAGCAGTACAGGACATGGATTTTGTTTAAGAAATGTGTGCTGCTAATACTGGGGTCAACATATGAATAAACAAGAACGGCGTTGTGCACTAGAGTCAGGCTCTATTAATATCTGCTTGGTTATCTGTATTGCTTTATTTATCGTACCAAGATCTCCTGCAGTCAGGTCCTGTGTGCCCGTGTGTCCACAGGCAGGCGTGGGCAGCCATCCGTACTCGTGCCCACATTGAGACATCCTGGAGGTTGGAGCTGGATGAGCTTTAAGGTCCCTTCAAACCCAAACCACTCTGTGATTTGTGTGCTGGAGCGACTTTCTTGCTCAAAGTGAGGAAGAGACACCTGTCAACTCAGTTCTGAAGTGTGACCCGTGCTGTTAGAGCCAGCAAAGTCCAGGGGTTGGGGGAATGATCTGGGACCACCCCAGGAGCTTGTTCTGCTGCAGACTAACCATGCCATGCCAGCCAAGCCACTGTGCTCTCCTCTCACATTCTCTTGTAAATTGTTAATCTTACTTACCGTGGGCCGGTCTCTTGCTGTTGGCCACAATGATACCCTGAGCATGGAGTTCTCACTGAGAGGAAAGATAAATTCCTTGGAGCTGGACTTCAGAATACTCAGATGTCCTGGACAGCTTCCAATCCTCTCACTTCCAGCTGCCTTGGAAAGCTGCTGCCTCTTTCCAGACATATTCTTGGACAGATTGATCCTCAGTCCCTCTCAGTAATAGCTTGAGAATTGACATAATTGTTAAAGCCAGGCCTGAGAGTCATGAGAAGGCTTTGCCATTTATAAAGAAGCAGCTTCCTTCTCCTTATGCCTTGCATACTCTCTTCAGCCTTTGAGTTTACACTTGGGGATGATGGTAAGATTTATTATCTGGGTCAACAACAATCCTTTGGAGTATTTGCTAAATGACCTAGCCCACCAAACGTTTCCAGGGGTTTTTCTATTTACATAAATGGAGGATGATCCCTATTTTCCATGCTGCAAAACACATAGAGTAAGTCCAGCTTTGCTCCTGCAGGTTGGCAATGGTCCAGCAAAACATTGATGACCCTCAGTTCCCACCACTGGCAATGGAAGTTGAAGGTATCCAGCAACCACAGGAAGCCCATGGATGGCAATGGGCACTATTTGGACCTCAGTGCAATGCCTGATTAGATAACAGTCTGGCTCCAGGTAGAGCAAATATTCTCTCTCTTTCATTTTTCCTTTTCTTTCTCTGTCTTAATAATGCATGTAGCTCTGATTTATTTTTTATCAAGATTAACAATGGAACAATACAGCTTCAAATATTAAAAAGGCAACGAAATGTAGGTACTGAAAAGGAAGGAAAATACCTCAATTTCAAGCCTAAAGATTACTTTGGGTCCCAGAGGAAGCAGAAGCAATTTAGTGGCTGATACCCTTAGCAAGAAAAAAGGTTGTAAGATTAAGACCAACTGCTGTTTGGATAAGTGGTTGGTAATTGCACATATCAGCAATTATGTGCTGTCATATCATTTTTCTGCTACCTTACTCCTCTCTTGTGTCCCGTCAGGGTTTACTTGGAATGACCCTACATCTATGGTCCTCTTTGGATTCACCTTCTAAATGTCATACCACAGTGCCTCACAAGTTCAAAGAAAAAAGAAGTCATTATTACAGGAGGTGCCTGGTGGAGGTGCTCCTCTTCACAGATGTAGCTAGAGGCTACTGCTGTAATAACCAGGCTTCCAGGGAGAGAAAGAAAGAAAGAAAGGCCTCCTGAACCTGCAAAAACCCTCTTTGTCCTCCAGCCTCGCAGTGGGAGAAGGGGGTGTGTGAGGGGAGAGTTTTAGCAGGAGAGGTTTGAGTGGGATGGGAGAGGGTTGTCTCCATGCAGGGTTCAGCTGCCATCCCACCCCCGAGGGTGCAGCACCCCGCTCCAAGTGGCACTGGAGGGACTCGGGGGAGCTGAGTGCTCTGAGTCTGGTCAGGGCAGTACAGGTTACACTGAATCCTCTTCAAATGAAAACGGGGAGTTTCTGTTCCATACACATCGGCTGCTTATAACTCCTGCCCCATCTGGGGACATTTTGGGGAGTAACAGAGGCCAGCCCTTGAGCTGAGCTCTGAGGCTCACTTCTGTAGCCTGCCCGAGGCTTTGCATCGCTCAGAAAGGCAAACACCATCAGAAACACCTTTTTCCTCGTGGAAGTAACTGATTCCCCAGTAAAGTGTCAAAAGATAACAAAGTCTGTTCCAGCTAAACTCATCTGTTCATTGCCTGAGGGAAGCCTTCGGCTTATATGGCACCACGTGCTCCCGGAGCAGAAAGTATTTAGCTCAGTAAGCAGACTCAGGAGGTGTAAGTGTGGCTGCCTGCAGTGTGCCTACAGTAGGTCTGGAGAGGACAGGCACTAGCTGGCTTCCCAGTGCCCAGTACTGACCCACAGTGATGATTCTGAGGGCAGGGCCTCACAGGGATGTAAAGAAGAGCAGGGTTTACATGGGGACCCCACCAGAGAAGCAGAGTGAGCCCAGTCTCTGCAAGGGCCTCCAGGGTGGAAAGCCCTGGGAAGGACCAGCAAAGCCTGGTGTCTGGCTGTGGGAGATGCCAAACCACAGCCAAGCAAATGCAGGAGTCTCAGCAGTGGATAGCAGGATGCTACCTCACAGCTCATGCAAGAGCTAATACCCTTTGAAAAGCAGATAAAAGATTCATCAGCACAGATGAAGATATGAGGGCTTGCGCTTAGACAGCCTGTAGCCCCTGCCAAGAAATTGTGTGGAAGGTAGAAACGAATTTAAAAGGTTGAGTGGGGGCCAGCAAGTCAATAACTGAATAATCCCACCCAGATAGGAAACCAAAGCATAAACTAGAGTCTCCATGTACTGACAAGTTAGCACTGGTTGCACTTTGGAAAGGATCCTAAAATAACAGAGATTCCTGTAGACAGAATAAACACATCTCTCAGTTGTCATCCTGAGCAGTGGGTAATTGCCTAGATGTCTGATTGACTCGCTGCTAGAACTAAATATGTACTTCTCTGACATGCTGTCACCTCCTTCACTGTACGTCTGAGATTTTTCAGTAAAGCCCATCAGGAATCAAAGCAAATGTCCACAAGGAAAGATGCATCTCAACCTTGAACTTTAATCACTGGCAAAGGGCTGAAAATGTATTTTAAAAAGAAGTGAGGTTACTGCATTCCTTAGAGTGACATTTAGTCTCAAAACTCCCCAGGGGGTTGTGCACATTTGACCCAACTTCCCAGCAGAGGAACACAGAGCTGCAGCCCCTGTCTGAGGGCTGGGAGCTGGCACGAGGCTCCCTGAGCTCCCCAGGGGTCTCAGCTCCCCATGTGGTTCCTCTCCACTGGTTTCCTTCTGGGTTTCCTTCAGCAGGTCTCTTCCCAGTTTGCACTCCTGAAAAAGACAGAGGAGGAGAGTTCCCAAGCTAATCCTCCTAATTTTAGCAGCTCTATTACCTTGAACAAGAGTGTTTGATGCCTTCTCAAAACCACTACAAGACTCTTGGTTAGCAATTCCTATCAAGTGCTGAGCAGTCCTGTCCACCCTGTTCATGCTTTGCTGCCTTCCCACCTCAGAGCCAGTGTCTGTTTCAGCTGTGTTAAACTTTTAGTTACAGAAATGTAAGAGAACCTACTCAAAAGCCTTAACATTGGAACATTAATATGAATATTCAATAAGTCCTGGACGTTGCAGGGGGCTGGACAACTGTCAGCACAGCATTGATTTTCAAAAGTAAAGTGACTTGGCCAAATCCTAGGCTGGCCCAGCTCCTGGGAAGGATGATGTGCTGGTTTAGAATTAAATTAACAATAGATATAAAAACCACTATACTAAATGCAATGCAATGTGAATTCATGAAGGAAACTTTTCTGACTTGATATTACACTCTAACATGTAAGACACTTGTATTTTACTCCATAGTCTGTGACAGGTTTGGTACTGAATTCAACCAAAATTTACCTGGCATATCATATGTTAAAGGAAAATATATATACAACAGGCCCTTAAGGGAAACTATAAAGGAAAACCATCAGTAATTAAAGGTAATGTTGAAAGAGTCTTGGTTCCAAGTCCTTAGTCTTTCATATTTTGCATCTGGAGAAAACAATTAGATCATCAGAATGAATGGACATTTGATATGTGATTGGAGGGAGCCCTGAGCAACCCCATCTCAGTGGGTGCCCATGGCAGGGGAGTTGGAATCAGGTGATTTTTAAGGTCCCTTCCAACCAAAATCATTCTATGATTAACAGCAAAATGATAACCATGCATGTGGGGTAACCTGCAGTTACTTCAGTCAACTTCACTTGGGCATCTGGTGTGGCTGCATATGAAATAACTCCTCACCAAAGGAGGACTGCTGGGAGAGCTTCCACTCAGGCTGCACTGGCATCAGGCAGAACAGCTAAAGGGAAACCTGGGGAAAATCTGCGAGTGGCAGATGGGAAGGAGGAGGTCCCACCACCTCCCACCGTGGATCTGCTACGGTCCCTGCTGCAGAACTGCCCCCAGGAGGGTGGCCCAGAACTGCCATCAGGTGATGGAGCAGGAGAGGCTCTGAGAAGCTCTGCAAAGGAATTGTGGCATGGGCTGGGTGGAAGGACAGGGTCTCTTTTCTGTCCCTATAAGAGGGACACTGAAGGCACAGGAGGGCTGAGGTATGTGGCAGTGGCAGTGGAAACCACTCACCTCAAATATGAATTGGTGGCCCAAGAATAAGACTATCTTCTCTATCTCTCTGCATTTGAGAATCCACCCTGGAGTGAACTCAGTTCCAGGTCAGAGTGAGGTTGTGGGGGCCGTTTACAAACCTGTCCCCTCCTCTTGCCTCCAGCCTGTGCAGCAAAGAAGAATTTTTAAACAGAAGTTTTGACGAAGCCATCACTTTGTGAACACTGCAAATATATATATGAAACAACTTGTCTAATACATGTTCAAGATAAAAATTTGAGGTGTCAGAAAATTTTATCTGAAAAAAAACAGGCATTCATGCACAAGAGGATAACTTCAAACTATCTACCCATCTATTAAACTCCAAGCTTTAGGTAGATAGAGAAATCAAGCAGAAGCTAAAGCAGGCAGACACATGTAAAATGATTTCTGAAGGCAGAACAGGCCATCCCTATAAGTACTGCTAAGCTGAGTTTTGGTGGAGGGAGTGTCAATTACCCAGCCCATGCCTCCTGCCCTAAGATGTGTGGCCCTAGGAGTGAAGTGATGCACTCAGGTGAGACAGGCAAACGTGCCCCTGAGGACTGGCATGGCAGGATGGCACTCATCTCCACTTCAGCCAGATCTTCTTCCACCCAGAATGACCTACTCATCTTTCTCTTTTCTTTTAATTTAGGAATATTATTACAGCAACCCAGGAGGAACTGGGTTAGGAAGATGTGCAGAACAGGCAGGAGGAGTCCAGCCCAAGCAGAAGACGAGGGGCTCAGTTGGTGCTTCCTTGGTCTGTTTTCATATCACTGATGGCTGGAAATGACCCCAGTGATTTAAAGCCAGTATAAATGAGTCATAGCTTGGGCCTACCAAACAGCAAATTCCCTTTTCCTCCGAAATGGTATTTGTCATGAAGAATCTTCTCTCACAGAGAATGCAAAGCCAGAAAGCATCCTCCATTCATTTACATATTAAAACTCAACAGATAATGAAGGAGGAGCAATTACTTGAGACAGCAATAGTAGTTCTATTACTTAAGTTTATACATTTTCTCTTTTCTCAGTAAAGTCTATGCTCAACAGAAACCTGATTATTTGTATCCAGAACATTAACTTAAAGTGATTTATTTAACACAGTCAAAAAGAATGAAAAAATGCAATGTGAAGGAAATGTGTGGCACTTCACAAGCAGGGAGAGCCATCATTTCAGCTGGGCTGTGTCTGCCATCCTGATAGAGGAGAGGTTTGAGCACAGATATAAACACACCTTGAGGCAGTGCTCAAGTGCAGGGTACTGCTCCCTGGGCAGAGTACAGCTCTGTCCCAGCAGCAAAGTTGGCTGTTCCAGCTTCATGATTGCTAAGGGGATGATGGGTGCTATTTTTTTAACCAAACCCATCTGCACAGAAGATGGATCCTGAAGATGATATTTTAGACTTTCATTTTCCCTTCCAGTGCCATTTGGATTTATTTTTTCCTCTCCCACATTTTTTCACATTAGCTGTGCTCAGCTACAGGGAGTATCAGAAAATATTACCTCAGCTTGAGAATAGGTTTGCTCTCAAGTGACACCTTCCAATACTACTGATTTATACCCTTTTCCTGCATTGATCTGTTGGGAGATTCCGTCATCTATATCTGACATAAACACTGTATTATTCTGTATTGCAATATACCCTAGAAATCCACTCAAATCCCTTTGCTCCTCAAATTAAAGCAATATGCATTACAGTGTCCTGATTTCCTTCTATTCTTGCATTTGCATTTTTGTATCATGCTCTAGATTACTCATGTATATTTTGGCATAAGCATCTCCCTGCTCATTTAAGAATATTGCCTTTAATCTTCATTATACCTTGAAGCATACAAAACCCTGGCCCCAAAGGACACATGGAGACTTTAAGTTGCCACAGTGGCTGAATTTCTGTGGAAGTTATTTAAAGCAAATGTTGTGTTGTTCAGAAGCCCAAGCCTTGTCCGAGGGCAATCCCATGGACACCCACAGTGTCCCTCTGGTCTCACTGCTCCCCACAGCACATGAGGTTTGTCTGCCAAAAGGTTTTAGGCTGTGCTGGGTGCCTGAACTCCTCAGCAGTTCAACCATGGAGTTCACTTGCCTGCAAGCAGCTTTTCAGTGGCAGAAATGGAGTAGCAGCTGGAGGTGGTACTTTTGCTGCAAGATATTGAGCGTGGTCATTACATTGTTCTAACTCACTTTAAGCACATTCTGACCTTTAGAATAATCTATTACTGTATTTCTTACAAAATATAATTCTACAAGAGAACACCTAATAAAATATCATGTAGTCTGGTAGGATTTTTAGGTGGGTCTGCCTTAATTCCCAGATTTGTCCTGTGGTAGGACTCTATGTAGGTCCAATGTTTGACCCAATCAGATACTAATGGTTATACTGGAAATGTATGCAGTCAGAGAGAGCCCTGAATTCCGTAAAGCTACATGACTTATATGAAAGGTCAGGATATTCCCTGAAAGAGGAGTTTCTGACTTTTCAGGAGTAGTATATGGGCATGTTAGTTCAGAATTGCTCTGATAACCAGTCTAGAGAGATAGACATACACTTTATTCTAGACTTTTCTGGACTATTACACCCCATAGAATGTGGTCTGAAGCAAAGCTGGTAGGAAAAGATGTCTGTAATTTAGGGATAAGTAATTCTTTCCATAGGTGGAAGGGAAGACCCAGGTTTTCTCAAGGTAATGCTGTGATCATCATATTCAAAGTGACCCTATTGTTGTCTTCTCTTATTTTTAAACATTCACCTTCTTAATGTCATACCACAGTGCCTCACAAGTTCAAAGAAAAAAGAAGTCATTATTACAGGAGGTGCCTGGTGGAGGTGCTCCTCTTCACAGACGTAGCTAGAGGCTACTGCTGTAATAACCAGTTAGATATCCCAGATTTGGCTCAAAGGCCTGAGCACAACAGACTCTGTAGGCAATCAGAGCCAAGGTGCACAGAGACACTGGGAAGGGTCCCAAGAATTATCTTGAAATCTGCAGTTCTTTACCAAGAGCAGCAAGAAACCCACAATGCCAAGGAAGAGCCATGTGCAAGCCATGACCAAGCTCAGTGAGCACGAGCTCACGAGTGTCAGCAAAGAAATGGAATATCTGTCATTGTACTTGTAAAGGAGGAGCCTCTGATTAAGGCACAGCAGAAGCTGAAAATAGATTGACAAGAATACCACAGTTACTTGCATTCATAGGGGAAATGTGTCTGCACCTTCCACATCAGCACAGGAAACTTTTTCTCCACTCATATTTAGGCAATGCCCTCATGAAGAGCCACTGATCCATCCAGCATTGCTCCAGTCACAGCCAGTAATGCAAAACTTTCCTTGGAGGACAGCCCAACACCATGTCTGTGAAGACAATGTCCTGAAATCTCCCACAAAATGCCCCTTCAAGGCCTGTTAACATTCAAGGGCAAAAGATATTACTGCTGAAAATTAGTAAAATTATATGTCCAACCAAGCAGGAGAGACAAACCTCTGCTAACGCCTCCAGGGCAAGGAACAAAAAAGACAAATAGAAGAGGACAACAAAAGCAGTTACATTGTGCCTACAAGAGCAAGCAAAATACCATTGCATATTCATTAAGATTTGTTCAAAAGTTCAGAAAATTCCCTCCAGTAATATAATGGGTGATAATTCAATTTATTTATGTTTTTAAGGCATGAAGACTAGCTTTAATTTCCCTCAACTGTGCCTCTATTATTATTAATCTACTTATCTTCTAAAAAGATCATCTAAACCACACTTCAATAGGGAATGTGATCTTTGGCCATGTAGGGCTTTGCAATTATCCAGCTCTGAATGAACTTGTTGTTAAAACATTTTTAAAGTCTAATGAAAACATTAGATCAATTCCTTGCAGTGATAGCTGTCATTAAATCAATAGTGTGTGTAAGTCCATTATACTGATATTTGACACGAACTGCCGAAGGTCTGCTAACAGGGAAACCATACTCAAGTGTGTCCTCTGCTAAGCATATTTTATATGAGATAAAAATCTGTTAAGTCTACAGTAACTGAAACTTTTCTTCTTTAACTAAAATAAACAGAGATGTGAAATGTTGCTGTAACTCTCACTAGGACCACCATGATCACACAGGTTTTGGAGCTGGTCCTTTTATCACACCTTTATCACAGCTGTGCTCTCAAATCAGCCAGAAAAGCTTTTTTTTTTTATTTTTTTTATCTGTGTGGCTTACAAAGAACAGCCAGAGGTTTCATAATGAAGCCCTGATGGAGGAGTTGACCCTACCCCCTCCAAAAGCAACGTCACTGTCACCAACTTCAGTGAAAGCTCAACTGCTCCCCAAGTCCCTGGGAAATGGACTTGAGGAACAGTCTCCTGGATGAGGATCTTCCCGAGGAGGAACAGCATCTTTGCATCACAGTGCAGCAGCTTGCAGGGGCAAGAAACACAACCAGACCCATTTCTCCACAGAAAGGAGCAGTTTCATTGTATATGCCATTTTATTGCAAATGGGAAAAATAACTGGAGGACCACTGGCTCTATGTTTGAAAAATGTGGCCTACAAATTCAATTTCCACTGCTACCACGTGTGCTTCAGCAACAGCCTCAATGCAATCCTGTGAGATGTCTGATGTAATATATTATGGGATTCTTACCATGAGAGAAATGTAAAACTTGAGAAAACGATCAGCTGATAGAATGACTGAAGACTGCTCAGCATGCCACTTCTGGGGATTTCTAAAGCTAATAATTTTTCAGTAGTAGTAGGTAACATTTGCTCACAGGCAAGGGAGCTGTGAGTATACAAGTGTAGCAGGAAACAATGGTCAATGGCAGACATTGACAATTTTCTGGCTGCAAAGGCCAGTTTAAACTGAAAATCCAAACTAATTAATTTTGAAGATGTTAAAGATTTACCATGAAGTGGGCAGAGGACCACTTAATTTCTGGAAACTTGGTCCTTAGAAAATGTAATTTTTCACAAACAAATGCAATAACTGACAGGAAAAAAACCCCAAAGCAACCCTACCTGAGACATTCTCGCAGACTTTGGTTTCTGTAATATTGGCAGCAGACAATCCCAGCCAGTATCGAAGAGGAGCGAGCCCCAAGCAGGGACTGGTCCTGCCCTGCCCTGTGCGATGGCTCCCACTAATGGCAGCAAAGGAAAGCTCTGGCACTCCCAACAGAGCAGAGACAGAAAAAAACCCTGCAAATCCTTATTCAACCACTTTATGGTGTTTGGTTCTAAGTGTCTGAAAACACAGTAACCAATTATATTTTCATTAGTTTTTTTCCATAGTCAGAATATGAGCATGATAGAAAATAATGTGAAGATAAGTGTCCTTGGATGGGTTTTATCTCATCGTCAGACACCTGCAATGGAGACTTCTGGAGATACATGGGAGCAAGATCCAGGATGTGATTCCCACTGATGGTCTGACCTATTTCAGGCATGGGATGAGTAATGAATTTGATTTCCCTACTAACTTCTATCTTGACTATACATGGAGTCAGGGCAACTTGTCCAGACACACGATGGAGATGGCCCCAGGGTGACTGCAAGGACATGTCACACAGCAAACATAGTCCTTGTGCCCAGCCAGGGAGGATGATGGTGGCTGAAATGCGGGTACTGTGTAGGACTCCCTTCTAGGGAGCTCCAACTGTGGGACCAGGGCTGTCAGATGGAGGTTCTTGTTTATGGCTGAGAAGAGTTCCAACCCCCTTATCACGAGCTCTTGGGATTTTGGTCAAGTCAGTGCTCCACATCTGTTATAAGGAGGGAAAGTCCAAAACACTTGGGTGAGGACTGGTAACCATGGAAGGAGATGAACAAATATATGTGTTTTACATTTCAGCTTGGAGCACAATAGAGATTATCAAAATGGCTGAGAAATTTTCTCTTGGTAACATTGCAGAGATATCTTCTTGCTATCAGACACAGAGACCAGGTGCAGACTGTCCTTGGGTCACACTTCTAAATCTCAGATACATTTTTATAAGGTCTCTGAGTCAAGGAATAAACATGAAAGGATTACAGCTAATCAGATAAGTATGTCTTTATTTAACTGCAACATCAAAACTTAAGCTTGCAGTATGTTCTTAAGAGATAGAGTCTTCAATCTAATTCAAAGATTTTTTGGAAAGATTTTTTTTCCTTTTAATTAAATCGTGTTGATTTTATTTGACATTTGATTTCAAGCAAGCCGCCAGTGTTTCTCCTTCACCGTCTAAACCTGTGTGTAACATGTCACAGTCAAAAGGCCACTCACTTCTCCTGAACATTGCTGCATTTTAGGTTCTCTGTGGGTGACACAGATCAGCTCTGGTGCAGATCAGACAGATTTCCCACTGAGGAGCAGGATTTCTGTCCCGTGCAGGTAGCACAGTCTGCATTTGGCATATGTACGTGCAGCAAAAGTGAACCTGCTGGCACAGGGTGGGCTTTCCTCACACCAAGGTACAAGTTATGCTGGGATCAGCAACACAGAAAATATCCTACAAATACCCAGGAAGAGATTTTGAATAGCTTGTTCCCCTGTACTGGTCCATAGTGGGGCCAGACCAGCACCCAACAGGTATGACCAATGGCAAGAGGCTGAAGAGAAGCAATATCATTCCTTTTCAGCATCCTGTCCAAATCCAATGTGTTTTCTATTTCAGCTCCATGGATGAAAGCCTCAGGGCTTAGCTGGAGTCATTCTTCTGTTCTGGACCCAGTCACATACCTGCCACAGTGGCACAGTGGTGGAGGGGGGCAGGATAAAGCTTCCACTCTTGATGGCAGTGCTCCTTGCAGGACCACAGTGGTGGCCTGTGAGGACTTCCTCATGTTCAAATCCACACACGTAACTGCAGAACCCTGGAAGGAACCTACAGAGATACTCCATCAGCAGCAAAAGGATGATTAAGGAAAATGAAGGGCTGCTGATGAGTCAGTTGTTTGTACTGGTAGTGGAAGACATGGAGAATTGCCTCAGTCTTACTGCTGATGTCAGCCCTCAGGAGTCCCAGACCTCGAGCTATGAGAAGAAGGCAAGAGAAAGGAAGACTTCCCTTGGTCATAGAGAGTTGGGTTAGAGATCAGCTAACACACTTAACACCCATAAATCCATGGGCCTTGATGGGATGCACCCACAAGTGCTGAGGGAGCTGGCAGATGTTGCTAAGCCACTCTCCATCTTTGAAAAGCCCTGGAAAATGGGAGAGGTGCCCAATGACTGAGGAAGGCAGGAATTTTACTCCCAACTTTAAAAAAGGGGAGTATTTGGTACTTTAAAGCAGGGGTACCCAGAAAGCTACTGGCCAGTCAGACACACCTCCATCCCAATAAAGGTGTGGGAACAGGTCATTCTGGAGGGCATCACCAAGCATGTAGAAGAAAAGAAGGTAATCAGGAGTAGTCAGCATGGATTCACTAAGGGGAAAGAAATTACGTTGGAGCTGGGCCAGTTTAATCTTCAGAAGATAAGACTGAGAGGGGATCTCATTAATGCATATAAATATCTCAAAGGAGGGTGTCAGAGGATGGTGCTGGACTCTTTTCAGTGGTGCCCAGCAACAGGACAAGGAGCAATGGCCATAAAATAAAACACAGAACGTTCCACCTTTGCATGAAGAAGACCTTCCTAACATTGAGGGTGGCAGAGCAATGGAACAGCTGCCCAAGGTGGTCATGCAATTTCCCCTCTCTGGAGACATTCCAAACCCACCTGGACACATTCCTGTGTCACCTGCTCCAGGTGACCCTGCCTTGATAGGGGGGTTGAATTGGATGACCTCCAGAGGTGCCTTCCAACCCTAATGACTCTGTGATTCTGTCATATGTTAAAAGAGAGTGTAAGTTCTTCAGAATAGGAAAAAAAATAATAAAAGAGCTGAAAAGAGGATGCTATGCTCTACAGAAGTAATCACACAAATATATTAAGGTTTCAAATCAGGACGCCAGAAGTTTGTAAACACCTGCCTTAGCATCTGCTGGGAAAGAGCCCTGTATCCATTCAATTCCCCTCTCATTTTTTGCTGAAACTGGAAGCTGCCCAGTGAACAAGGCAGGAAATGTGAAGAGGAAGGAGACATGGTGAAGGCAGCTGAATGGTGTCCTGGGGCACTGGCTCTATCACTGTCCCTGCTGAAGACTTTTTCTGAGATTCTGCCAAGTCATCCAAACCATACATTGAAAGCTGTGTCTCAGTAATTGTGTGGGGTTTTGCTTTTTGAATGCATAAATTAATACCCCAAGTTCTGATTCGCAAAACTGCTGAGCACTCGTTGCTGTGAAAGAAAACAAGGGCACTGTCCTTCCAGCACATAAAATGCTAAAGAATGTGAAGTGTTCAGAAAAATCAGGTCATTAGGCATGCAAATTGGGTCATCAAAATTAGTGGATCTTTTTGACATTAATCTCTCTAGACTTCTTCCTGGGAAAACAGGGAGATCCCATACCCTACAGGAGAGTTGTGAACTAAATTAATTTAATGTTTGTTTCTCCACCAGCTCCCACTCCATCTGATACTGATGCTAGTTGCATGTAGGTGGGCTGTTTCCTCCTCTTTCTCACTCACCACTGTCTCTGAGGAGGTGGCTGTACTGGCATAAAGCGTCCCAAGCCCTGGGCAGACACGGAATGGGAGTCCTGCCCTGTCCCCTACAGACACACCAGGCATCTCTGGTGCTGATGGCTCTATCTGGGCTGCTGACCACAATGATTTTGAGCTCCTAAATTTTCAGGTTTGCTCATATTTGAGCATTGTTTCACATGTCCAGAGTACTGTGAGGGCCAGGATGACCTGACCACTGCCCAGCTTTAGGGCAGAGTTCCACTGCATAGAGCTTTCCAACAGCAAAAACAACTTCTGAACACGCTTGTTCCTCAGAGCAGATCTGCTCCCCTTCCATTTAGACAAACCCAGATCTATTATCCCTAAAGTAAAACACTAAAACTCCTACCACAGATGTTTAAAGTTAGAATTTCTCAGAACAAAGAGCTAATTCAGCTTGAAAAGACTTACTACCTCCAGAGCAGTGCTGTCTTAGCTCCCCACTGCTCCAGTCCCTGGCATCTGGGGGCTGTCTCAGTCACTGCTCAGCCTGACGCCCCAAATCCTGCTGCCAGCGGAGGCAGCAGGGTGGGACCCCTCAAAACTGCTGTGCCTCCATCACCCATGGCTTTGTCAAGGGATTCGTGGAGAGAGGTACGGCTGCGTCTGAAGCCGTGGCGATCATCAGGGAGGACTTATTTCAATATGTTCTTGAAACTATCTGATGTCAAGTTATGTGTCTCAGGGGGCTGCGAGATCCGTGTAGTTTGTTATGCCATCTGTTGAGAGTGGCAGCCACTCGGCGCTCTGCTCCGTGACCACAGATGGGAAGTTTTTCCCCCTGTGTGCATTACTGTCAATACACGCCAAAGCCTTCCTAGCTGGAGCCAGGTGGAATCACCACCACGATGAGCACGCCTGGGAAGAAGGGTGCTGCTCCACTGGCCTTCCCAGGCACCTTGGCTCACAGTGTGCAGAGGGGCTGAACGAACAGAGCCAGCCTGCTCCAGCTAGGGCAGGTGCCCAGAACCCCTCTGACTTGCAGGATACTGAGCAAAAACTCCAGCAGAAGAGCTCAAGGAGGAGCTCCATGCACCACGTGCAGCCCCACTGCAGATTTGGCTCTCCTGTTGGCTGGCTGTGGATGGTGCTTGCCCCAAATCACCACCTGGCAGCAGCACCATGGAGCTCAGACACAGAAAAAAATCCAATTGCTGCCTCTGTGGAGATGCCTCAGCTCTCAGTGGAGGCTTGGTGTGAGCTTAACTGAACACAGGGTCTCCCCTCAGACTGCAAAGGAAACCTGCTCTGCTGACTGACCCACAGAGTCCTGCGGGGAAAAAGCAAACACGGAGTGAGCACCAGGTCTCCCAATGGCCATAAGCAGCTATTGACTTCAGCATCAATTACACTCCTTTTTTCCAGGGGTGGTTATCACACCTTTTAATATTGACTTGACACTTTTCCAGTGTAACTGGATCCATTTCTGAGCCTGGGGGCTGGAAGTTTTAAAGGGAGACTTTACAGACAGGAGTCTGTAACTGGAAGTTTTATTGAAAATTGGAAGACGTTCAGAAAGGGGATGTTGGTTGGGAAGGAAAGTTTTACAGAAAGAGCTAACCCACTCAGACCACTTCCCACAAGTGATCCCTTTGGAACAGCTATTTCACCCAAGCAGAATAGAACCTGGCATTGTATTTATTGTCACTGGAAAGCAAATGTTTGTCCTGCTCTCATAGCACTGCTCCCATCACAAGGGTGGCAGGAGCTAGTGGCATTCCCCAGTGCAAGCATCTCTCCTGTCCTCTGGGACGACACAAGTCAGCAGCAAAAGCAGCAAAGCAGCTTTTTGCATATGAGGAAGTATTTTGGAGGTGGGCATGCCAGAAAGGGCTTCTGAAAATGAATCAAAAAGTATCATTTTTTACACCAGTGCTAGAAATATCTTCCCCCTTCATCCCCCAGCCCTGCTCCCAGCAGTCAGAGGTGCTCAGCCCTTCTGTAAACCTGATTTCAAAGCTCAGACTTGGATGCTCTCTTGGCAGGCAGCATTTTGGGGTGTCAGCAGATGTTTGCATCTATCACTTCTTACAAAATCTGAGCTGGCCTCAGTGAACACAGAGCTCAACAAAACCTTTCAGCTTGGCAAAGCCTCAGGGCCTCTTGCTCCTCACACCTACTCTAACCTGCAAAGGCAGCTGAGGTGGTCCCTGCTTCAGATGTGCCACGCTGGGGATCAGCTGGAACCCCAGAAATCATGAGGGATGGGGGGAGAGCCTGAGGTTCCACGGAGGCTTCAAAGGACCAACACTTCTCACCTTAGATTTTTCCAGACAAATGCAACTTTTGACTCATGTCCAGTTCATCCATGGAAAGATTTCCCCTTTGAAGTCTGTATGGAGTTAAGGCTCTTTCCTCCCATCTCACACTGAAGAATCAGGAATTAATTTACCAAGTGATGTAGCCAAATAAAAAAAAATGGAACTACTTTAATAGAATACTCTGACTAATGGAAAGGATAACTTAATTTTCAGATCTTTTCTCTACTTCCTCCATCAATTTACTTCTGCTATAATTTAAGTTTACACACATGAAACTATGAAACAACCCAAAGAACTCATAAAACCCTTTTCAAACAAATGGACAAGTTATGCACATACGTCTTTGAGGCATGTGAATCCCTGTACTTAAAGCAACTTCAAGCTCTGCCTGCAATGAGCTCTCATTCATTTTGAGTGCCCACATATTGCACCTGCATGTCTGATGGCATGGCAAGGGGACAGCTGGCAGGATCCCCTGGCTTGAGGATGCCATGGACAAAGCTCACCAGCATTTATGTAGGTATCCACATCGTCAAAATTTTCCTCCATCGTCAAAATTCTCCCTGGGAAGCTGCCAGTGCTACATCTGCCTCTAGAAGCTGAGTCCTGTAACAGGTATTTGGACTCAAAAAAATAGGGCTCCAGGAGGGAAAGGATTAGGCATAACTCTTAAAACAAATGAAGTCTTTGTATTTTAGCATCTGCATTCACATGTCAGCCTCCATCAAGCTTTTCACACAGTGCTTTGGGGAGTGGACAGGTCAGTCATGGCACCTCGGAGGGATCTGCTGGTTGAGGGAGCATTTCCTCAGACACCAGAAAGGGCAGAAGCAACACAGACCTTCAAGAAGAGAAACACTTGCTCCTTTCTGCACCTGTATAATTCCCCAGATGGACACCCACTAGGGTTGCCAGATCTAAAATATGGAAACATGAGGTGCAGCAGCCACAGCAGCTGGAGGAAGCTCTGAGGAACTATTTTTCCATCATGTCAGTCAAAAAACCCCATTGGAAATGGAAAAGAAGATGGAATAAAAGTAGACAAAAAAAAGAAGAAAAGGAAGAATAAAAGCTGCAGAGACCAGCATGGAAAGGAGAGGAATAGAAGCAACAGAAAACATAAAAAATCCCTTCACTTTCAGGCCTAAAAATTAGTACATTTGGAGAAAAATAATAATTCTGCTATTATAAAAATTAGAAAGCAAAACCCAAACAGAAATCTCTAAATGGGCAAAAATGCTGTCCCTATTAAAAAACTCACGATCTCCTCAATTTTTTAGGCAAATGACCAGCAACATGACAACTTTTATGCATCGATCCTTAGGAAACAGCTCTCCCCCTGACTCCTGTCAAGGAGGACAAGGGATTAGCTCAGGCACTGAGGAGCTGACATAGTTAAACACTGCTGCTGGCAGATACAATCCAGTTTATGACTGAGGTTGTAAAAATACGCATGAAAGCAAATTCGTAAGAAAGAGGCTCTAATGAAGATGTATAGAAGGGCTGTAATGCCATGTAGCCTCTTGATAGCTAAGGCCCTGATCCTGCAAATTAAGCTAAGTGGCAAAGTTAATCAGATGCATAAGCATTTGCAACATCAGTGGTTTTTTTTCTTCCCCAAATGAGCTAAATTCAAAAAGCCTTGGTTTAAATTACACGAAGATATTAGCAACATCAGTTCTTTATTAGGAACAGTTTATTCATTCAGGGTGTACAGTACAGAGCAACACGCCTGGCATGGTTAGTGATGCGTGAACCTGAAGGGGAAGAAATCCCTTTGCATTCCCTTCACAGCCAAGTTGCACAACAATTCAGGCTGCTGCCTCAGCAGCCAAATGGGCATTTTTCCAAGCCTAAAAGTCAGCAATGAACCCAAGTGTTAAGGCAGCTTTGTTCGCCTGTAAAGCTGACCAGATATCCTTGGAAAACTCCCTTGGATCGCCCTTCTTCCTTCCCATCTTCTCCCTGACAGCCTCTTTCTCTAAAATAGCACAACCATGATGTTCCACTCCAAACCAAGGGGTGAAAGCATCACATGACATCACAGAGTCAACTACTAAGCCTTTGGTTCATGGCAAAGCTATGGAAGTCCTGGTGAGGATGGCAAAACTAAAGCAATACTCCTGAGGCACGAGGAGAAGTAGCACTCCAGGCTCTCCAGCTCTTCTCTCTCATGTGGCAAACATGTCTGCAGGCCTGGAAGGGTGACCCCCACAAGCCCTCCTGTGCTTGACTTTATGGCAGGGAATGAAGCAAGGCAACAAATCCTGCTTATAATTTGCACACCTCAAACACATCACTAAAAACACCTCTTTTGTGTGATGCAGAACGTCTTGTTCAATGAGGGAGAAAAACTGTCAGAAGCTGAACAAGTAAAGGAGAGTGAGAATCCTGCTCCATGAGCAGGGCATCTCTCTGATCATAATGGAACATAGTCAAGGCTGGGAGGCCAGGGGATCTTGCTGTCCCCTCAATACACCCCTTTCTGAGGCTTTCTGAGTTGATCAGTGCAATGGTAATGTTTTCTCATTTTAGTAAATTTTTAGAGAGGATAACAAAGCTCGTGAGACACTGCTGTGAGGTGAGCAGGGATGGCCTTCTCTGCAGTGAAATACAGGCAATGTTGGGATGGGATGTGTAACCTAAACCGTAATATACAGTGTGGAGGTGCGTCCCTGTCCTTGCTCCCATGTCACATGTGCCCCATACTTGTTCCTGATGGGGTGGTTTGGGTGCCTGGGGGCTGGGGGGGGGAGGAGGGTCCCAGAGTCTGCTTGGGAACTCCAGCCATGCGGCTGGAGAAATAAAATCATCTCTGAACATCTACAAAAATACTGCTTCATTTGTCCTTCCAACTCCATCGCTGTCTTATATATTGTTGTAAGGATTCCCCACACTACAACAATACAGCAATGCTGTATAGAAGGTAATGTGTGTAAAACCTTTTAGAAATAAATTACTTTATTTAGAAAGAAGTACAGCACCATGGGAAAGAAAAAGAACAAGCAAACAAATGTCTTTTGACCTTCTCCAACACTTCTTAAGAGGCTTGACTGAAAATTTCTAAACATATTTGCCTCAATATATATCCTCTCAATTTTCTATTGTCTCTGATAAGATTAACTTCTCACCCAAGCGTTTCAGCAACATTCTTGACTATTATTGCCTATTTAACAAATATCTTCATCCCACACCATGGTTGTACTTAGAACTTTCATACAAGACTGTGCTGAATAGTCACAATGCATTTAGAAACCAAGAGTGCCTATAAAAATTTCACTGGGCATGACCTGCAACTTCAGGGAACCCCCCAAATTCAATGGTCATTTGTAGTCATTCATGGCTTAAATTTTGCAACAGGAACAAAGGATCTAACCTTGGTCTTGTACTGAGAAGCAAGATAGCAATGCCAAAAGTTAACCAGTTTTACTTACAAAGACAATTTTTAATTCCTCAGTCACAAATGTATGGAAAATACTTTTAGTACATACAATTGTTCTTTCTTCCCTTTCCAGTCTTGGCTCTGCATAACTCTTACTGGTCTTTCCTGGGTTAAATATTTTGTCAGATGGACTTTTGTTCTGATCTAGTACACAACTTACATGGTTGTAGGACCAAGACCTAGCTTTCCAAAATTTTCCATGTTTGGAAGCATTGAAAAAATAGAAAAGGAAAAGGAACGCCATCAATCTAGTAATAGTTTTAAGTTTTGGTGGGTGTTTCTACTACTACTAGTATTAGTATCATTATCATTACTACTACTATTATTATTATTATTCCTCCATGCACTGTTTGTAATAACCAGAAAAGTATTAACTGGTTACAGAGTGAAAAGAAGAAAAACAGAGAAAAAGAAGGAAAAGAAAGAAATCCTCAACTGCTCATTTTATTTCCACAAGTCAAAAAGAGATGATATGAGTATGAAAATTATCTTAAGAAGTGAAAATAAATGCTAAAAATTATTATCTAAAACAAAATGCTGCTTCATTTCAAATCTGCAAGAGAAAATCAGCTATTTTAAAATTTATTAAATATGAATTAAGTTAATTCCATTCATTCATGACCTAACCTCTTCATTTCAGTTTAACCTCTCTGCATCAGAGTGTCGGATGGAGGGGACATGGAGGGAAAAGAAGAGGGAGCTTCCTGGAGTGCTTTGTGCTGAGCCTATTTTGGGTTGCATAGCAGCTGGTGGGCAACTGTGGGCAGCATCCATGAGCTATAGCAACGCTTGGGGTGAAGGCTGGCAGCTGTGCCAGCCCTTGGATCAGTCTTGAAGCCCAGAAATGCAAAGACATCATGAAGCTTTTTTCTTCCCTTGTCTTGTGTGGAGCCTCCTGGGAGGCACGAGACAAAACCTGGCACTGACGTTCTTCTTGATCTCTGTCAGCCAGAGCTTCCACACCCAGACACATCCAGCCCACATGCACTCACAGAACTGGACCAATGCTTTTCAGAGGGCTCTTCTTACAGTCAGGGCCATAACAAATTCCACATGTACAGCAGCTCTTGGAAAAACTGCTGGAACAAGACCAAACTGGTAGGCAGGATGCTTCAGCCAACAAAGCCTGGCTTTCAAACTTGGAAATGTTTGATAGCAGTGCTCCCTTAGCTTGCTGCAGAAGATCCTTTTTATTGAATTTAGGCACTAAATAGCACTGTTGACCTATTCTCTTTGCAGGATGCCTGGCATGGTGCAAAAGCACTTTCTAGAACAATTTGTTCAGCACAACTCCATAGCTGCTGTGCAAACTTAAGGATACACCACAAGCTGGTACTTGTGCAACCACTGACATTTGCTGTTGAGCTGATTTGTATTGTCAAGGTAAGTATAAAGGTGAGCAGATTCTGGGAGGTACAATGCAAAGTCAGTGGAACCAGAGCAGGCAGCACTGGTCTATGACAGGCAGCAAACGTGCATTTCAGCACAGCTCCTGCTGGAAAGAGAGGAATGCAACCATCAGTCCCTGGCTTCTGGATAACTAAACACAAAATACTTGTCAACAAAAAAGCCAACAAAATCAATCCTTTTTTTAAGTGGCTGCCAAACCTGAGGTAGCCAAAACATCAAGTAGATGAAAGATGCTGCATTTTCTCCTGCAAATTTCTGCCTTTAGCAAGCACTTGGCCATGTCTCTCCCCAGATTAACAAGGTCAGCAGCTCCTATCAAAGAGCAGCCTTTGCTCTGCAGCTGCAGCCCGACACCTGTCAGCTTAATCAGTTGGATTTGAAACCTTCCCCAAACTCACTGTCTCCGTCTGGGAGCAGGCAGCCCAACTTGAGTTCAGGCTGGATTCATTCAGATCCCATTGATAAATGTCCTTCCTTCCACTGGCATCTGCTATCTGGCACCTGAGCTGAAGAGACACAGCACTTTGCTGATATGTCACAGGTCTGCTCCAAGGGCTCTCTGCTACTGCCACCACCCTGGGAGGTGACAACAGTGGCCAGGAGAACCAGAGAACCCCAGCAGCAGAGCCTCCTGCCATGCCTGCCATGGAGTTCTGGCCAGGTAGCACCATGGTGAGTCTGGAATTGGAGATCCCATGGCAAACCACCTGGCATGAAATAACCTCACTGGAGACTTTCTTAGTACAGGATTTCTGGATGATGTAGTAAAGCTGATTGTAATGCTGCTAATTGTCTTACAGGACCTGAGCATCCATGGTTGCAGGATCTGTCCCCTCCCCTCCAGGGAATCTGAATCCTGCTTTAAGCAATCAGTAAAAATAGGATTTCACTAATTCCCAGTCACAGGAGTGTTGCATACAAACACACACACCCAACAGAGAAGAGTGTCTTCTCCAGAGAGATCTAGTGCAAGGATTTTGGGGCTATGAGGAGGTTTGGGTAGCAGATGGTGATGGTTTCAGCACTGGTTGCTGCAGTTCCAGAATCACAGAACAGTCTGAGTTGGAAAGGACCCAGAAGGATCGAGTCCCACTCTTAAGTGAATGGCCCATATGGGGATCAAGCCCGTGACTTTGTTAGTGCCATGCTCTAACCAAGTGAACTAATCTCAGTTTTGCTCAGCTCTCTTTTAATTCTTATAATCCTTATAAATGCTCTCATAATAAGCATAGTCCCCTCATCCTATGACAAAGGTGAAGGATGCTTCCAAAATAACCTGTGAGTGTGGCTGGTTGAATGCAGCTGGGCTGCCAGGAGCTTTCACAGTACCTTAAGCAACTGGGCAATACTCTTGCTTCAGTCTTTTGATTAACACTGGAATGCTGAAAACACAAAGAGGAAATGGAAATTTCTTTTTTTTCCCCTGCTTTGGAAATAAAACAAAGACTTCACCTCACCCATGTTTGCTTCCCATCAAAGCCAAATCAAAGGATGTTCCCACAGCTGTGATTTTGAAATCAGACCACATGAACAGTCAGCAAGCAAAGAGCCATGCAGCCACTTCTGCTCTTGTCCCTGAGATTGCCCAGAGGTGTGGAACAGGGACACTTGCCTCCCAAGACCCAGCTGCCACTGTTCTCCCTGGACAGCAGGACATGATGTCATCAGTGTGTAGAGCAGGTGCTTCACATTATAGTATCCATAAAACCTTCATAGGAACATCTCTAGGCCTCTGGTGACTCTCAATTCATTCACTTTTCTTGTTTGAAGCAATGAGAAAATGGTGGGGTTTGTTGGGTTTTTCCTAAGAGGTAAAACTAAAGCTTGTTCCATATTGTTAAGCTGATTTTTAATTGTGGGGGAACTACTGAGAAGAGTTTTTCATGGTATTTTGTGATTTGAGGTTGAAAAGTGTTCCTGTCTTGAAATATTTTGTCTAAGCTTAGTTTCTTTGCCTGACTAGATCAGCAAACTCGTATGTGACCCAAACATAATGACTTAATTTTTAGATCAGTAAAAACTTCAAAGCAACATATTCATTGCAGACTACAAAACTGTCCTAGAATATTCACCGAGATACACTGCATCAGGAAACATATACATATTCATTAGCAGGTTTTATTTATCTTCAAAACACTACAGTTCTGAAAAAAACAAATCAAACAGAAGTCTAAAAAGCCTTTGTATTCAGCCAAGACTACTTGGGAAATGATTAGTATTACTGTAGTTGTACTGAGTAGACAGGGTTATTAATTAAGACATATTGGTATGTTCTGGTGCACTCTTATCCTCAGCAGATCTGTCAAGTTATTGTGGTTTGTACAAAAGTTTTCTCCCCATACCATTTCTCATGTTTTCTAAAACAAAAACAACTCAAGGCCTTCATGCTTTCAAATTTATCAGGGCTCTATTTACTGAAAGCAATGTCAAAAATCCTACCCACCATAATCTTAATAAACTCAATTTAGAAATATACTTGCTACAATTTAAAAGTATCTTTCAGTTCTCTCAGTAAATAACCCCATAACTTGTTTTATGGGCCTTTGAGTCTGGGAACAACTGCCAGCAGTCTGTGTTCTGTGGAACAACGATCTTCTGCAGATTTGTGCTTGATTCGCCACAGAAATGAAATCTAACCTCCTCAGAGGGGAACAATGACCCAACAGTCCTGTATGAGGCTGAGAATTAGGGGAGAGGAATTCAGTTTTGCCATAACATCAAATTTCTTGTGTGATCTTGGACAACATCCCTGCGAAGGTCCACACTGCTCTGCCTGGGAAGCGGCGTGACTGTGATGAATTGGTGTATCTGGAGCTTCGTGTCACTGGTCTGGGTCCTGTATCTCTACTCTGATCTGCATTGTAACTCTGAGAATATCTGTGGTCTAGAAAATGAGCTTTGATTCCTGTGACACTGGGCTTCAGCAATTGCTGAGGTAACTCATGTCTCTCTACAGACCCTTAATTCTCCTGTAGCGTTTTATTCTTAATTTTAAAATGGTAATGATTGTGATGAGTGGTGAGGAGAGTCTGGCCACCCTGTTCTGGGGGTAACAAGAGTGAGTTGGACCATTCATCCCAAGGACCAGAAGGTGATTTTTGATGACTTCTCTTTACTGATACAGGTGTAGCCATTCTCTTAATAGGAGGACACATTTGCTTTTTAAAAAATGGCCCTGTGGTAAGCAGTGTGACCTGTGATTGTGCTGCTTGAATAAATGGCCTGTGAAGTGTGTCACAATAACACAGTACTGATGCCTAACAGAAGGAAATCTGTATTTTCCCTAAACAAAACTGCAAAGAAATATAATTCGATCCAGACTTCAATCAAAAGCAGTGTACAAGATACCCCTTCTGTTTCTTAAGCTAATTTTGTCAGTAGCTGCTTAAAGTAGAACTGCATACTGATTCTTAATCTTCCTCAAGTTCTGACCAAAGTGATGCTCTTATGAGATCCTTGTGTTTTCATCTCCTATTGAGAGTAGGATCTGCCTTCTCCTAGCTTTTGTGAGTGTTCTTACCTCAAAGAACCACAAAGTAAATATACAAAACAAGACAAGCAATATATTGAAAACACAGTATTGAGGATCATAAAGAAACAGAGGGGCAGCTATGAGAAGTGAAATGGCCACTGTCACAGCATGCCAACTCCACAGGGAACAAGTTGCATGGTGTATGTCCCACAGCAGGCACAGCCACGTGAGCATTGCATGAAGGAGTTCTGAGATAAGCACAGCAGCTCTTCTACCCATCACACATTGAATGCACAGCCCAAGGTCGCTGACTGAACTGGTACAAGCCTCTTTCTGCAACTCCTATTAAAACTGGCCTTTCTCAAAAAGTATTCCACTTGAAATTTTCAGAGATAATACTTTGTCTGAAAAAAAGCATCAAATGCCTTTTGGAAGTGGGTTTTTTTTCATTCTTCCCTCGAAGTTAAGAAGAACATTTCAGTCTCAATGGCAAATTTCAAAAGGTTTAATTGATATTTCCATCTTCTTTCTGTCAAGTAGACATTACTGGATTCAGCCCAAATCCCTGTATCATCAGAAATCTGGCATGACTATCTATGGTGTAAGTTCTGATGTGCTTAGCTGGAGATACATTTTCTTCTTTTTACAGCTCCTATAGTTCCTCACCTTTTTTATTCTTCAACTCTCCTTACTCGTTCAACTCCTTTTCCCTTCATCCAGGTTCTCTGCAGGAGACTTCTCATGCCCTGTACTAGGAGGACATACACAAAACTGTTACACTTTCAGCTTCTTTGAGCCTGCTTCTGAGTCTGGAAGTTCCCCCTGCAGTACAGGTCACCTCTGAATGTCAAACCTTTAGCCAAGATGGATGCTGTCAAATACTCCATGGAAAACCTTATGACTATTCCAATTAAGATGGGTAGTCTTCATACTCCATCTAGCAGATGGAGCAAGACTTGATCTTTGGATTTACCAAAAGGGTCCTGGCAAACATTAGGGGATTGTCTGTGCTGAGGTAACATGAAACTCTTCTACTCCAGTGGTTTTAGGGTCAAGCTGCCAAAGCAAAGCAACCATGTGGAGACTACTACAGAGCTCATTGGTTTCTTCAGAAATCTTCCAGATGAGATATTGGTGCTAAAGATTTGTGCACATACACATGCACAAATCAGTGCTGTGAAATACTGAAAGCATTTAAAATTCCTTTGGATGATAATATTATGAAGAGGATACAACACACACGGAGGATGGAAGGAAATGAAAGCAGAGGAAGGTGCTGTGTCTTGAGGAAGGTCACGGAAAAGGCTGGTAGCAGGACTCAGAACACAAAGCAGATGTTCTGGCTGGGGATTTGTTACAAGAAAAGACTGCGCCTCTTCTCACAGGGATCCCTCCTCTTAGCATAATGCTGCAATAACTGCTGCAGGGATTGTGGAAACCCAAGCATCAGGCAGCCACCTTTTCCAGAACATAAACTCTGAGAAATTTTGGCAGGTATCAAATGATCTCTTCCCCAGAACTCCGCACCAGCGTATGGTTGTGACATGTGAAACACCATGGCATTATATCAGCAGTACCTGGCAATGCCCTTTGAAAAATCTCTTGCATTAGACGGCACATTCAGATGCACATGACTTAAAAAACAGTAATAACAAAGGTAACAGCTGTAGTGTCACCCCTGATGGATTGGCCATTCCCATCAGAACTGTTTTACCTGCAATTCTTGCTTAAAGAGTAAAGGACTTCTTCTTCATTATTTTCTCACCTTATACAAGGTATTCTAACCACTGTTGGAAGATGAATGTAATGTTAACAATACATAATTTAATAAATTCATATTGACATCAAAATAAAACCTGAGATTGCACCACAGTACTGTGGTTTTATTATACTGTAAGTACAGTTTCAAACATAATAGGATTTATTCATAGCATATTTACTCCGCTGAAGTGAGCATAAATATGTAAATATATAAGGCTTAAACTGGGAATTGCCTACTGCTGCTTTTAAGTCATGCAGCACTCTCTGCACTCTAAATACAGGCTGACAGCAGAAACGGCAGAACTGTACTTCCAAGGCAAGTATTACAGGAGAATCAACCTTGCATATCATTACCTTACCCCTGACTTCTAATACAGAATGACAGTGGACACACAGTTGTAGCTTTCACACTGTTTTAATGGAACAACTACAGAGAGAGAGGGAGAGAGCACACATTGCTGATTGGGGCAGCTCCTGCTGGAGTGTGATTTCAAGGAAGAAAAATCCCTTTTTATAGGGTACCATTCAGATGTACTAAGCAAAATAATTTCATGTTGAAATACATGAAAGTGAAGGGGTGTTGAATTTGTTTCCAGGTTGTCAGGGAAGAAAAGGACAGCAGAAGTGCCTGCAAGCAACACTCAGACAAAATCTTTTCCTGAGTAAAATAAACATGAAGTGTGTGGAAAAGTTATGCTGCTGAAACCAGTGGGTGCTGAAGCATTGGCTTCTCTGGAGTATGAGGCAGCAGAGACCTGTTTCAAGGACTTGCAGGAATGGGAGGTTACACCAATGTGACAGAACTCCATGTGGAGTATATTAAAGTGAATGGACCCTTCTTATAGCTTTCTCAGAGGCAGAAAGCTCAATCAGTTTTCAAAGTTGCAAATAAATAAGTAAAAAGAGCAGAATTGCTCATGGGGCAATTACTGGAGGGTAGTTGAAGCAACAGAAAAAGATACCAGCTTCACAGCTGACATTCCAGATCTAAGCAAATACCTGAGTAATCGTCTTTAGCTGAGTACATATTTTAATTCACATCCTTCACTCACTTATTGTCTCTGTGCCAGATAGTTTTTAAGAATGGGAAACAATTGCCCATAAAAGGTGTCATATTGTCAACAATGGAAATGAAATCCCCTGGTTCCTGAACAAACAGGCTCAAAGCAGCACTGCAAACTTCTCACTGCTGAGGCAATTTGCCTCTCGTGTAACCTGGAGGGTATCTCTCATTATAATTGCTACTCGGTCCTGGCTTGAATTGCTCCAAGCTCTTCTAATACAATCTGATCCCTTCAGACTCTGCTTTACTGCCCTTGCTCAAGCATGAAGAATTCAAGCTGGAACAGGTGCAGAGCACAATGATTAACAATCTGGGGAACAGGGGTCTCTCACAAGCAGAGCTGCCAATGCTATCAATTTATGTGGTAGACAACTGCTTTGGGCAGTAACCTACTGGATTTCCAGTATGAGGCAGCTTATGTTCTTGGATGCCTGGAAATTCAGGAGAATTTCACAGAGCATACGCAAAGCAACTTGAATTGGAACAAACAGTGAGTCTGATGCATCCCTGGTCCCAGAAGGGGCACAGAGTCAATTGGTGGTTGTCATTTCTGGACCTGCAAAGACAGAATGGTCCAAGAGGGGCTCAGTTCAGATACTCTGGTAAAGGCTGACTGATGTCTGGGCTTACATAGGGATGGGAAAGAAAAACACTGGGAAGGAAGAAGTGTCACTTATGCTAAATTATTGTATCAGCACATAAGACAAAACAAGTATGGAGTGGCCAGGGATACAGTCATACTGTAAACTGGAAGATGCCAGGTAATTATGAGTGTACGGATGTTGCACAACAGCATTCCTCTAAGGGAGGGGGAGGCAAAAGCCCAGCTACTTCTAAAAAGAGCTTGAGCCTTTATGAAATGACTCCATTAGAATAGTGTCTGTAACATTAGGGATTAAATCAGCTAAATCCAAAGATCCTGTCCTGTTTTCAACCATGCAGTGGCCCTTATGTGTGCCTTTCTCATAAAAAACATATGCTCTTCTCTCCTTCCTCTGGAATTTCCTCTGTGTTTGTCTCCACTGAGCATTAGCAGTAGTATTATTTTGTGTTTCCAGTGTGTTCATCTTATTCTAAGAGCCAGGTCTTTGCATTAGCCTCAAGTTCTTTATATGTTTTCTGCTTGCATTTCCTTATATCACATAAAGGACTAGAGAATTAGCCATCATTTATCTTAGCTGACAACACAGTCATTAAAAGAAATGTCTTGAAATTATTTGTCCCTCATTTTTGTCTATTGTGCAATCACATTTTTTTTCTAAACGTTCCAACATGATCACAATTACAGCCCTCTGAAATCAGCAATGAATGAATCTTTTTTTATGGCCTCGAGATCATGAAGTCACTGTAAAATCTCCTCTTGCAAATCAAAGGCTAAATTTCTACTTCATCTGAGAGCTGGTGCATTGTGAATAAAAACTACATAAATCCTATTACCAGTGAAGGCCACTGGTAACATTCCTCCCTGCTACAACCTCCCTTACAAAAATCCATCTGAATATTTAATATTGTCATGAAGAAAAAACAACCTAGAACTTAAAAAATAAGGTCTTTTCAATTAAAGATTTAAAAGCAGAAGGCACCTTATGTACCTTTTTCTTATCTTTCAGATAAAGACCTCTTGGGTAAGCTTGGTAAATCCTTATCTGCTAGATAAAGGGCCACTATGATGGGCCTTATCGCTTAATTAAATCCTAGTACTATGTACAATGAAGTCAATAATTTGTTATACAAGATAGCACTCCAACCTGTGCATTGGATAATGCATCTCTATCGGTTCCCTACACCTCAGCCCACTGTAATGGGTCATGTTCCATGGCCTGCTCCTGGGCTGCCAGGCATTCAATACAAAAAAGATACCCAGCTTAATGTGGACAGGCTGTGATAAATAAATCTGCTGGATCAACTAGATAAACTTAAGTCCCCAAATCAAACTGATTTGATACATAAGTCCTAATTCTATCACTCTTCCTGGAAAGGAATTTAGCTGAATGTGAAAATTTTGTGAGTTTGACCCAAATAAAATACTGATGCCACCAATGACTGTAATGGATAAAATAGTATAACCAGAGTTAGTATCAGAGGGTGTTGCAAAACCTGTGGACCAAATGTAGCTACTGAAAAAAAACACATAATAAGGTCTGAAGCCTGACCATCCTTGTGTTCATTAAGGTTCACATACTCATTGCATTTACATCCACACATATCA
>JACBWW010000017.1:3136222-3193764 GCA_020086605.1 Lanius collurio | reverse complement strand
GTGCGGGGAGCCGCGGGCTCCTGCCGGGCCTTCCCGGGGCCGAGGCGTCACCGCTGCCGTGGGCCTGGGTGGGGGCGGCGCGTCCCGCGTGGTTGGGGGCTGGGGGGCCGCGGAGCGGGGGGAGCGGGAGACTCCCTGGCACTGCAGGTTCCCGGGAGCGCCGCTCCGGGCCCGGGGAGCCCGCATCGTGCGGCCATGGGGGGTGCTGTGGCCGCTCGGCCGGGGCAGGGCCGGGAGGGACAGCGGCCTCGCCAGTCGCCCAGGGTGCGGGGCCTCTGGGGGGACATGGGGGTGTTTTATTGAAAGACATTCACAGAATCACAGGATCAGTTAGGTTGGAAAACACCTCTGAGACCATCGAGTCCAACCTGTGTCCGAACGCCACTGTATCAACTAAACCTTGGTACGAAGTGCCACGTCCAGTCTTTGCTTAAACACATCTAGGATGGTGGGTATTTTTTCATAGTTTTTACAGGTACAGGTGTGTGGCCTGTCCGAGTAACACGTCTCTAAACTGTAGTGTAGTTATAATTTATTTTACAGATTGTCCAGAAGTAGAAAATATCACTTGAAAAGTGTAAAATGAAGTCACTGCTTGACTTCCAAGACTCTCAGGTGTTTGTTCCACTGTATTTCTGCGTGACTGTGGACACCTCTATGTACAGCATTTTAATAGATAGCTTCAGTGGTTCTGCTTAAGCAGACTTGAAAATGAGAATATTTGGTTGGGTGATTGAAAGAAGGCCTTTCAAGGGGGCTCTCCGGAGTGTTCAGAAGAGATACGTTTAAGAGGATATGTGTATTTCTGTGCTTTCACTAGGAATATCAGTTTTTGATAAAGACTGATCAGACTGCTCAGTTGACCCCACGTGTCCTTGTCTGTACAAAAGTTTGGGGTGATTCAGTCTCTGTAAGTTGCTGTCAAGGAGAAGAGTGGTGGCTCATTCAGTGCCCACTCAGCAGAGTGGTCTGACTGTGCTCCATGGCTGGTTTGATAGCTGACAACGCACATTAAATAATTACATTTTTATACTAAGTGTTGCTATACATAAAGGTAAGTGTTAGAAAGAAATTCCCAAATTTAGGAGTTGAGTTTAGGAAGGACAGCGCTGACTGGTAAAATAGCAAATAGTTTAATACCTTGGGCATTGCTTTAATGGTATTAAATACACTGCAATTTGGAGTTACTTTTCAGAAATATTTGTGCTAATTTCTGTGGTTCAGATCAGTTACTTGTGATGTGGAAGGTTGGCACCTATGTTCTGGGTAGAAGTTTTTGTGGTATTACGAAGACAGAGTAATTTAAAGAAAGTGTCACCTTTGAAGCATTTTGGTTCTTGTGTTTAAAACTGCTGCAAGTCGAACGTGCTTTCATGTACAGCGGTGTGTGCTGCAGCAGACAACCTTCAATGAAGTGGTGAAACTGCAATTTCAAGGCTGATTGTTGTTGTTGTCGAGTTCCATTTGTGTCTGAGGGTGAATTGGGATCCCTGTGTTCTAAGTGGGCACAAGCAGCTGTTTGTTCAGCATTCACACTGTGCTCATCGGGACATGGTGACCACTTAAATATGGTCCCTGCCCCACATAAACAGTGTTTGTTTAGTCTTGGTGATCATTGTACCACACTTGTTGAATGAAGGAACCCACAGGTCACACACTTATGTCCATTACCAGTCAGGGAAATTCCTGGTTGAGGCTGTTAAATACACTCTTAAAGCCCAGTCAAGAAAGCCTAGAACTTACAGAAATGGAATATGCACCTCTTTTTGGGAAGGGGCTACTATCTAAAGTCAGTAGTGGTAGCATGAGAAAGAAACTCAAACTAAGCGATTTTTGTCATTTAAAGTTTTAACTGTAGAAACTAATGTTTGGGACTTAGTTTTTCAATTTTTGGAGGTGAGGGAAAGACTTTAAAATATGGACATAACAGCACCCCACGGTTTTCTTACAAAAAAAAAAGGCTAATGATTGGTAAAAGAGTACAAAATAGGTATTGGAGATATAAATTAGTGTTAATTTGATGACATTGCAGCATAACAGCTGCCAAAAGGAGATAGTTTTGGCTTAGAGGATGCAGATTAAAGTTTAAATCCTCTGTAACAGTATGCTGCAGGACTTAGAATGAAATGTGAAATGTCTGTATTGGCTGTATTTGATGGTAGGAAGGTGATTTGTCTGTTGGACAGCATGTGTGGGCTCATTCATGGGTCATTTATAATCTTTAAAGCTTTGGGGAAATACTGGCTTGATTCATAAGAATAAAGCATTCACAAGTTCTTTCGTGACCAGATGTGTTGGTGCAGCAAAGCTTTTTAAGGATAAAGGTTAAGACTTCTTTGGTGTTAGGTTTCACAAGCTAGAAAGTTTTTAAGTGATGGTCTGTGAGGTCTCTGGGAGTAATTCACAGTTGCATAATACTTTGCAAATTCTTCAGCTAATAAACCTGATCCAACCTGCTTCCAGTTTTAGAATGGCTGCATGTAGAAACATGAAAAGTTGAGGTGGGTGTGCTGGTGATGAGGTATCTTGAGGGCTCATAGCTCCTTATTAGTCCATTGATAAGACAGTGATTCCCAAACTTTGTTCCAATTTCACATACAAAAACAGAACCAGAGGAAACACTGAATATTAAGAACATAATCTCACTTAAAGGGTGAGAACAGAGAGGATGGAGGCTTTCTCTTCAAAAGGAGCCACTCAGAGAAGACAAGGGACAGTGGCTACGAACTGCACCAGGAGAGGCTTCACTTGATACAAGGAAGACTCTTTTAACAGGGAGAATAATCAGTCACTGGGAAAATTTCCTTAGGGACATGATGGAGCCTCTGTTACTGGAGGCTTTCAGGATATGTTTGGACAGGGTGCTAGGTAATTTATCTCATCTAGGCTCCTTTTCTCATGAGAGACCAGGTGGTGTTGAAGGGTCTCTTCAAGCCTGGACTATTACGTGATTTAATGATCATATAGTATAAGGTAACAACTGTTTTGTATAGATGCTGAAATTTTTTATTGATATTTACTGCAGTCAGTGTACAGATAGACTTTAGTCTCATTTAGGGAGAGATGGTTACAGGTTAAACACCAAACCATCTCCAGAACAAAGCAAGGAGCACCTTTTCATTGTCTGCCATACTGCAGTAAGGGAAAATTATTGTAAATTTTCTTTCTTTCAGGTTAGTTTACTTCTGATAAACTTCAGTGACCTAGAAGACTTTGGGTGGAGATGTCCTTGGTTTGTGAGTCATGACATGAGATTGGGTGGAGGAGGAGTTGGAGAGGGTCCCATTGACACGTGTGTCCCTTCCCACTGGAAGTCCTGGACCAAGAGTAGCAGAATGGGTGTTTTACCTCTCAGGCTGTTGCCAGCTTCATGTCATTTGAACATCTATGAGGTTTGCTGTTGCACTCTCAGCAATGTAATGGCTTTAAAAGCCTCTTGTGATGCTGTTGATAAAAAGTGGAGAAAAGCTTGTTACGCTGCTGGCACAGCGAGTACCTTTCTGTGTGTTGAGGGTCACTGTCCAAAGATATAGAAATTGTCCAGTGTGACAGATTCAGTTGAACTTGTGCTTTGAGCTGTTCAACAGTGGCATCCAGGGACTGGAAGTAGATTCTGAATTTATCCCTAGGTGATGCACACACTAAAACTCCTCCAAGCCTTAGAGGTCTGTAGAGTTTACAATTCATTAAATAATAGGTGCATGGGTGTATTAAGAACTGGTGCCCTTGTGTTGTACTTTTTATTGCTACTTCAATGTCTTGAGGCAGGGAGATGTCCTTTAAACACAGCAGTTTTTCATCTCTGCTTTTTTGACAAGCTTTCAGTCTTTTGAATGTTTTCTCTTTTCAAGTCATCTGAAATAAACATATCCTTAGTATCAGTTGTTTTTACAAAAGCCAGACCAAACTTTATTGTATTAAATACTAAACCTCAGATTTTAGATTACATAGGATTTGTTGTCCAGAATAATTTAAGATGATGGCTGTCACAGGCTTGACCAGAAAAGCTCCAAGTAAGTGATGTGATTCATCCTGTGTTATGTTGTGCTGTAATGCAGCCCCAATTTTAGCTATGACTTTTGGTTGCTGTGGAAGATGCTGGGGAGTTTCTGGAGAGTTGTAGTTTCTCATCAGTGTACAAATCCATTTGGGAACCAAGCTCATATGGTTTTTATTTAAACTCTCTGTTCATCATTTGTAAAACAAGGACCATGGCACTTTTGGTTTTCTGAAGGAAATATATTTTCTAGTTCAATCAGACTTTGAAAGTAATTTTTTTTTTTAATTTGAAAATATTTTTATTTTTGATTTTTTTTTTTCTTTTTGGGTGACTTGGTGGTTTTGAGTTTAGATGTGTCTATTAATTAAAAACAAAAGAAAGAAGAGGCCCTATTTCTTTCAAGCACTGGTTAGAGAATTTCAGTTCCAGGCAGCGTATCATAATTAGTTCTGATCTTGCATATTGCTAGTGGCTTGTTTTGCATACAAACTAAAAAAAAATCCCGTTGATTCTAAGAAGGTAAAAATAATTTTTCTGCTGTAGAACTTAGATTTTTTGCTTTATTTCTTTGAGGAAGCTAAACTTTGTCTGTAGGAGTAATTTGAAAACAAAATATGAAATACACTAATTGAGGAATGTGTTAGGCAATTGTTAGGTGGTTATAAATACTTAGTCACCAAATAGTTAAGCCTTCTATGAGTAATTGTTTACCAATATAAAGGCTGCATGATGTCTGTTCCTGAACAGATAAACGAAAATTTATTAGGGGTATTTGTATGTAATGTGGTGGTGAGACTGAATGTGTTTTTTGTGATGGTGTAGAAAGCTTGATTTTCTTGTAATTAGTGGGACTGGATTCGTGGATGGGCTTCATAAATGGTTTGGTTTATGTCACAGACTTGGATTCAGAAATTCCTGCTGACCTCATGGGTTTTTTCCTGCCAGATGCTGTCAGGATTTGTTACCAAAAGTTTTTGTTCAACTGGTGTTAACAGTACAGTTACCTTGCCAGCCTGTGCTACAGACACAGACATTCCTCATGGAGCCTGTTATTTTGTACTGCATGGCAAGAGATACCAAAATTTAGTTCATTGACTGCTTTTACTTGGTGGACTTGGGTGCTGAAAAATCAAGCTTTTACAATTCCTATGTGTTGTGTAATTTTTTGCAATGAAACAAGAAGAAAAATATTTTGTAGAAATATGTTATTACTTTAAGATAATCCGGTAAGATGTTTTTCGTTTGGTGTCTTGTGCAACTTGTCATGTTTATTGTTTTGAATGGGATAGAGCAAGATGGACTTGTTATATTCAGTATTATTTGAAAAACAGAGAAATGGCGTTTTTTCGTGTGGTAAGTGACTTTTTCCCCTCTAGTTTTCTGTTCTTTTATTTTTTTCTTTTACTAGCTCCCTTACCTATCACAGAATCATAGTGGGTTTGGGTTTTTTTGCCCAAAAGCAGTGAGATTTAGTTACTTCATTAAAAGACCTGTTGGGGTAAAGAGTGCATTGAACTTTTTTAGCTATTGAACTGTAGGATCATTGTGGCATCTCCATCTTGTTTTAGATAAGGAGAAGTTTTTGGTGCCTTTCCAGTGTCTGAAACTACAATAATATGCTTTGTGTTCAGGAAGGTGTAATGCTGAAACAAACCAGAACACAGAATTTTGAACTGTTCAGGTTTGTGAGACAGCATGTGGTTAGTGTTCTGGAAAGCTTTCAGGTGTAGTTCTGGGAGGACTGAAAATGCAGTCATCAAATGTTTTCCTTACTCTAGAAGTCTTGGCCATCTCATTGCAGTAGAATGCTTCATCTTAGCAACAGTTGCTATGTGTGACTACCTTTTTAGGCTGTTAGTACCATTTTAAGATGTTGAGAGCTCTGCAGTGTTCTGCTGATTCACCTCCTACGCTTGTGAGACTTGACTGTGCAGCTTAAGACTTCCATTTTACACAGAGAAAGAGTGAGGATTTTCTTGAAGGGCTGTCCACAGAATTAGAAACTGCCATCAGTGCAGCCAGAGAAGAAATGAGGCTTGTGTTTTGTGGTTTTCTGGTGTGAATGATCTGTTCTCATTGAACAGGAAAAAAATACACCAGTTCTGGCCATATATCATAAAACCAGAACATAAGCTGCATGGAACAACTTACATCACTGCTGGTGCAGCACCAGGGTAAGTATAAAGAAAATGGGAACCTTTTAGTGGGGGACCCAAGTGTGTTTGTGTTTATTCTGCTTCACAGCTGGCCAGAGCCTTGTGAGGCAGGCTGGTCTACAACAGCCAGCATGAGTCTTTCTCTGCAGCATCCCAAAACTTCCCTGTCACTTTGATTACGGTGATTTTCTTAGAACTGCAGTAGGAAGAGCTGAGTGGTGGATTGGTTTGGTTTTCCCTCTCTAACTGACCCCTTCTGCTTGCTTATTTAGTTAATGCGTTTTTGGTGTTTGATAGAGCTCCTCTGGTTTGCTGTGGGGTTTTTTGTTTTACTTGCTAGTGTTGCCTGAAAACTAGAGGGGGCTTAGTGTGTTTGGTGATCACCTATCAGCAAGTTCCAGTTGGTACCCAGCTGATGCACAAACATCATCTTGGTGAGCTTTGCTGAGGAGCTGTGCCCAGCGCCTTGTGTGTCTTAGTAACAGTTGCTGTGGTACTGAGACTGCTGGAAGAGATACAGACCCTCTTCTGTGCTATAGACATTTTAATGCTTTAAAAGCTTATGTTCATGGATTCCCACCATCTTTTTTTTTTTTTTTTTACTCTTTCACACAGTAGTACTGAGAATTATTTAAAAAAAAAAATAAACTTTGGCTGTGGTCTCAGTGGTTGTGTACTCTGCTGATGCTGAGTGGTTTTATTTCTGTACAAGTTAATGTTTTACAGACATTTAACCACCCATGGCACAAACATTTACTTTACAAGTTTCTCAAGGAGAAACAGCTATAAATGTTCCATTGATTGTTGTTTACTGGTATTTTGCAATGTTATTGCCTAGGCAGGTCGAAGGAAAATGAAAGTCTGTGTGGTTTCAGAAATGGAGAGAAAGTGATGCCACATGAGGTCTGTTAGGTACCACATCCCATTGCAGGTGCAAGGCCCGAGTCCATTGCAGAGCTGCTATCTCACAAATAAAGCTGGCATGGAACATTATTTGTAGATGTGTGGCTGTTGTGACCTCCTTTTCTAAAGAGCCTGCTCTGGGCTCTGACAATCCTTAATGTCAAAATGGCATCGTTTGTAATGCTCATTGCCAATGTCAGCTGTCACTGAGCAAATAAGCATAAAAAAGAAAAGCTGTCTTTATCCTGAAGATCTTTATATCATGTGTTGAGATGGGGAGAGATGAGAAAACAGGGAGGTGAAGGGGACATGTGGAGCAGTTCTTGCAAGCTGTGGTCACTGCAGGCAAATTGTCCAGTCATTTTTGAGGTTTTTGTGTGCATCCTGCTAGAGGGCACTTGGGAAAAGAGCTTTGCTGGTTGTAATTCAGCTTTGAATTTTGGTAGAAGTTGCTTATAAATAAGAAATAGGATGTGAGAAATTTGGAGGAGTTGGAAGAGCTGAAGGGTAGAGGTTCTCGATGTTGGCTGCTTGGTGGGAGTTCAGGCCCACACTAGAAACTTTTCAGGAACTTGGACCCTCCTTTGCTATAATTTCTTCACCTGCAGCAATAATAGGTTGAAACATTTTTATGGCTGTGAAGCTGTGATACCTAATTTGGAAAAGTGCCGTGAGTTGTACTGAAAGGTGTTTCTCTTTGCTGTGAAGAAATTTTAACAGAGAAGAAGGATTTGTTGAGTAACTTCGTGTTGTCTGGATTTAAACCTCGCTGATGTGAGGGTCCATCTGTGGAAGGATTGTGTGCTAAGAGCTCAGATCTTCAAGTATCTTGGTTTATAATACAACTCTAGTGCTAAAGGGGTGCCTGACATGAGAAAATTATTCTTGCAAGCAGGCATAGCTTAACAAGAATTTACTGTCTTCCTAATGGTGGTTGCTGTCTTGAGCTGTGTTAGGCAATATGTGGACACTTGTTATTTGGGTTGCTGCCAAAACAGTTGCTTTAGCTTAAAAAAATAATCTTTGATGGTGTCTGTTATATCAAGTCAGTGGATTAGTGCAGTCCTGCTATAAAAACAGTGTCAGTGCTGGATATTGGTGCCCTTAAAATGTCACTGCACTGAGACAGTCACTGCAGTGTGGCTTTGACCATAAGGAGAACAACATGGCTTTTTTTTTTTTCATCCCAGAGACCACAAAACTGGCTAATTTAGTGTTCAAGATGAAGATGGGAAACTCTTGTGTATTTGTTTGGCTTTCCCCTGTAAGTGAAATAGGAATTGGAACAGGAGGTTGCAGTATGTAGATGTTTGAGCAGAGAAATGTAAAACAACTGTTTGCAGTGGTTTTAGCCCATCTGAATCAGTTTAAATATAAAAGATTAAAATATAAACATATCTGCTGATAGTAAAGGAGAGAACCTGATCAAGGAGAATTATTTCTACCTCCTATTTCAAAATAAGAGTTGCCACCCTTGTCTCATGTTGCATCGTAATTCATACTAAGCAGTCTTACTTTCATAGCTATTTATGATTAAAATTTCGGTTTTGAAAGTTGTTAATATAGTGATGTTGCAAGATCTGAATTTTCTCTTTTTAATGCTTTTACTGGCTTTTAAACTTCTATCAGTCACTAAGTAATATTTTGGTAAGATGAAGTGACAAGTGAATAGGTTTGTCACTGCATATGGGGAATGTTCACTAAAGCACACTGGGTTGAGTTTAAAGAACCAAAGACATATTTGATTTTGGAGGTTTATTAAAGAAACCAACCAACCAACAAAACCCAGCTGAATAAAACAGTTGTTCCTTGGCAGTGTACTTGGTCAAAGAGTTGAATGTAAATAGACTCAGGAGGGTGAGTGGATGTCTGGTGTCTGGTGTCTTAGTGATCCCAATTCCCAGTGTCAGACTGCAAGGACTGCTTGACCTCCTGTATTTTGCAGACCATTAAACTGCAGCAGGTTTCCCCCTGTGTTGAGCATAGCTTTTATTTGCCCACTTGTTTGATTCTTACCAAAGCTGTTAAAATGTGTGAAAAGAGAATAAATCCAGGTGTGTATTCTATGTTGGGCTGTAGTGAGAGAGTGGGAAAGTGGAGGTGGAGTGTAATAACTGAGGGTATGTGCTTGCAGTTTCCAGGTGACAAGTCATGATGTCTGAACAGAGCAAATGACCTTTGCATATTCTCTGCAGAGAAATGGAAGTTTTTATATTTTTAAGTAGCAAAGTTGTGATTTGCAAACTAAGCTATGCAAGAGGATGTGGTGGGCTAAACTGGGATGTTTGTTGAGAGAAATATGGAGCACCAGTTGTTTCTTGGAAGGCATGTGCATGTTTAGGTACAGAGTGTAGTCTGCTGCAGTGACTTCGGGTGGTTTTACTGCCCCAGTTGAGATAATTGATGGTGCTTTCCACCCGACTTCTCTCTTCTGTGTCGTGTTGCTGGTACTGACCTGCCCTGTGCTGACCTGAGGTTTTCAAAGTGCTTTTGCAGGCTCAGTGATAGTAGTTGAGCTTGTGGCCTCCAAGGCAGGCAAGATTTGGCAGGTGTTGTTACCTTACCTCCATTGCACTAAAGTTTCATGCTTTTCCAGAGCTCTTGTCTCTGGAATGACATTCATTGGCATAATCTGCCAGTGATTTAGCTCATGCTCTATCTGTTTTCCTCGGGTGATCCTTGCAACAACAGTGAGAAGAGGCAAAGCTGTGTATTATATTATGGTTTTGGGTTTTTTTTATTGTTGAAGCATAGGTATGTCAGTTGACAGTGGCTGAATGTGAGCCAGAAGTGTGGCCAGGTGGCCAAGAAGGCCATCTTGGTTTGTGTGTGAGACCAGCAGGGTAAGGGCTGTGATCACCCCCTTGTACTCAACACTGGTGAGGCCACACCTTAAATCCTGTGTTCAGTTTTGGGCCTCTCACTATGAGAAAAACCCTGAAGTGCTGAAATGTGTCCAGAGAAAGGCAGCAAAGCTGGTGCAGTGTCTGGAGCACAGGTCTGACAAGGAGCAGCTGAGGGGGCTGGGGGTGTTCAGCCTTGGGAAAAGGAGGCTCAGGGGGACCTTAACCACTCTCTACAGCCACCTGAAAGGAGGCTGGATCCAGGTGAGAGTCTGTCTCTTCCACCAGGTAACAAGGGACAGGATGAGAAGAAATGGCCCTAAGTTGTGCCAAGGGAGGTTTAGATTGGAACAGGCTCCCCAGGAAAATGGAGTCACCATCCCTGGAAGGGTTCAAAAACCATTTGGCTCTATTTGGCACTTTGGGAACATGGTTTAGTGGTGCACACTGTGGTGGAGCTGGGTTGATGGTTGAACTTGGCAATCTTACAGGTCTTTACCAACCTTAATGATTCTGTAATTCTATGTTGGTATTTGTCTGCTTTCTTCATGTTGATTAGAAAGTAAAAAGGTATTTTTGCATCTTCTGAACTACATGCACACCCCCACATGTACCCAGAAAATCCCATCTGTGTGATTGCTTTGGCAACGTTTCATTTCAGTAAGAATTATTTAATGTAGTCACCTTTTTTTTTTTTTTTTACAGATGATGACTTTGATCAGTTTGATAAGCCTGGTGCAGAAAGGTCTTGGAGAAGAAGAGCTGGAGATGAAGACTGGGACAGGTAGGTAGAATATTTTCATGTTCACTTTCTGATGAATTTCAATGCTGAATTGCATTGTTCTTTTTTTCCATTCTGGCATTTTGTACTCTAACATTCAGAGCAGTGCACATTTAGATACAAATGAAGATGTTTGTTGTTTTGCATGTGTCAGCCAACGCTAGATTGTGCCAAACATGTACTTGCCTTGAGGAATATAGAGCATTGTGAAGAGATGCCATTTAAAATTGAATAAGTACTAAGTATTTATGGTGTGTAATTTTGCAATTAATGTTCTGGTTTTCCTTTTAAATATTTAGTAGACCTTGGTGGTTTGCAGAGTTAGTATTTGCTAGTACTTGAATTTACCCAACTTAATTTTTACATTTTTTTTTCCTTAATGTTTGAGTTCTTATCCTCAAAAGTTCTAGTTCAGCTTTAAATTGAGGAAGAGGAGGAGAGCTTAGGCATGGGCTTTTTCAACAATATGGCTGTTTTAAAGATTTAGAAGTATGTGTACTTTGGGTTATTTTGGGGGAGAATGTGTGTTCTTTTATGTGACGGGAATCAAGCTGCTGGCTAGACTGGTCTGCTCTTTTCTGGGAGAAAACTTTTATTTCTGTTATTTTTCTATGATTCCTTTTTAGTAATAGACTTGTTCAGACTTTGCCAGTGATTTCACTCTAAAAGGGAGCAAAACAAGTAATCCAAATAGACTTCTGTCTTCTCTAATAATCACTCAAGTGACTATAGTAAACAAATTTTACTAAGTAAAGTAGTTTTCCACTGAGCTGAGCCCTTGGAGTAAATCAGCTGCTCTACATGTATTGTAGTTCCAGAGGCATTCATTCCTCTGTGCTTTTCTGCAAGGTTAAGGGGGTAGTTTTCATTGCTGCAGGAGGTGAGTGTATGACTGAGGAATTTGGACAGTAGCTCCAGTATATACAGAGTGTTCTGCTGTTTGCTGGTGGGCAGTGTCTGCTCTCTGTCAGGCCAGCTCTTCGAGGGTTGGATGCTGAACTGCACTGAGGAACTGCTCTGGTTTGAGAGTGTAATTAAAAGAACTTGCTCAGGCTGGGCCACTCCTGTGCTGCCTCCCATCTCCAGGATGGGTTATTCAGAAACCTTTAAATCAGTATTACAGGCAGAATGTTTTGTATTAGAGTATTTTCTGAACTTCAGGCCTTTGCTGACTTTGTGGTGTGAATGGGTGGGCTTTTAGCTGCTGACTGGTCACATTTGGTTTTAGCTGCCCTACTCATCACTTGAGAAAATTTGGAAGAGTCAAGCAGCTGTTGCATTGGAAATTGGAAGTTTTTACCCAGTGGTAAACTCCCTGTGCAAAGCTGATTTTAATAGGGCTTGAGAGTAGTTCTAGGGTATTTTCACCAAGCTGAGACTTTGAAGTATACAGGGACTTAGTTTAAGAAAAAAAAAATTAATTTATGTGTTTATTATTAGCTGCATTTAATTTAAGAGAGATGATAAAAAATTCAATAGTGAAATTGTGAGGGAAGTGGGTTTAGGTGCAAAGCAGAAGATTCCAGACTTTCATCTTGCTGTCATGTAAAAAATTTTATTTTACCAGTGTATCTAATAAAATGTTTTTTACATATGTTGGAATATGTTTTTAATAAAAAAAAGGTCTTTGAAAGTGTTGAGTTCTGTGAGTGTCTTGGCAATTACAAATGCTGTACATGGATATGTTGCCTATTGTAATTGCTTGGGGGTTTTACCTACTGGCCTAATTCAGTAGAGGACATAGTTTCCTGAAGATGGAAAAGGGGCTGGATGAACACAGTAGTCTCAGTGTTTTAATCCTTCATGCTTTGTTTTCAAGTGAAGCAACATTTGAGGGGGGAGATGAAGGAGTTCAGTTAGTCAGAGATCTTCATCAGCCATCAGCTCTTGCTGTGTTGTTGCACGGTAAGACTTGACTGAGTCCCGTCCCCCAGTCACTTAAATAATTTTGAGTTTTTCAATCTCTGTCCTTTCTCAAGCTCTGGGAGGTGTTTACTGAGAGTTGGAAGGCCCCAGTTATTTGGGAGTACAAAAAGTAATATTGTTCTTGGAGAATTTTTCCCATTTTTTACAATTTCTTTTCCTGAAACATTTGTGTCCTTGCTACTGCTCATGTTTAATGAGGCATGCTCATGAAACTGGAGGCCTAGAAGGGCCACTATGACATCTTTATCATGTTAATTTATACATTTATTTCATTAAGTAGCCAAAAGCTTGGGTTTGGGATAAACCTGCATTTCTGGTGCTCTTCTTCAAGATGACAGGGCTGATTTAGTAGTTGACTTTTGCTGAAATTCACTTGTTCAGACCTTTCTTTGAGATTACTAATATTTCTAAGGTGGCAGAAAAATTTACACTTCTTACTGTTTGCTTTTTTTTTTAAATTTTTTTTCCTTATTTAGGAAAGCTAAATTAATTCAGTGAGGAAAATAATGGGTATTGCAATTTGAGGAAGGGGAATAAAATCAGTCTCTTTCTTTTGAGAGCAGCAAACCCAAAATTATCTTAACCCAAAATTTCTAGTATTGTGCTTTTGAAAAGACTTTTGATGATAGCAAGAGTGAGTTCGGTTTAGATTTATCATACATGTGTACTTTTATTCACATTTAATTTATGTGGATTTGGGTGATATCAGATTGAAACCATTCAATTTTGTCTATTCTTGTAAGATAGCCTAGTACCTGGTGTTTTTTGTTTACTTTGTTTTCTTTGTGGTTCTTTTGTTTGTTTGCATTGTTTTTTAATGCTCAGATTTAGTCCTTGTGGTCCCCCTTTTTTCTAACAGGTAACTTTTTCTAATAGATAACTTGTCTACTTGAAAGAAGCTTGAGATAGTTCCACTTTACGGTGCAGGCTTTTCACTGTTACTTTGTTTATTCAAAAAGTCACAAATGGTCATTTTTCTTCTTCTAATTTATCAATGAAGATACTGAATGACATTGAATATTTTAGTATGTTTTGATGGGCATCTTTTTCTGATACAAACTTCATTTATATCCTTGTGTAATTTTTTTTTTGACTGTCAAGCAATGGGACAGAGTTCCTAATTATCTAGAATATATTTGCAGTTACTTCAAGTGATCAAATGTTAATCTTTTTCTGAATAACCACATCAAGGTTGCTTTTTTAATAGTATGCTAAATAGCCCTAGCTATGTTTAGATAATTAATTTATATCTTTCTTTTGAACTCCTTTCCTTAATCTGAATTTCTTGCTACCTGAACTTGGTTTCTGTCTTTAAATGCTGCTATAACATATGCTCTTGCCATTTTTTGAAATTTCTCTAGTGCAATTTTATTGAAAGCTGACAGTGGTAGACCATGTGCTGGGAAATATTTTCAAACCTTTTGATGCATTTGTCAGATTACTGGCAGTTGAAGAGATTAGTGATGTTTTTAGAGACAAAATTGAAGTAGGAAATTTTTCTGCAACCATTACGTAGACTTTCCTGTATCTGAATGAAGAGGCTTAAGTTCTAGTCAGTTTACTCTTTGGAATGTATGATATATCTTATCTCCCAATTTTAGTTTCATGTTGCATTGAGCACAAAACAATTGCTATTAGTTAATGTTCAGTCATTCCTGGAACTATTTGGGATCAATAACCATGGATAAATTCTGTGTCCTGATGATAATGTCCTATTTAGGGCTTCTTCAGTGTATCATTTGCTCTTTCCTAGTCCGTAGGTTTTTACACCACCCCTATCCCCCTTCCCTCCCGTGGTATTTGTACAGTAATCAGCACTGCAAGAGATGTATCCATCTGCAAAACCAACTGATTTATGTTTTGGCTCCCCATTTTCAAGTATTTGCCATGTAGTCCTAAGGAACTCATGCAAATTCCTTTTCTGTTCATATAGGCCATTCTCACTTGGGATGGTTTGATTTTTATGTACTACCTAAGGCAGGGCGGGTTTTTTCTTTGTTTTCTTAAGGTGTGCAGGTAGAAATAGTCTTTTCTTAAGGTACAGCTTGTATTTCAAATCACTGGCATCTCATTTTAGTATTGATATGCATATTCTAATACATGCTTTTGTCAGTAACAAATGTTTATTATAGAAGGGGAATCTGTTAATACCTGTTTCTAGATAATTCTTTCACTGAAGGAAGAATGAAATTAGGCACCTGCTCTAAAGTTTAACTCACCTGGGCTGTAGTTCCTTGTACTGAATCTTATTTATGGGGCAGGTGTGCTGTGATGGCAGAAGTTTTGTAAGACAGGTATGTCTGTGCTTCCTGAATTCTTGGGCACAATTATAAAAGTGGGGAAACATGCATTTGATTTTGTTGCCCTGCAAATATCTGTTTGACCTTACCTTCAACTTGAGGAGGAGGGAATAAGGTGTTTATGAAGGATCAAGGCCTAAGCCTGTCCTTTAGAAAAGATCCAGGCTCCCAAGCCAGGTGGCTTTCAGCTCTTTGTTGAGCTGTGGCTTGGGCCCCATGGGGACCTGTAGACTCAGTCTTACCCACAGGGCATTCTTGTCTCACTTTCTTCCTCCCTGAGGAGCTGGAAATCAGCAATTTGGACAAAATGAATTTGGACAATGTGTCCAAATGGCCTTGGTGTGAAGGATCTGGAATGGCTGTGTTTTGGCTGGCTGTGCCTGTGCTTTGGCTTCGTTTCTCTGCTGTGTTTAGTTGAGGGGATATGGAAAGGGGAGTGTATGGAAATGAAATGACTGTGGAACTGCAGACTTATTTAATATGTATGGTCTGTTGTTTTGCTAAAAATACCTATGATTTATTCCCTGAATGTTTTACTAGAAGAGACTTTGTGCTGTCTTGGCAGCAGTTCTTCTCCAGGCAGTTTTTTAAGGCACATGCCCTGTAAGGTGTTTGGTTCTGTTTTGTAAGATTCATCTTCTTAAATTTGTTACTGTTTTCCAGTGAACTTGATGATGACTTGCTTGGAGAGGATTTGCTAACTGGAAAAAAGGTAAGAGATGTGTAGTAAAGTGAATTGTTGCAGACATTAAAATGTGAATGTCATTCAACTTACCAGTTCAGGTTTGGTCTTGTGTATTTTACAGTCACCTCCTCAAAGCCTGACAGCTGCAGGTACCTGAGGTCTTCCTTATTGCCAGAGCATTCTGCACTCAGGGCTCTGTTTCCTTCTGTGAAATACCTCTAAGTGTGGCTTTTAAAATTTTAAATTTTTTTTTTTAACCCAGCTAGGTCTCCTGAATGCTAATTAGCATGATGGAGAATTTAATCCAAGTGCCATTTTCCTGCCTGTTAAAAATCACTTGTGAGAATACCAGCAATATTTACCAGAGAGTAAATAAAAAAGCAGCCAGTGTTGTGTGTGAAAGTTCACACTCAGCATGCACGATCTGCTACCTCGCTGTCTGGTGAGTAGGCAGAGGGGGAAAATACAGGAGCAGCTAAAACTGGGGAACATAAATAAGTTCTCCTCATGTTTGCTCTTCCTTCTGGTACCTATTTCCAGAACTGAACTCTCTGGAAAGAACTAAATGTATCTTTGGATTTGCCAGATATCTGTAGGAGAAGACAGGACTTCTGTTTGAGAAATCAAATTAACTGTTCACCTCTTTCTGTATTTTATCTGCTAAATGAACTCATTTTTAAAGTAGTTTTTAAAGGTTTTGTTGGAGATTAATAGGTAGTTAAGAAACCCAGCTTTATTAAGAGTTGAATTTTATTTGTTATAGTTTTTTTATAACCATCCTCCAAATGCTGGAAGTTAGCTTCTTGAAATTATTGTGTAAGCATTTCTTATAAAAGATAGGAAGTTCTTTATTCTCATGTGCTGGTTTAAAGAGAACAAAAGCCCAGGAGGATAATGGTTGTAGATGTTTGTTACACAATTACCTCTAAAACCATAAGTTAGCATTGTATGCATCTTTGTACTGTGAATGGAGTTGGTAAAGCCACTTACCTTAAAAATTATATATATGAATACTGACCAGTACTTGATTCTCCATTGTATTACTTTTTTTTTGTGCTTTTTCTATTCTTCTTTTTAGTTTATCATGTTACAGGGCAATATCTGTAGGTATGGATTCATATGGTGGGGTAATAATAGATTTCTCAGAAAGTTTTCCCTGAGCTCTTTAGGCTAAACTTCCTTCTACTTAATCTCATCCTAAAACTTTTAGATCAAACTACCTTTGTGTAACCTTTCTGGCCCTATTACTTTAGGGGCTGGAAATGTTGCTTAGCAAAAAATGCAGTTATCTCTTCCTAGGGGCTAATTATTAAAAAAAGCCCAAACCAAATGAACCTTGTTTAATTTGACAGATTAGGAGACACAGTTATCTTCTTCTGTTTTTTTTCCTTCACTTACAAACTAGTAATGTTTTTTTCAGTTTTCTTTCAGTTTTCATATCCTTTCCTTCAGTCTCCTATCTCAGCTCTCTAGAAGTTGCAGTTCATGCATTTTCTTGACTTGCCTGATGCATCAAGGTCACAAGGCTGTGTACAAGAGTTAACCTTTCTTCCTTTCTGGTCTGTCTTAAATAAATTGTCATCTTTGGCTGTATTTGAGAATGGATCAGTGAAAAGTGTTGATATGCAAATCTGAGTTCTGTAAATCTCTACAGGCTTGTCGAAGATGTATTGTAAGATTTGTGATCTTGTGGTGTGTGGGTTTTTTTACTGAATTAGGTAATTTCTGTGATATGGTCTTAGTTTGGAATGTATTCTTCATAAAACAGTGTTCAGTACTTAGTTAAAAGTTTGTATCTTTCATGTTCATGATTGACTTTTTCTGAAACCTAGAATCAGTCAGACTTGTCAGATGAAGAGCTGAATGATGATCTTCTGCAAAGTGACAATGAAGAGGAACAAGAATTTCGGTATCTATCTTTTGAATCTTTTTTGGATAACTCAAAGCTATGAATGACTGACTATTACTGATAACTAATAACTACTAAATTAAAGTTAATGATATAGACTTAAAATAGTTTTGCTTTTTAGCTAGTCAGCTAATTAGTGATATATATATAATGTATTCAGTAGCATTGTTAACATTCCAGTAAAATTATTTTTTATTTTGATCTAATAAATTTATTCAAATATATAAAAAGCCTATAAGAAGAAATTGTCATCTACTGTGCATAGAGAATTAATTATAAGCACTTAAAGAGCTTTCTTTAGTGCCTCAGTATTGCTTACTGTGGTAAGCTTCCATCTCCTATATAGTCCTTTTCTGCCATCTTTCTTTTGAAAATCTGTCTTACCTCCTAAGACCCTAAGGAGAGAAACTTGTGACTTAAGTATTTGTGTGCAATTACGTAGCAGAAAATTTTGAACAGACTTGATAGGCTGGAGCAGGTACTGCTGTGGGAGTTTACTGAGGGTTCTGCCCTGTGAATGCCCCTGTGGAGATACAGCTCCACATCTGAATTATGGACATTACAAGTCAAAATGAATGTCTTGTTGTTTTTACTTTTCAAGCTGGACTGAAGGAGGAGGGAGGATGCTTGTGATGCCAAAATGATGCAGTGCCTTTGCTGCTTTTTCTGGCCTGTGTGTTTTTCTGGCTTTTCCTTTACTTGTCAGGGCATGTCATCCGAAGGGCTATGAATGTGTAGGTGTAACATACCTAGGTGTATCTCCCTCTCTGAGATCCCCTGCCTTTGGCTGTAATTAGGATAAGGAGTCCTGTCCCTGTGTTGGATTGAGGAGGGTGTGATAAAATGCTCCACCATCAATCTCTTCACTGGCTTCTGTTTTCGTCTCTGCAGGAGTGAGGGTTGGACTGTTGCCTTCAAAAGGGGAATCCCAGTTGTAGTTCTTTGTGGTTTTTTTTTCTGTGTATCCTCCTTGATACCCCTGGGTAGCAAAACACAGTGACCAAACACTGTGATGATAAAGTATCTCAAATGTGATAATATTGCTCAGTGGAAGGAGGTTTCTGTAGGCAAGATTTGCATTTTTAGCAGTTTTATTGCCAGAGAGAGCCTTTCCCTTCCCCTTATGTTTCCATTCAACCTCATGCTTCTGTAGTTGGGAGGATAATGATAATCCTGCATAATGTCTTCACTTTCCTGGTAAATCTTCTCCATCTTAGAGATGCAAATTGCTCCAAGCTGCCTGGATCTTGTTCCCCCAAACTTAGGAAAATGGTGAATAATAGGAATATTATTTAACAAAAAAGAAATACTTTGTGTTCCTTATACCTGGAGCCCTCAAATCAAGAGCTAGTCTGCTGTTGGTTAGTTGCTTTTTTATGTGTTGATGGCACTAGCTTTTGTCAGCAGTAAACTCTGAGCCTTGCTTTGCCTGCCTGCAGATTATAAGCTTGCCAGTTTTTGTATTGATTGGTTTTTCTCAGTGTCGGTGCTAGTGCTAGTTAAGAATGCCGTAATCATTTAAATTACATTTCTTGGCTATCTATTTTATATGATTTTAAGTAGAACAATAAATCTATCATAAAAATATAAATTTTAATTCAAGATAGTCAAGAATGAAGAACGTTAATACATTTAGTGAAAAGTATTTTACTAGTGTATTCTGGAAGATTGGGAAAACAGATGCAGTTGTAGTAATTTTGTGTGGTTTTTTGTTAGTCTTGGAATTAAAATTGAATCTGGTCTGCTTTGGTTACCAAACAGGACTTTTGCCAGTTTGACCTGCTGAACCATCTGGTTGGTTTGATTCCCTTGGTTAAATAGCCTGCAGCTGGTGATAAGCTGCATTTTAGTATGCATTATGAGAACATGGCATGGAGTCAAATAGTTTATGGGGTATAATTCTATCCACCAACTTGGATTTTATGTTTGTTGGCTTTGTTTTGCTAAATCTTTGTGAGTAGTTGACAGACTTCAGCCTCTGAATTTGTCCCCTATCCCACAGCTCTCCAGGTGTCACAGTGAGCCTCAATGCCACATCTGGCATCCTGACATCATACGAACTCTCAGAGTCCATCAACAATCCCTCCCTGGAACACGAGTCTGAGTATGACCAAGGGGAAGATGAAATTGGTTATGACAAATCTGAAGCACCTGAAGAATATGCCTCAGAGTATGCAGAGGAAGGACATTATGAAGGCAATGATCCTGAACTGACAGAAGACCAAATAGAGTATGGGGAAGAGCCTGGAGAAGAAGATGAAGTGCTAGACCTTGAAATCAATGAACCCCTAGATGAATTTCCAGTGAGTTTCTTTCTATTGTATCTTCAAAGATAACATTGCTTCACGTGCATAGGGTTTTGGACTGATTTAAAATCTGTTTACCTCCCTAGGGAGGAGGGGAAATTAGACCTATTATCACTGTCTGCCAGTTTCTTTATCTAGGCTGTGACAAAGTTTGTGTTGACAGCTTGTTTGGCTGTAGGTAATGCTCCTTTGTCATGCTGGAAAGCAGTTGAGAATCATGACCTTGAGGATTGTATCCTTAAGGAAGAAAACAGCTTTGTGTGGTGGAGATACACTGCCAATTGTTAGAAGTACTTAATGCAAAAGCTTTTATCCAGGCTTTAGACAAGATCTGATAAAGTCCTTCGAAGGTGAAAAGATTATTGACCTGCTAAAGACATCTTTAAGGTGCTAATATCCCAAAGTGATTGATGTCCTGCTTGTTCATCCTTTTTGTAACTGAGAGCTGTCTAAACCTGAATAAAGAGATTGGAGGTTAGTTCAGAAAATGTCACCTGCATAATTCAATATAATTTAAGCAGCATGTTAGGGAACATGCACTGGCTTTAATTGCTAATGAAATGATTTAATCTTAATTAAAACTGTATGTGTCATTGAGGAGTTTTAAAATACAAGCAGATGTAAGAAAGATTTTGGTTTTGTTTTATGTTCATACTTTTTCATAGTTGAACTACTCATATGTAAGCATTTGCAGAATGCTTTAAGAATGTTTATATTTCGATGGGGTAAAATCTGACTTTAATGTATATGTGCTATAGATGGGTTTTTCCTGTAAGAAAGTCGTGCAGTGTTTGCTTCATGAATTTGTAATCAGTGGATATAGATGTATAGAAGTAGTTGGGGCAAACAGAGTTAAATGGAATCTTTATGATGACATTGCTGGGCTATGAATGGGAGCTGTTTTGGTTTTGATAATGTTGAAATTATTGTCTAGTTGAAAGCCCTGCTAATTATGCCACATAACTTACAGTTGATAGTTCTGAGAGATGCAGTCCTTCTCTTCCACTCTGGAAGCTGTAGCAATGCATTCAGGGCTCACCTATCCTGCTGGCCTCTGTCGTTTTACCTTCTTGTGTTACTGCTTTAGGATGAAGATTACATGCAATCATATAATGAGCAAGCAATGGAAGAACAAGGAGAGTATGCAGCTGATGAGGAGCTGGAAGAATCCCAGACAATGGCTAATGAGTCAGAAGAGGTATGTTGTGAATTTAATGGAAACTTAAAGTAACTAGTTCTGTAGCAGCTTGATTTTGTAGAATTATACATACTGCTGGGTGAGAATTGATGCATCTTTGCCAATGTTGAGTTATTAGTGATAGTGCTCTTTCTATAAGATGAATTGTGATAGCATCAGTTTTGTCAGATACACCAGATCCCCTGTCTCCCATGGGATTAAAGTCATAAGGAGGAGCCCAAAATGTGCATATTTAGTCTTGGCTTCCACATTAGAAACTTCAGGGACCTGTTTGGATAGGAGATGACAGTAATACTGCACAGTCTATTAAATCTCCCAAGAGCTGTGGTGCTTCCCTTTCCAGGTGGATCATTGGGGCTGTTGGGATGTAAATACAGTTCTTGAGTATCTCCCTTTGAGGAGGAGTGTAAGCATGGAAGGTTTTGTATTTTAGACAGGTGAAGGTCAGATTGTTGTTTTGGAAGTTGTGGTAAGACTGAAATTCCTGTGAGGTTTATCTTTGATTGGAAAAGTGGATGAGTTCCTTCATTTGCAATAAGAAAGCTTATGCCAAAGGCTGCCAAGTACACATTAACTGATTATAGCCTGGTAGTGATGCCTACATGACCTTAGCTCTGTATATATTTTTCATGTATTTATAGCCTGGTAGGGATGCCTAAAGGATTTTAGCTTTTTATATATTTTTCATATATTTATAGCCTCCTAGATTTTTAATGTATAGTTGTGTAGCTCCTAGTATTTTTCCTGCCCTCCCTCACAGTTTAACAAACCCTTACTATACATTCTTGAAGTTCTGTTTAGTCTTATTCTTAAGAAGAGAATTTCTGATGAGGACATCTTATTTTCTACCAAAACTTAAGAGACATAACAAGAAAATAGGGCAAAGAAGCCCTTGGACCAGTTCCAAAGGGCTGACCCAGGGGTGGATTACTGGGATAACTGATGTCTTGTTGGATGTACTCGCTAGATATACTAATTAACCTTATAAAAATTAAGAAATCCTGTGTCATGTGTGCAATGCCATATTTTGTGCCCCTGAAAGCTTTGATGAAAAGAATTTCTTTTTTAACTTACCATTTTAACTCTATTGCAAGGTTTCTCCTTTTGTTATTAGGCAAGAGTATCATAACTGTTTTTAATTTGCAGCAAGTTTTTGATGTACGATTTTTTTTTCCCCCACTAGGAATCTGCTTTGATATTACTTTTATTCCAATTCTTAATTAAATAGGATTGAATGGATTACCTGCTGAGAAGTGTAGTCAGAGTGTATTTCCTCTTTGGAGCTTTAACTCATCAGGAAATCAATTCCTCAAAGACACAGCAGCATTACTGTAGGAAGTTCTGACAGCTGGGTGTGCTGTGATGCTTCAGTTGTATCAAACCTGTCTTGGTAAAACAACATTTTTGGTAGGTGGACATCTGCATTGAAAGGGGCCGCCTGCATCCTTCAGCCTTCACTGTTGCAAGAGTAACATCTTGCACCAAATATACCATAATGTGGTTAATTTCCTACTTCCCAGGTGTTAAATCTACCCTCCAAAAGAACTGTGAAATCCTTAAACACTCTTCATTCATTCACTGGAGTGATGATACACGCTTTTGCTCTGGTGTTTTGGAGGTGGACTGATGCATTTGTGCTGTCTGCAGCCACCATCTGAGATGATGGACACAGTGCACATCATGTAAAATTAAATCCAGCTGGGATTCACTGCCAAGCACAGTTTCATTTTGAGATTACAAACTCTGGAGTGAGAATTCTGTAATAATCACATTGTCCAAATTTGTCCAATTCAGAAATAAATTCCTTTAATTCAAAAGGTACTATCAAAGCAAGTTCTTAACTGATTTTGTTAGTGGAGCTCTTCTAGAATTTGCTCATCATTTAGAGTGAATATTTTGGCCATATCTTTGGTTACTTTTATGTTTTGGCTTTATTCTGATGGCTTGCAGTTTGCCATAAAATTCACTGTTCCAAAATAGTCCCATCTTTTTATTCCTGTATTATTTTGTATGGATCTTATTTCCATTTGGCAGTAGGCTCACAGTTGCACTCTCTGGAGGAGAACTGCCACTGTGACAGAGACCCTTTGTGTTCACTTCTGTTCATTGCATGGTTTGATGCCTGCCTCCAGCTCTGAAGAGTTCTGTTCTTTATTGAAGTGTTACATAACAGCACTTTTCCTTAAATCTTGTAACATCCACTGCTTGTAAAAAAGGGTAAGGACTTATGTTCTCCTCCAACACAGGATTGGAGCTGTAATGGATGCAGTGCAGAGAAAGAGTGTTATTATCTCTTGATTGAAATTTGGCCTCTGAGTAACAGAGAAGAGTTGTTGGGTGGTTTATTTTAAACAGTTTTCACATTAAAACCAACTAAAGTATGTTACTATATTGCATGAAGAAATCTTTTTGTAAACCAAGAGAAAAGCTTACTGGCTGGAGAATTGGGCCATGATGGGAGGGGAAACAAGTGAATAAGAGCAGTGAGAGACACTTGTTACAAGTGGCACTCAGGTGGGGGAAGTGAGGAATAGGCAGATAAAGTTTGATTTTGAAACAGTGCTTGAAATTGCAGAACTTGGATTTTAAATGAAAAATACTCTTCCTTGAAAAATGTAGTGATGTTTCAGAAAATATTTTTGCCTTCATAAGGTATAAAGCAAAACCCAACATCTAAAAGTTTCAGCAGCAAATAGGTGTGGTAGAACAGCCACATGAGGTATCATGTCCTAAATATTTTTAGAGGAAAAATACCACTAATTACTTCTGTGAAATGTTCATAAAAATTAAACCTCATGAAATTAGAATTTATAATGTCTTTGTTTTAGATTAGAAGTAATCTGTAAAGTCTATGATAGGGGATTTATCATTGCATAATTTAAACCGTGTCTTGGGTTATGCTGATAAGAAATGAAGAATACTTTAATCAAGAAAGCATTTAATGAAGAAGGGCTACATACTGCTTTTCTTCTGATAGAATACAGACTTGGAAAAAAAGGCCAGTGGGTCTATCTGAATTGTTCAATGTGTGTTTAGCCAAAACTACTGCATTGTAGTTCTGTTTTTCAAGTTTGAAAACACTACCTGCCATCCTGGAGGAAAATGATGAAAAGAGTGCAAACCAAACCATCTGATTTTTAAACATATTTTAAGGCACTTAAATTAATTTGTTTACTCCCATTTTTCATCTGTGAAACTGAGGTGCCCTTAGAATAGGTGTGATATCCTCTTATCTGCCTTATTTCTTGTTCCCCCTAGGATTGAAGAATTGATGCTGCTTCAGTGTTAACCTCTAGTAGATGCTTCCACTTCCTTTTTTATGGCTAGTTAGTAAAAGTTCTTTGTTTCACCTTTAATTTAGTTAGTTTTGCACATGTTTTGAATCTCTGGCACAAAGCTGTCCTGAACACTGTTGGAAGGACCGATATTTGGGAGGATCATGGTGCCAGTGTTTCTGTGCTTCCCTTGGGCTGTCTCACTTACCATTCCTGCTGCTGCCTCTGAGCTCTTCAGGGCAGGAGCACTCACTGCTTCTCCATGGATCATAACTCAGTGTGAGGAGTTCTGCTCAGTGCCTGGGATTTATGGCATAGTTAGTTAGTAAGGATGGCAGGAACCCCTGACCTCATGGCAGAAGAAAAGTCATCCTGTTTCTGTGGAGGGGTCAGCAAAGCTCTTTGGTAGCTTTGTGCAAGGTGTCATAATGGGAAATGTAAAGCTCCCTTTGAGCAAAGCTGCTGAGAAGCCTTGACTGGTGAGTCCAGTCCAATGACCTCAAGTGGCAATTCAAGGACTGTTTATATATATACAAAGATATTCATGATTAGCAAGTATTAAAGAATACTGTAAATAATAATGTGTTTTAATTCTGTGTCTGCAATTGTGTCTTTTTGAAACATAAAATTCATTCATGCATCTTGGCAAAACAGCTCCTTCTGTTTGGTAGGAAGCTGGAAAAGATCATGTAGAAATTTTGCTTTCTACAGCCTCAGACCAAACTACAGGGGAAGGATGTGTGCTCCTACCCTGCTCAGCCAACCTTTCCTGGAGCTGTGTGGAGAGAACATATGGGTGGCTGTCAGACATGTTTGTATCTCCATTGCAAAACCCCTCAGCAATGGGTGTAATCAGACTTGGACGTGGGTCAGTTACCATTCTCCAGCACTGCCTTGCCTTGGTGCCTCCTTTTTCATTGGCTCCTTGGATTTTTAGTGTCTTTGATGCTTAATGCTTGTACAGCTGTTGCCAGTTAGTGGGTGACATGAGTGTTGTGCTGATGAATAAAGTGAGTCAGACCAAGACTACAGAATTGGTGTAAGTCAGTAAGAGTAGAATAGTGCTACTCTAGAAAAGTTTGGGGTTTGTTTTTTTTCTTGTTTTGTAGCTGAACAGTTGTCTGATAGTCTGTCAGAATTTTGGATGTTTTCTTTTTATAACTGATATTTTTTTCCAGACTGAATAATTACCAAAATGCAACAGAGTTTGTACAAGTTTGGTGGTGGTGTTTTTTTTTTTTTTTTTTTTAATAGCATTTTGTTAAAGCACAGCAGAAATTTTCTGGACAATGTAGACTTCATTAACCTTTCTAGTCCCGATTCTGAAGTTTGAGCTACACACAGTCTTGCACATTAACTTTAGCACTTACAGATGGGATTACATGACTGAGACCAGTCTTAGAGTAATAAAAAGCAGAATTACAATGTAGCTTTTAAGGGGGTGGACAGAGAGAGATGTATCTGGGATTTATGCTTTGGAGTAAAGCAGTAGGCTCAGTGTAGTGTGAGTATGTGTTGCAAAACAGCTGCTCCATGTCTGACTTCCAAATCCTGGTCCTGAAGGAAAAGTTTCTAAAAAGAAGCAGTGAGACAGTAAAATTATGGGGTTTGTGATATTTATAAAAACACAGATTTGATAGAGATATTGCTACTCCTTTGTCTTTTGGGAGTTCCTCTTTTGAAAGTAAAATGCCAATCCTGTCTTTCTCTTGGTGTTGTTTGTTTTTATTAAACCATGTTAGCATCTCTTTCCTTGCTAACATCCCTCCTCTGTTTCATAAGTATCGACTGCTTGTCCTCAAAGGTATTTTGATTATATGTGGATATGTTAATTAGACCAGTTGTACTCAGTTTGGTTTGCTTTTGAGGTTTGGATTTCTTTCAGTCTTGAAGGGTTTTTTTCTTACTTTGCCTGTTGTTTTTACCTGCTTTTTTTAAAAATATGATAAAGTGTTACACCAAAATAAATACATTTAGAACATGAAAGCCTTAAAGCCTTTTGTAAAATTTGACTGTTCTCTTAGCTATATCTTAAAGTAGTTTTGTGAGGTGAGGAAATGTAATGCTTAAAAATTTGGAATGGATGAAACATAACTTCAGCCCATTAAAGCCCTGTAATTAAGTATACAGTTCATTTATTCACCAAACCAAATCCAGAGTAGCTTTGAGCTTGAGTTCATAAAGGTTTGCTGACTTCTAAAGCAGAAATTGTCTTGCCAGGTCACCCTGTCTCTGATACTGCTTCCCCCATTTCTTTTTGGTTATGGATGAAGTTAGGCTGCTGGATAGGGAAATTTGCAATCTCTTGCACAATTATGGTATTAATTCTTTCTTCATTTGTGATTTAATATCTGTCCATGTGACTGTCACACTTGCTGTGCCTTTCTCATATAAATTTCTGCACTGATCTGGTTAATTAGAAGATTTAACCATTTTTACATGTTAGATTTGGCTCATTTTTTAACTGTCCTCAAGCAGCATAAAATTTATGATGTATTTAGTGGCTTTGCATAGAATTAAAATGCATGTGCAACCTCTAAGAAATGAAGAAATAGGCTTGTACAAGAAATAATCAAATACACAGTAAGCAAAAATTTTTATGGAGAATCATACTGTATTAGAACACTTCTCATTTTCAACTGTAGAAATCAAATATAACTTGTGTAACACTCTGAACATTTTCATCAGGCTTGCACAGAAGAATGAATTTTTTTTTTTCGTTTATATTAATTTGAAGGAGAGGAATCCATTTTCATTTGGAACATTGTTTTATTTAAATAAATGTTCTCTGTTTTAGAGAGAACCAGAAAGTAAATTCAAGAAGCATTCCAGAATACAAATTTAGTATTTTCAAATTTTATCCAATCCTGTTCTCATTCTCCCCATCAATACTGAATTAAAACTGGAAAGTATTTGAGGAACAGACAAAGTAAGGACATACATATCTAGAGGAATGAGATTGAGATGCAAAGTTATCTTAGTTTTGTTGTTGTTTGGCTGGGTTTTATTAACAGCATAGGACTGACAGTTGTTAAAAGATGAAAAAAAATAAGGATTTTACTGTATTTATTCCTTGAATCTGGTAGTAACCAAGGTTTGTGTCTTAGTCAATTCAGTGGTAAAATGTCAATCTGTGTGCAGAAGTAGCTACTAATCAGATGGAGGTTCCAACTGGAGTTTCAATATTCCCTTAAATATTAGAGCAAATTTATTTTCTAAATTGATTTTACTTCATAGTTTATTATATAGTACGTGTATTTATGTTTCTGAAAAATTCACCAAGCTCTTAAATGCTCACTGAATTATATATGAGTGCAATGTATAATGCCAGCAAAATTTGTAGAAAGGGGCTTTTAAAGAAAGCTTTGCTTTTGACACTGATTGCAAGAGACTTGTTCTTTTGAGGCCACATGTCCTTTGCTTTTTCTGATTTAGGCAGCTATTGGATCTCTGGAACTTCAAGAAGAAACTAAAGAAGAATCTGATGAAGAGGAGGATGATGATGAAGAGTCTGGACGATTACGTTTCAAAACTGAGCGGAAGGAAGGAACAATCATCAGGCTCTCAGATGTGACAAGAGAAAGGAGAAACATTCCAGAAACTTTGGGTGAGGTTTTGTGGCAATGGCTGTTCTGCAGAGCTGTGATGAATGATAGTAAAGGGCAAGGGTATTTTAGCTGAGGTGCATTCCAGATGTGTTTGCAACCATGAGATCATATTTCTACAAACCACACAGAGACTGTATCTTGTTTATGCAAAAGGTGCTGGTGGCTTTACAAAACAGAATATTTTAAAAACAAGACTGCACTGGAATAACTAAATTTCAGTGCATAATTGTAAGGTAAATGACAATTGCATTTGTTTTCCTGTATCTGTGGATTTATTCTTTAGTTTAATATAAAAATAAGACCAGCCAATAAGGAGAACCTGTAGTGGAGCTTGACTGTTAATGGAACCATGATTTGAATTAGACTTTTAAATGTAATTCTAACTGGTCTGGGATGTAGCTCTGAGATACAAGGGAAAGATGATGCAAATGTGGATAATTCTATAAAGAGATTTATTGGAAAGTAACATATGGCAAAAACATAATCGTGGTTGCCAAGTGATTTCTACTTGAAATAGTTTTTCCTGATAATTTGTTGATAGAGACCAGATAACTGACCATGTGGTAGAAGGTTTAAACTGCAAGAAATTCTTGTTTGCATGTAAATATCTGCTTCCTTTTGAGATTGTAGAGCAAAATTTTACAGCTGCTGTGGTTTTAAAATGAAATTTCATTGCAGACCTACATCTCCTTACTCTAAAGTATGAACATAGTTCAGAAAACGCTTAAAGAGGAATTAACATTTCAGTTGAAGTTACAAATGTAATTTCCATCCTGTCACATTTTGGTGACCTTTTGTGACAGCTTGTCTCTATTGGAGGAGTGCATTCTTACTTACTGATTAAAGATGTCATTTGAAACCATTTTATTACCAGAGATGGTGAAATTAATTTTGACACTTTGAGACACTAGAAAAATAATTGCTGATTCGCAGCATTAACTGTGTGTGTGAGAAATACAGTCAAGATGAGACCAAGTGTGTGCTGGTAAAAAGGATGTAAAAATAGTGTGTTCTCAGAAATGTAGCTGACATCTTTCCTAAACATTTCTTTATCCAAGATAATGTAAAAAATGGTTTTTCAAAGTTCAGAAGAGGGATATTGTAGGACATCTATGCAGTTGATTTCTAGCGATACCAACTTTATCACCTTTGGTAAGAAATACATAACTTCTTTCAGTGCATGTAGTTGAAGTCTTCTCAGAGTGGGAATTGTCACTGTTCTCTGGGTATAGTCACCTGTTAAGGAATGTGAAGAGGAAAAATGTCTTTGGTATTATTAAACTAAAGTATTCCCTCTGTATCTAATAAAAAAAATGCAACCGAAACTGTTAGACTTATGCAGAGCCATTTGCAAAGTGTTAACAAAGGTCAATTGGATGTGGCAGTACTTCTTGTTATGCCTTGCTTAGTTGGCTCATGTTCACTCTGATGACTGGTGCCTGAGGTTTCAGGCAGGGCTAGGAAATTAAAGTGAGTGTTTTAAATTTGTCCAGTTGTTCTATGTCCAGAAGCACAGAGTATAATCAGTTTGCAGATCTGGATGATGAGGAGAAAAGAAATGACAACATATTGCATATATATGTAAATGAGTATGTGTTTATAGTTGTGCACAAGTTCTTAGCCAGTGAGAAGCAGTATTCATGTGAATACCTGGCTGTGCTTTGGAAGAGCCCAGGGAGGGAAAGAGAGTCTCTTCTTCCTCTGCTCATTCCCCTCTTTTCTGCTGAGCAGTCTGAGCTTGCTTCCAGGGAAGCTTCCCTGCTTGCAAAACCATCTCCCATGCCATCTCCTCTGCTTGATATCTGTATGTGGGGCACAATGCTCTCAAACTCAGTATGCAGCCCTCTATTAACATAGCTGACTGTATTTTGCTGTGTAGTGATGTATAGCTACATACAGCACTGGAAGTTGTCATGGCATCAGTCTTTAACTTTTGCAGTCTGTCTGTGGTTCTGAACTTGAACTATTTTTTTGTATGAGCAAAATTCTTCACTGTTGCCCTCAGTGGTGTGTTGTGGGGAAAATATGCTTGATGTTGATGTAATTTATATGTATTTTTTTTAATCAAGTGGTTATATTGTACTTCTATGGTCATAGATATAGTATCAATGTGAATTTATGGGGAGTTTTGTTTGGGATATTTTTTTCCGAATTGGTGTTACATGTGTTCACTTTCCTGACTGAAAAACTAAGCATGTGAACTGTGCCTTTAAGGACATAGCCTTAAAAGTTTGAAAAAATTTTGTGTTAAGTGAGGAGAAAAACAATTTATTCACTTTGAAGAGAGTGATTCTGCACATCCAAGATTGACAGGCTTGACTTTGCATGGATGCTGTTATCCCTTCCCCAAGTTTCATCTGTATAGTGCACTGAAGTAATTTTGTTAGGAGCAGCCCATTCTTTCTTCCAAAGTTGTTTCTGTTCAGTGTCCTTTGGTGTGTGCTGCTGAGAAACTTGGCCATAATCTTACTTTTTAGGAAGCCTAGCTCTACTCCCAGGTTCATTAAAAATTGCTTTCCTCACATGTGGTTTCTAAGCTATTTAATAGGAACTTGCTTCTTGCATGGCTATGAGTGGTAGTTACCTGTTGCAATGACTGAACTTTTATTTTCCAGGCTATAGCCTTGCTGAGTTCAGGGTTGTAGTGTGGAAGATGGCAGAGAAGTTGCCCTGCCTGTCCAATTCCTGGGAAAACAAAACAACTGTCCAACCAGCAGCATTCCCAGGATGCCCTGCAGGATTTGTATCATTTCTGGATAAGGGAAAGAGAGTTATTCTTTTGCAACATAGCGGCCCTGTTTTCCCTACTGGTCTGTTTTTCAGGCAGGTCAAGTTAAAGCTTGCATTTGCCCTTTCATGCTTGTGGATTTCTGAAGAAACAACTTGCTGCAGATGTGGAGAGGAAGGATACTTGAAACCAGAGCTCTTATTTTTCCTGTCAAACCAGCTTTTTTGATCGCTGGATGACTAAAGATGGTGGTTGTTTAGTTGCACATAATGCTTTTGATTGCTTCATGTGAGAGTACATTTGTCTTAATATTTGTTAGAAATGCACATTTAGTGCTTAAGATTTGAGGGACTGTGGTTCCTTTCCTCATTCTAAGCATTCTGTAAGATTTTGCTGATAAAGCCTGATTGTCGTGGGCTCTGCTGTGCAGGTGACTTGAGGGCAAAGGTATCATTTAATAGAGTATATGTTAAAGTTTTATGCCATTTAATTATGGTGTCAGAGTGGAGAGAAAAGGAGGTAGAGATACTTGTGCCATCACCAACATGCAAAAATGAAATAGGAAACTGGCAGATTCTGGCCTTTTAGAAGTCTGTCATGTTTGCTGTGTTCTTACAGGCCATCAACATGTTCAGAACTTTTAAAAATTGAGAAGCTCCTGCTTTGTGGAGGCGCTGAATACTTCTGAAAACTGGGACATGCAAATTCACAGTCGTTGCAGCTCAGTCATGCAGGTAGCTTTTGTAGCCAAGTAAGAACAACTGCCACAGAGGGAATGCTCAGTGCTCGCCCTTTTCTGCCCTTCTGTCAATCCTCAACTTCAAAGACTAATAGAGATTACTTACAAAGATGTTTAAGATGGTAGTTTAAGTAGCTTTGGCCTTTAGACTCATAAGAAATTGTAAGAGTTTTCTAATTGATTTAGTTATATATTCTTGGTGGAGGATATCTAGTGGTATGGAGATGTAGTAGTGTCTCATGCCATGTACAAATTATTTTTACTCTGATATTCAGGTATTATGACTACTGTGTAGTATTGCAAAGTATATATATATTATATTAATTCAAAGTGTTTTTATTTGTCAGGAGTGTGTTTATTTTTAGTGGTTTAATTTTGCCTTGTTAGAGGCAGAAAAGGATCTGACTGGCACATGGCAAAAGACTCAGCTGCATATTTGAGTTCAAGTTTATTATTCCTTTTAAGTGATTGAAACCTAGTGTGTGGTACTGCATATATACTTTCATGGTATGTTTCCTGAAGTGTGTTGTAGACTTTTTCTGTATTTTCAAGTAGTTTCATTACCTGTGTCTATTACTGCATCATTTTTGCTTAGTGTTGTCAGCACTGTCCAAGGTTTCAACAAAATTTGTCATCTTTTTTGATTACCATGTGTTCTCTAGTGTTTACCTATCATGTGAGTGGGGTGAGTGTTAGCAGCAGCCATGTGTTTGACTTGAGCTGAGCACAGACTTTAATGTGTGCACTCTTTTCAGTTGAATTATCATTTGTGAAGTACAGCTGGTTCTTAAACCACATATAATACAACAAAAATTAAGTAGTTATATACCAGAAACACACTTAAGCAAGCAGAAAATCATTCTTTGTAACAGGCCAATGTGCAGAAGTCTGGTGGATAAAATCTGTTTATGTGGAAGACTCAACAGATCCTTTAAAGTTTACTGGGAGGTTCATTGTCTTGCTTGACATCTGCAGATAAGTGAGATGTTAAAGATAATGGAACTTTGAGAGGAGCCACAGTCACAACCTCCTCTTAAAGAAAAAGGCAGACTTCAATATACCATCTTCAAAAAGAAAACAACCAAACCTTTTTGTTCATGTTTGTTTCATTTATCTGCTGCTTTTTGCCTGTGCAAAAGACCCAAGTATCTGTGCTTTTTTCTTTTAAAGATGTCTTTAATGAAATGTTAACATGCCACCTAAAGGAGATCAAAGTGCCTGCGAATTTTATGTTAGTTGCAGGGATTCTTCTATAGTTCTGGCACTGTTTTATTTGCCATTGTGTTTTCCAGCTTTTCAGCACAAAGCTTAAATATTTTTCCTAATTTCTCTCTCAACAGAGCTTTCTGCAGAAGCCCAAGCAGCATTACGTGAATTTGAAGAGAGGGAAAGGCAGCTCAAGCAGGGGCGGTACGGCTCCAGGAGAGGAGGGAGAAGAGGAGGCTCAGTTATGTGCCACGGAATGGGAGAACAAAGGAGAGACAATAATGATAGGGGAAGAATGAAGGATCACAGGCCTGCACTGCTGCCAAACCAGCCAACAGCAATGGTACTTTTTTAATCCTTAGTACTCTTTGAGTATCTTTTCAGGCAGTTGTGGAGAAATGCATTTTAAATCATGAATCTTTGCAAAGGTGGGATATATATTCTGCCTTCTGCTCTTTCAGGGCACTGTTAGGCAATGTGGGCTTTGTGTTATGTGATGATTGTAAGGTATGTGCTTAGTCCTGTTACTGGCTTGAGCAATCTCAAGGTCTCAAAATGAGAAGTGGATTTTGACTGATAGATAATAACAGACTTACCTGCTGGTTTGCATGAGGATGGAGGAAAAACTGAATTTCTCTGAGATGTCTTCTACATGCAACACGAAAGCATGTTCAGTCTCCCATTATTCATAGTAATGTAATTTAAGAAATATGATCCTGTATAATACTTTTTGAGTTCTGTCAGGGTAATATTTTTGCTGATGCTTCTTAAAAAATCTATCTGCATATAAGCTATGTTACTGTGAAGGTGAATAAAACCCTAGGACAGTAACCACCACTTCAGTACTAGATAAGGTATTGAGATTTCAAATGGAATTTAGTTTTGTTGCTACTTTCTTTTTCTCCTCTGTGCTTTGTATCGCAATCTAAAAGACTCTACTTTTTCCATCAAAAAATGGCTACAAAAACCAAAATCAGCTCTGGCAAGTGACCAAGAGGTCAACACTTATTTTTGTTCACTGTCATAAAATATACTGGAAGCTGAGATTGTAGAACAAAGTCTGTATATGTCTTTGCAGGACAAGGTCATCTGTGTTAAACAAAGGTGATTTTTTTCCAAGAGCAGTAAGTAGGTGCTGGCCACTGGCAGGAGTTGGTGGATATCTCAGCACTTGAGAGCCCTGCAGTAGAGTATTTCATGCTTTTTAAGCATTGAAAGCTGAATTTTTTTTTTCTGTTTTGCTGCAGTCCTTGCAAGCTATTTTGATTTTAAGTGTAAATATTTTTTGTGCTCATTACAGTGACTTGTTGTGCACACTGTGTAGCTGCTTTGCTTTATGTATATGGCTGTTGAAGGAAACAATCTGTGACATCCTTTTGCTAAAAGGTTGCCTCTCTGGGTCAATTCTTCACTGGAATTTGGAAGTTAGTGAATTAGGACTGATATCTAGTATCAGTGACTTCAGAGGCAGACAAATGTCTCTGGAAAGAATATTTTTTTTGTTAGCATTCATTGTTTTTGAGAGTTGAGCAAGAGTTTCATGTGTGTTAAAGAAGATACCTTTCTAAGCTATCTGTAAATGAATTTTTTTCTTCGAACAATATGAATTGTGTGCTGCACTGGTGTCTGAGGAGTATTTGAATTTGTGCTGCACTGATACCTGAATTTGTATTTTGATTTCAGTTGATGGTGCTAGGTCTGCTATCTCAGAGAGGTTCTTCTATATATGAGACAAAAGGTAGTGGATTTGATTGGATACTAGGACTCAGATTTCTAGTGATCTTCACACACACCTTATTGCAGTTGATAACAGTTTCCACTGACACAGGCAGAACCCTGCCATATGAAAATAGGCAGTTTCACTGTTAAAAATGAGTGAACATGTCTGCATTCCCTGTGTGCTTCCTTGCTCTCTGATGTTCTCTGCTTCATATGAATGTTCTCGATTGCTCCTTTGCTTTTCTGTGCTGATGTTTTTTAGTGGTTTCAGTTGATTATAGGAAAAAGAAGTTTCTCTGTTCATAATTGGCTTTAATTGTTCTCCAGAGATGTCTTGGTTTTGTGCTCATTTATGTCAGGATATTTTAACTTAAAAGCCTAGTGACTCTGTTCTTTTGTCTGACTTTAGACTCACTCACAGAGGTTAATTCCAACACACCAGCAACCTGTTATGAGTCTGTTCCAGCAGCAACAGCAGCAGCAGCAACAGCAACAACAACAACAGCAGCAACAACAGCAGCAGCAGCAACAGCAACAGTTACAATCTCTGCTTCCTTTACAGCATCAGCATCATTCTTCTCCTCCTCCAGGGCTGCATATGCCCCCTCAGATAGAAACCCCTCGAATAATGATGACTCCTCCTCCAGTGACACCTCAGCAACCGAAGAACATACACATAAATCCACATTTCAAGGGGACGGTAGTGACGCCTGTACAAGGTGAGCTTTCTGAACACCTTCCCAGTCATGCAAGAGTGACTCATCTCATTCTTTGCCAGGGATGGAACAATTTGGTTGTTCATCACTTCATGGAAATGTGCTTCAGGCTGCTCTTTTTTTCATGAAGCTTGAAACAAATGTTTTGCCTGAAGTAAGACATAATGTTGTTGGACTGTGGCCAACTGAACAAGCAAAGCCTTTTCAGCTTTTATCATATTTGCTATTCTAATGTAAAGCATGTGAAGAGCAGTAAAAATGGAAACTGAAAAAGAGAACGTGCTTTTCAAACAACAATAAGTGTCAGTTTTCAAAACTAGGAAAACACTACAGTTTGTGAATTTCCCAGGACATTCCAGCCATTCACAGAATGACCATCTACCTGTTTTGGTGAGAGGGTACTGAGGCACTCTTTGCAATATAATTATAATTGCTCTGTGAAAGATACCAGTTGCTGTCCTTACTTGACAAGATAATGGGCTCTCAGTTCTCCTTTCAGGGCCACATCTGCAATTGTTTTGATTTACAAATATACAGATATACAAATATGTTTTTTCTCTAAGTTAACACAAACATTCTTTGGGATATGCTTCTTAGGGTAGCTCTCAGCAAAGCTGTTCATGTTACTGCTTATTTATGAAGTGTTTAATCCCAAAGAGGGTTAAAAAAGAGATACCTGCATAGCTCTGATTTCTGATTATGTTGGGGCAAGACAGACTGAAGAAATGCATAAATATTTACCCATATTTACTATTTGAATTTCTGTGTTTCTTCCCCTTCACATCAGAACTCCAAGCTGGTGCTATCTTTGCTTCATTTATTTGACCAATGAAAAACAGGAATTTGGCAAGGTAGAGCACTGCCAATATATGGAGGTCTGTTGTGCTTCTCACAGATGGCTTTGTAGTAGCTGTGTCAGAGAGCTTATTTTGCTTTTCCCTGTGGTGCTTCCCACCAAATTATGTATCAGGACAGATTATCTGGAAACACTCCAAAAGATCCTTTAATGTTGGATTTGTGCCTTCTGTGCATTTTACTAGCACTACCAAAGTTACTGTTTAGTGAGTAGCAAAAATTGCTTTTACACTATTCTGGATGCTTTTTCCCTGTCCCTGTGAAACAGTACCAGATCTTTTCTATCTAGGTAGTCAAATGTGAACATAATGCTGAGAATGACTGCTGAGGATTTGTGCTTTTGCCTAATGTCAAAAGTATACCAGTGTATTTTCTTTTCTTTCTATGTCAAAAGCATACCAGTTTTTATTCACATTACTGGGCAGGTTCAGGCTCTTCTCAGCTTTACTGCTATGTCTGTGGCACTGTGGCTGTTGCAGGTCTCTTGTTCATAGTCTGTTTTTCAGTCTTCATTTCCACAGAGTTGTGTACCTCCTGCAGGTTAGGAGAGCTTCAGTATTGGATTTGTAAGAGGGATGGGGGTTCTTTGGGGTTTTTTTGGACCTTACACCTGCTGACTTTAGGTGCACATTCATTTCTTGGCTTGTATAAGTCTGGGTGTTCTCTCAGACTGAGCAGCCCTGGGAAGGAGTGATGGATTGTTGAATGATGTTAAAACCTGCATTCAGCAAGGACATTCTTTGCTCTGTGTATTGCTTTGTATGAAATCTGTTTGTGCCATTCATTTTACTGAAAGAGTCCTTGACAAGACAACTGAATTCTTCTGCTAATAGATGTACAGCATACTGTTAAGTACAATCTTTTAAGTCACTGTAGAAATTTAATCTTCTCTATTAGAGAGCATGTATTAGAAGCTGAGTCTCCTGCAGTGACTGAGAGTAGTGGCCATCTCAGGCTTAATTCATAGCAGTACAGTTATGTTACATGAAAGTAAACACTTGCACACTTAAGGAAAACATGAAAATGTGTTGATAATCAGATAAATAATGTAGATAAATGAGCATAATTCTAAAATCTTCAATGGTATTTGCATATTAAGGTGAATTTTAAAGCAGTCACTGCAGGCAAATGGTTGATAGAAATTCCAGTGTAGGGAGTTCCAAACTTTCTCTTTAAAAATCCTGTTTTAATCCATCTACTTGAAGCTGCAGTAGGCAGAGGCTGGTGACTGACAACATAAGGATGTGTTTCACTTGCAGCATCGTTTCTTTCAGGGTAACAGGAAGGATGAAACTGGTACCAGATTGACTTTGTGTTCTTGATGATGTCCTGCCCCTTTTTGGCTGAACATATTTCCAGATACATGAGGGATTTTTCACACTGGAGAATACAACCAGATAGGTGCAAAGTTTATTGGCATTCAGTTGTTAAAAATGTGATGCCTGGAAGCTAAAAATGCCATGTCTGGAAGGGCATGATATGCACACTTAGGTTCTGGTAATTTTAATGGTGTGCTGTCATGTTTCACTGTAGACTGGCATTTTTTTCCTCTCTAATTTTATGGCAGGATTAAGCTCACACACTTCTAATTGTCAGCACCAGGGACACTTTTCCTAACTGTAGATCACAGAAATACACTTTCTAAACATTTTTTTTTTTTGGTTTGAGTTAGTCTGGAAATGTGTGGAATATATCAATATTTTCTAAAATAGACTCAAACCTTCCGTAAATTGTTATGAAATTTTCATGTGGATAAAATATCATGTCTAAGAGCTCTAGTAGACAGCTACTTCAGCCTGAAAGGGAGTAGGAACACTGTAGAGGAGTCCCATCATTGCCTTATTCCTTTGATGTTTCAAAGACAAATCTCTTACAGCAGCCACCATCTCCCTGCCTAGCCTTGAATCCTGATTCAAAAAAATAGTTACTTTCAAGTCAGTTTTGTTTCAAATGAATTGTTACTATTTTTAGTCTTTGAAGCTTCATAAATGATTAAGAACCTGGTCTATCAAACCCCTGAAAGATGAGCCTCTGTGGATACCTGCTGCAGGTGTGTGCAGTTGGTGTTCAGCTGTGGCTCCTGTGGCATTTGAATCCCATGTCTGTTGCTTGTCTTACAGTTTTCTTTATATCCTATTCTGTAATTTAGTTCTAAGTTGTAAGTGGTAATTTTTGCTGTGCACGTCCAAATTTGAGTATGATCAATTTATTAGTGCTGGAGGACTGTACTATGAAATACTGATTTAACCTGTGCTAATAGGTGTTGCATTTTTTCCCCTTAAATGTTTATGCCATAAGTAACTATTTCAAGGATATTGTGGTGCTGCCAAAATTGACATGAACTAATGAGCAGTTTATGGCAGCTCAGTATGTCATTTACCTTTTGAAAACTGTTTGGTGTCTTGGGAAAAATCACATTGTAATTCTCCTGAATAATCAGCGTGGGAATTGTTTCTTCATCTTTTCAAGTATAGCGTTGGAATTTATAGCAAGAAGCAATTTAATCTTCTTAAAATAGAGTCTTACAACATGCTGTGTATTATTTTTGAGGCGTACTTTTCACACCTATGGAATATTTGACATCAAGAAAATGAGAGCCTGAGACTTCTCTGCTGCTCAAGCAAGTGTCCAAGGATTGAAAGGGCACAGAGTTTGAACTACAATCTTTCATGAGTATTAAATTAATTTGTTTAAAATATATAAATTTATATGCTACTCCTGGAGGCAGGATACTGAAATAGACTTGTTCAGTTGATGTCCCTCTGTTTCCCACCTTATGCTATTTTTCTCAGTGCCCCTCTGACCTGTAATACCTGATCTATTTTAGGACTAGGTCTGTCAAGAGCATCCTGTCAATTTTTTCCATGTGGCCATGGCTGTTTGATACTGACGGATGTTCATTAGGAGCCAAGATGAAACTATTTGAGTCATCTGCTGGTGTAATGTGATCCAAAGCTTCCACACAGTCCTCCTGTGCTGAAAGACTGCTGCAATTAGTTTACCCCATCAGTCTGTGAACCAGCAAACCACAAGTACTTAGAAGTGGATAGAAGCCAGGCATGGACATGAACTGAAAAAAAACCACTAATGCTTTATTTCTTGTGCCTTGGTTGCCAAGGGAGAAGGGATTTTTGAGGCATCTGAGCAAACTTCTGTGTTGGGGAAATGCATCCAACTTTGCTCTCAAACTAGCAGTATTCTTAACATCTTTCCTGCTCTGAAGTGTAACACAGTAGCTGTCTGCAAAGTCAGTGTATAACTCTGCCTGGGAAATGTGTTCCTGTTGCTTTCAGAAGTGCTAAAAACAAACGATAGAAGATCCTTGCTAAGGGCTTTTAGTAAATGAGCAAACACACTCTAGTTTAAAATGCTTTATTTAACTTCTCTAGGCCTTTTGTTTAACAAGGAAATGTTTGTATTCTTAACCACTTAGACAATTCTGAGGAAATAAAAAACACACTGGAAAATGGGAAAGTTGTCATTACACTTTGTGTTGGGGATTTGAGTAGAGGTTCAGTTCTCAAGGTGATCCAGCTGTAGCACTTTGTGCTTTTTGCCATAACATTGAGGGAATGTTTTGGGAAATAGCCTTTTGTGACTAGCATTTCAAAATGCTGTTGTGAGGACAAATCATCCATGTTAATCCCCATGAAATACTAGTTTGTGAGGGTTTTTTTCAGGAAAAGGTCTCCTAATTCTTGGTGTCTCTGTGCAATTGCAGTCTTTCATCTGAGATCAGCATTCTTTGATCACAGTTGCACACCACTGTGGTGGCAAGGTCAGACTAAATAGTTTTTGTGTTTTGTTAATTGCAGCTGCCTCATTTTACCCTTATGAGCAGTGATTTTTACTAGTTTGTCTCTCATGTTCATGCTTTTTGTGGTAGCTTGGTGGTGAGACTGGGAAGATGCCTAGGAAATGTTGAGTTGTGTGAAGTTGAAAAGGCAAATTAACCATGTATCCTATTTGAAACATGAAATTATTGTTAGTGTCTCTGTCAGCTTTGTCCAAGAGATGTCTTTGGCCGAATTAACTGTTCTAGTTTGCCTTCCTGCAACAAGGAGCAATTTAATTCTGGAAAATGCAGAACTAAATTATGTAAATTAAGTAGGAGAATCCTAGTTGCCCTGTTGCAGGGGAGGGAACGGTTGCTCAAAGTTAATTGTCAGAACTGTGACATCTGAGAGTAAAAGTAGCAGATTTTAATCATGGCTTTTTATTGCAATTGCTTTTGGAAATAACTACAACTGTTAGGTAAAACAAATGGTGTTAAAAGGTGCTTCTTGTTTCAGTGCCCTTGCTGCCAGTTCCTGCCCAGCCAAGACCTGCTGTAGGACCCCAGAGATTTCCTGTGAGTAGCAGCTGTTTCTTCTTCTCTGATATGGATAAGCATACATTTGCAAGGAAATATTAATATAGCAAATAATAGCTGTTCCAGTGAAATATAATTTTAAGGATTTGTAAATATTGACAATACACTCTGCAGTTGAAAATGTTTGTTAAAAGCTTAAGGTCAATGGATTTTTGAGAGTAGAATTAATTCTGTTTAACTGTAAAATTGTTGAACCGATCTCTCCAGTGGGAAAGGCATGAATGCATCTTGTCTTAAGGAATATGGGCTTCATTTTATTACTTGACTCTTTCTGTATAAATAGAATTCTTATTTTATTTGATGTAATAAAAGGCTATTTGAAATAATCCCTAAGCTTAAAAAGCAGCAATACATATTTATTGTAAAATGCAGAAATCATTTTCATCATTACTAAAAGTATTTCAATGCCCTCATGTTTTTTATGTATAAAAATGGAACTGGCATTGCATGACCTTGCTTGCTTTTATGTTTCTAATTTTCAAAACAAAGAAGACACTCAACTGCTTCACTAGGCTAATTTCACTTAATTTTTTTAACTCTTTGAATGGAAAGAGTACATGCTTCTAGAACTTTTGTTATTTCACAGTTTGCTTATCCTAAATTTCTAGTTGAAATGGTTTGCAAATTATCAAAATAAGCAGAAGAAAACATTGGTTGTAATACTACCTGAAGTATTTTCAAGTAAAACCTGTATATTATGCTTCCCAAATATATAAAACACACAAAAAATATCCTCTGTTGATGTGTGCAGGGTTGAAGGAGGAAAATAGATGTCTGAACATCTGTATAGTATCACACAGTAAATTACTGGCATAGAGATCAGATGTGTTGGAAAGAAACAGATTTCAGAAACCTGCTGTGACTTCTGATTGCCCAGTGCAGACTTGGTTGTTTTTAATGCAGACTATTTTTCATACAGGACATGTAGCTGAGGAATTGTGATGTCTGTATTTTGCAGAGAAACAGTCTTTACATTGCTGTGTTTCTTCTGTGAAGTCTTAAAAGGTTAAGCAGTAAACCCACAGTTTCATTAAGTAAATTCATCTTATATTTTATCTTAAATAAAATATTTTTGAGCTGTTTTTTTATTAAAAGTATTGTGGTTTTCAGAGGAAATAGTTTTTTTCAACAGCCTATAGTATTATGGGGAGACCTTATTTACATTTTGAAAATAATTTTAATTGTTATTTTAATGAAAACAAGTGTCTTGCATTTGTTACTCTTTGACACTAAGTTGATTTGCCAGTAAACATAATTTGGAATGGAAAAGAAATTGGAGAATAAGGAATATCTGTAAAGGCATTGTAATTGGCATCTTTGAAGTGTGTTTACATCAGTGTAGAAAAATTGGAAATTCATTTTTTTCCAAAATTGACTGTGAAATTAGATTTTAATTCCGTTCACTTTTGGGGTTGCAAGTTGAGAAGTACTGCAAACCTAACTAATCTATATGTAACAGTTTTTAAAAGGAAATAAAGTAAATAGAATATTTTTTGGTAGGACTCTTTCTCCTTTAGCCTGCAGGAAAAACTTGACTGCTTGCTGCCTTTTTATTTATATAAGCAGTGCACCAGAAAAGAGTCAGTGTAATTAAATTTTCATAAGGAGGAGGAGGGCTGACTTAACCAAGAGGATCTGGCACTGTCATTTGGTTGCCCTGACTTTTTTTTTTTCTAATTCAGCAGTATTGTGCTGTTTGACCCTGAGAAAGTTGCTTCATCTTTCCATGGCTCATTGGGTTATAAAGTGGACTTCCCTTATGAAGTACTTTATAAATTTTGCATAGGTTATCAGTCATATTAGGATTAGGAATTAAGTGTCACTGTGTACATATCTCATGTTTGTTTTATTAAATGTAGTATGTTAGCTCTTGAGCTGAAGACAAATTTACTTTCTGACTAACGTTTTATCTTCAGAACTACCTTTTTTGCTGTTACATATCAGATGCTTTTGTGCCATTATAATTCACTTGTTTATGTATAAATGTTGACTTAAAGCAATGCAGCAGTGGTTAGACAATTTTGACAAGCCATTTGAAAAAGATCAAAGACTTATTCCAGACTACAGTTCATTCAGCCTTTTCTTCATTGTAAAAAGAATCTCTGGATATGTAATAGCTTGAATTTGCTCTTTTTTTTAGGATTGCATAATCAAAGGTAGTAGCTAACTGATTTTTCTGATTGCTTTGCTTCTAAAAGATGGTGGGGTTAGAATTAAATATTTGCAGTCTGCTTTACCCCTTGAACTTTGAACTGAGTAGTTTCTTTTGATTGAATATGGCAGAGGTGGAAACATGAAAAGTAATGAAATTCTTGCAAGAAGAGACCAGAAGTGGCCAATGCTATAACTGAAGCAAAAATTTGTCTGAGTTCCTATCTTATCTAGGAGAGAAACCTCTCAGTGCAGAGAGCTTTTGTGCTCCAAATATGGGAAGAACTTCAATCAGAGCTAGTCAGTTGGCAGTTATAAATCTGTTGGAAACCAGGTGTTGCTAATTTAGGGCTGATGAAATGACTTGTAACCATGTAATGGTTAATTCTTACAACCTCCTGCAGAAGGATGTAATTGAAGAATTGAACAAAGTTGTAATGAGCATGCTAATATATGGTATGAGACCTAAATTATAGGAAATAATGTAGTGCTGTGTCAGGCTATTGTTGATCAGGAGTGAACCTGCTTAGAGTGGGGACTGATTAAATTCCCTTAACCTTGAATCTCAGTTTTAGTATTTCAGGGTAGAGCTCATTGTTCAGTTACTTCTTTCATAGAACTTAACTTCTAGAATGTTTCAGAGGGAAAAGATGCAAGGCAATGAATCTGTGTTGCCTACATAGAGTTATTGTAACACTTAGAGTAATCTTGAATCAAGCAGTCAAGTTGTCTTATCTGTTACTCTGTAAGTGTTTGAGGTGACTTGGTGTGAATGATATTTGAGAGCTCTATGCAGCTGACAAGGACTGAATAAATGGTGGATCTGAGGTGTGTCACAGCTGAGAAACAAGGTGAGCTTGTGGGATCTGGCAGTTAAAGATGTGAATTCTGCTTGTCTGCATTGCACAGTACTCATGGCTGTAGTTCGTAGTAATCCAGTCTTCAAGCATGGTTTGAATTAACCAGGAACTGTGCAAGTGCCAAGTGCATGTTTTCTTTAAACAGTTTAAAGAATAGTTTAAATAGCCTCTTTGGCAGAGTCCTTGTGTAGGTCTGGCTTTATCATCTGCCTTCACTTAAAATGGTTAAGAGGCCTTTTCCCGAGTTCCTGTCCCAGTGTCGCAGTTGGTATTACACATTCTACTTTGGGGACTGATCCATTAAAAGGAGGGTCACAGAAGACTTTATTCACAGACTAGTCATATGGGTCTTCTGAACTTTTCATGTGTTTTCTGACCAGTTTGCTAATTCTTGTGGATGCCCCAGTACAGGGACAGAGCCTGGAGGGTTTTATGTTAACCAGTAGGGACCACTTTGATTGCTGTCCTTCATCCTGTGTTTATCTGGGCTAATTTCTTTCAATTCCTGTGTTCTGTGAAGAAAGATGGGGTAAAACAAGGGAAGAAGAGTTTAAATGGAAGAGGTATTTCTAAATGCTTTATATGAAGGCTGCTGCTAATTGGCTATTACAGAGGCCAGGACATTAGTGAGTATGAAGCTGGGAGTTAAGCTGATGGTCCAGGTTTTTTTATTCCTTATGTGAGTCTACCAGTACATTCCATGTCTGAAATATTTCAGTGTTTGCCTGAGCAAAAATTTGTAGAGGCTTTTGGCTTGAAACGTGGTTTATTTAACTTAATGAACACTGAAGCAATAATACTGTGTGACTCACACGTGCAATATTTTATGGACATACAAAAATGGAAGGAGCGTTGCCATGCCTGCTTTGGGATGGAACGTGGCAGAGGGAAGGTCTCAGTGTTCTTCAGCCAGAAATTGTGAGGTATCCCTAGCATCCAGGTTTGTGGAGAAAAGGAAGCTGGGAAGAGCCTGCCTCATGCTGCTGAAGGCAGAGAGGGATTCCTCAGGTCTGAGGTCACTCCCCCTCTGCCCGAGACCTGGATCCTCCTCTGAAGCTTCTGCAGGGAGAGCAGAGCCTGTTAATGGAGCTGTATGCATTTTGCCAGGAAAACTTTCAGGAAGCTGGGATAAAGTCTCATTTAGCTGTTGTACTTAACCTGTTACCCTGGGTGTGGTGTGAGCTGGGCAGGTGTCCAGCCCACAGACACCTTTGGTCAACTTGAGTTTCAGAGCAGAGGGAATGGTCTGATGTGGCCCCAAGCACAAGATAAAATGGCACTGGTGTCTACCTGACTAATTTGTGCCAGGAGGGCTTTGCTGTTTTTAATGCACAAAGCTGTTCTCTTTTGATAGGACCCTTAGTGCCCTGGTTGGGTGTCTTTCCGATAACTGCTGGTTTCACATCTGAGGAAGTTGAAATGTAAAACATAAATTTTGTTTTATTCAGTATTTTTAAGACTTTATTAGGGTGACTTACTTCAGGCCCTTGTGAATAGCATATGTTGTATGTCTCTTTGATTCCCAGGGAGTTTTGACATGATTTGTTTTTGGAACTTAGAACTTCTTTTTAGAATAATCTTTATCTCAAAGCATACATTTTTTTTCCCTTAAACTTCAAAAACCTTAGTAAACTTTATATTCTCATTCAGCATGCTGCCACTTGATCTCCAGCACATTAGGTGGTGTCTCAAATGGATGCTCTGAAAGGCAATTGATTAGCTTTGATTCATTTCTTTCCAACATCTCTGGAGATGATAGTTTGAATTCTGAGCTTTCAAGTGGTGTTTGTGTTCCAGACACTATTTTTAAATACTTCTTTGTGATTTCATCTGTGAGAGGTTTTTAAACAAGTGACCAGTCACTGCTTAAAACAGAAGTTGCTATCTTTTGTGGTCACTTACTTGAAACATTTCTTTTAAGAAAGCAACATATTAATGGTATACAGATTAATTCTAAAAGGTACATTAAAATACAGCTTACTTATTTTTTCACGTGTGATCCTTGGACTGATGTGGATCACCCCACCACCATTTTACCAAACACTGCCTGGCTTAATGGTATTACAGTGGGCCTGCGTGGCTGCACCAACTCTTACAGGATGTAGAGGCAGAAATTTGCAGTGCTTTGAAAACAAAACTCCTTGCAATAGTGTTTGCCATGTGTTGTGGGAAATGCAAATAGGGAATAGATTTTTTTTTTCTGTTGTTTCAAATTCAGTCATGAGTTGCTACATGTGAGTAAGGGTTTTTTAGCAGTTGTTATTAATGTGGTCTTCTATTCTGCAGTACTCACAGTATAGACTATATAAATATCCCTGCATCTGACCAGTCAGTCATTTTAAACTGATATTTAGTAACTCAAATGTGTTTGCAATGGTATGTATGTAGGAGACAAACTGTTAATGGAAATAAAAAGCCAATGTAAAAATAATTCTCACCTTCCTCACAATTATTCTGCTTTAGCTATGGCTTCACTATAATGAGTAACAGTAAATGAAATTTTCACTCTATCGCTGTGTAGTAGTGGCAGATCACAGGTAGTGTAGAAAGCACTTTGTTTTCATTTAACAGGATACATGGTATCAGGTGGTGTTGATTGACATTTCTTGGATACTGCTTTACACAGCATTTCATGCAAATCATGTTTGAATGAGACTGCTGCATCAAATTACATTTCTTTCAGATTATAGCCCTTGCAGATGTGAGACAGAGCTTGTTCAGCAGCTAGCAAAAGGCTTTGGTTTTTAACAGGTACAGTTTCCACAACTTGACTGCAAAGCTCTGTAATTACAGCACTTAAGATAGTGAAGGAATGATGGGGTCTTTCTCTTATCAGATCTATAAGTAGTAGCAAGCAAATGCAGCATGAGATCCCTCCAGCTGTCAAGTATTGTCAGGCTGCCATAGAGGGAATGCAGTTTAAAATGCAGGTGACATAATACCCAACATCCTCCATTTGCTAGTGGGCTTCTGATTAATCACGATTACCATACATTATCATACCATCAAATTTAATCATATCAATGAATTCCCATCTGCAGGAGGAGCAGCAGCAGCTAAACATGATGGTAACAGCTATTAAATAAGAGAGAAATGGCTGGTTTCTAAATGCAGTAACCCTTTAACTTGTCATACTGGCTCCAGTGTGCATGTGCTCTGTACACAGTAAAATGGAGCAGAAAACTTGAGCATTTATATTTTGTAGTTACTGTTGTTTATCCTTGTGTTAGGTGATTGCTGTTTAGCACAGCCACGGAAAAAGAGTTACAGATTTTTTTTCCTGTATTAATAATGCTAGATTTTCTTAAATCTCATCTTTACTCCCTGCTAAACACAGAATCACAGAGGCTGAGGTTGGCAGGGACCTCTGGAGGTCACCTGGTCCATCCCTCTGTGCAAGCAGGGCCACCTGAAGCCAGTTGCCCAGGAACACGTGGATGGCTTTTGAATATCTCCAAGGATGGTGCAAGTGCTCAGGCATCCTCAAGAGTAAAAAAGTTTTTGTTTATCTAGGTATATAGGTTGTACTTCGTTTTTTGTATATTTGTATGAATGAAATGTGAAGCTTTTAAAGCATTGTAAGCGAAGCACAAATTTTTTATCAAGGCAAAGAGATAAAACTATTATGCATATGCTATTTTGCCATTAATTAAGTGCTGTTAAAGAGTTACTTTGCAGAAATCAAGACTTGTAAAGAAATTCAATTAAAATATACAGTCTGCTGAGTACAATGCAATAAGAGTAATCTGGAGCTTAAACACTGAATAGAGAACTAAAATGTATCTATTATAATACCAGAGAGTATTAGATGATAGTATAGTTATCTTAGGCTATTTCTCTGAGATGAGAAAATGTCCTTTTAAAAGATAACTCAGTGCATTTGTGTCATCACAATACAAAAAAGAGTAAATCTATAAACTGCTATTTTTTCACTTTCTGTGCCTTCAGTTTTTGCTAATTCTTTAGAATGTGAAAGGGAAAAATCTCCATCTTATTATAAAACAGTAAGTCACTACTGTTTACAAAAAAATGAGGCAATTCAGAGAGATATTATTGATTGACTGTAGGATACCCAAAAATGAGTAAAAAATGTTCAGACCTTCTTACCCAACACATGAATTGTACCTGCAGGCATATTGGGAACTCTTGAGTTTATAAAGTTCTCACATCAATGTGTTTGTAAGGTCAGAGATGTGCAGAACACCTCAAAAATGAGATTTCCTTACAGAATTAAAACTTGTGAATCAGGTAAACTGATTACTAAATAATCAGGTGATTTTCAAAGTCCAGGTTAGCAGTAATTCTGGGTTTTGTCTCCTATAAATCTGGCTGCTTCTTGGCTTTTTTTGTAGCAACCTGAGTGTTTTTTGTTAAAGGGAAGAGCATCATCCTCAGGTCGCATTGAAGTTTTCTGACTTGTAGGCCACCAAGATATACATAAACACTGTGATAACACTTCCATGGAGTAGTCTCTGGGAACTCCAGGGGAAAGGTATAAATTTTGTTAAATCTTATCCCATTTGTTCTGAGAACAGGAGGAGTGCAGTGTTTCTGAATCTTTAATTTTTTATGCGTCCATAAAACTGTTACTATTCAGCACAGAAAATATGCAGAAGGATTTAACTGTCTTTTAATAAATGATTATCAAATCCTCATCTCTTAAGGGAGAGTTCATTGTTCTAAATGACTTATGCCCCTTACATTCTTTCTCCAATTTCTATTGGTATTGTACTTAATCTTAAAAAGATACAGGGCAAAAACAAAAGTTATCATGCACTCTTCTACCCTCCACTCCTGCAGAGGATTGCAAACTTAAGTGAAACTGAATCTTCCAGATAAATTAGTTTAGGAATTCAGTGTTTAAAAAACTCCTTAGGTTCGTGGTTACAGAGGTTTGGGTTTACTCTTCCTTCGGTCTGTGCAGGCTGCAACAGCTTTGTCTGTCACACTATTTTTCATTATGGCCTGTCTCTGCTGGAAACGCTCTTTTTTCATCCATACAAAATGGATGGGAGTGTGGTTGTTTTGCATGTCAGCACTTTAAATTAAGAACTTAAATCTCTAACTGGGATTTTGTTACCAATACATTTTCTATGCCTGTATTTCATGAAGGACTGTCTAAAGCAGAAGTTCTCCTGTGGAGAAGTGGTTGCTTGTGGGCTCTTCTACTTTGTTGCTTCCCTTAGAAACACACTGAAGTTGGGAGTACTTTTGTCTCCATTTGCAACATGAATCAGTTCCTGCTGGATGTATTGTGGGGATGCCCTGAAACTGGATGAAACTTGATGAAACCTTTTAGTAGTTCTAATTTTTAGCTTTAGTCTCCTGCACTGCTAGGGGTTGTCAGTATGCTGGGATTACCCATCTGTGACTTGTATTGCCAGTGCTACTTTACTTACTTTAGCTATTTGATCATAAATTGGGTTAAATAACAGGGGATTCCATGCCTTTCTCTCCTACTTGTACTGGTTTTCCATGTTGGATGAATTCTATTTTGAGACCCTAAACAGTGAAATAGGGCATTGGTGACTTCTCTTACAGATGACCTGGACTTCTGCCTAAGCCTCTCAACACTCTTTGTATCTCTTGGAGTTGTGTAGTGTCAAGGAGGAGCCTGTCCAAGTTGTGTGGTACACTATAATATTAAAAATTATTTCCAGCTCAGTTGAAAATACCAGCCCATTCTCTCTGACTCAGTCTGCCTGTAGTGCCAGGATCGGTGCAGTCCACGTGCTTGAACCAGTGCTTGGCTACCTCTTTATGTTTTCCCCTCAGAAAAAAGTTCCAGAAACTTTGAAAAAATTCACATTCACATAAAACTATTGTCTGGACTTCTATGAGCATTCTGAACTTTTTGTCAATGATTGCCATGAATTCAAGGTGCTTCTATTATATTAGGTGATCTTGTCCTAAATCTTTTGGGAAAACTGTGGTGCTTGCTGGGTTTTAGTTCACCATGATGGACTTACATGATAGGCATCAGAGGAACAATACTGAATCACTGAAACTGTTTTTAAAAAATATTAAAATTATTTTACAAGAAAAAATTTCCATTAGCCATTCCTTTTTGTGTGCTGTGCAAACTAAAACAAAGTACTGTGAAACTTGAAGACCTCTAGATACATATTTCTACTTGAAAATTTTTGAACCATATCCAAGATACATGAGCAATGTTTCCTGCACAAGACGATGAAAAGTCAGTTCTTTGCACAGAAGGTAGGCAGTTTAGGAAAGCTTTTTGAAAAGTCTGGGGGCTGCTGAAATAAGAGGATTAACATCTTGTGACAGATGGCTATAGTTTTAATTGTCATAGGTTATAGTGGTCATTATTCTTTGCATTTAAACCATATAAGAAGAATTAACTGAATGGCCCTGCTTAACTGTCAATGGGGTTCTCCTAGCTCTTTGCATTTTAAGTGAGATTAATAAATGAAAACATGTTGTACAGGCAGGGTGTGTTTTATTGAAAGATTCATGAAGTTTCAATGACATTGTTAAGGTATTTAATTAGTCTCATGAAAAAAAGTGGAGTGACCCTTTTAGAGAAGCTGATAAATCATATAATAGCTGTTAGATCCTCTTTATTCCTTGCTTTATAAGATTAACTTTGTGCTAAGCAATTTATGCTAAGTTTTCCCTTTTATTGGTAACCAAAGTTATCTCTGCTTCATGAATAGATTATTGGAGATAACATCATGTAATTAACAAGAGATGCAGAAAAGTAAAAGTACAATTTGTGTAAGAATTGTATGAGAGAAAATGTTAATTTCTTAACTAGGAAGGATATTTAACGGGATAAAAGGAAGGCAAAATAGTGCAGTTCTTTGAAAGGATTAAAGTAACCTTATCTCATGTTCTTTCAGAAGGTGGGATTGCCTGAGTGTGTGAAAGTCATGTTCAATGAGCTATTCACAACTCTAATGAATTGTAGACACAAGTTTGCATTGCCTTTTTTTTCCAAAAGTGATTGATAAAGGTGTAAGTTATGCCTTAGCTATATTGAATAATTGAAATTAGTGAAAGGGGAAATTGTACAGCCTGCAGTTATTCAGAATTGTATGAAAATGTCAGTCTGAAGTGCAGTAAATTATGGCGGGTGGGTGTGTGAGGAAGAGTGGGTACATTTTTTTAGTAAGAGTAAACTTCACAAAATGAAAGATTTAAGACCAAATACCTGTCAGTAGCACTTCATTGTTCTGTTATCTTCTCCTTTGAAGTATTTCTGAAATACCTGTGGTTGTGTTCTCTTTAGAAATCTACACAGTCCTATTTCCAGTGTAATTTTCTTCAGACCTCAGTTCTTTTATTCTTACACACCAACTTTTTTTTCCTTTTTGAATTTTCAAAATAAAATTGCATGAGGATAAATTAAATTATGGAGTCCAGAGCATTCCTTAAAAACAGGAAAAAATACAGACCTCTACTGGGTTGTTCTTATGGACATTTGGTAGCTGTCATGGTAACAATTTCTGTATGAGTGTGAACCAACCTTGTGGGATCTCACTGGGAAGACCAATAAATATTTTGTCCTTTTCCCCAGTGTCCGAGTTGGCCCCAGTGTTGGACTGAGATGCAGAACCTTGGAGCAATGGCTGATCATATGAATTTGCAATTTTCTTTTCTTAGGTTGAAACTTGTTAGCTTGAAAATAGGTGGTTTTGAACACTGAGTAGGGAGGTTTCCTGAAAGATTTAATAATGGTGAAGTAATAGTTAAAATGTTTTTTTGCAGGGAGTCTTAGCTGATGTGTGTACTGAATAGTTGGGTGTAATTTGAAACTGTCCGGATAGCAAAACCATGAAAAATGGGAGTAACTACTGTGCATATAAAGATTTATTATGCATCTATGTTACAGTATGCTTATTTTATCGAAAATAGACCATTATGAAACCTGGCTTTTGCACCTGCTCTTCATTAATTTTTGAAGTTAAATAGCTCTGAGTGGTCTTTTCTACCAAATACCAGGGGGCACTTGGGGGTTATTAGCAACAAATACTTGCTGAGTGTAGAGTTTAACATTAATGGTAAAATAATCCACTTCTAAAATTATAGTTTAACTACTGTTAAGCAGAAAAAAATCCCACCAGAAAACCAAGCCCACCCTCAAAAGCTTTAAGCAATGGAGAACTGTTATATTACTTTGTACTGGTTTTAGGACAATTAGAATTTGGTGTAAGTAAAAGTTGAAGTGGTAGTATTATTGTATTTCTATTGACTTGGAAAAGACAGTAATGCCATTTGAGAATAATAAACAAATACCTCATAACTTAGAAAAATACCAATCACAGCTTACATATTTTCTTCTTTTAAAAAAGTTCATGTGTGTCTAGAAGTAGTAGCTCTAGTTGAGTGTTAGAGTTTTAGTTTCACATGTAGTGTGTGATATGAAACAATCACACAATCAAATTCTTATTGGAATTATCCTAGAAACTTTTTCAGAAGAAAAATCTCAACAATGTAAGATATGAAAATACATACTCCCTACCCTGTTTTACTTAGGGCAGAATTTTTATCTTTAGTGATACAGAAATAAAGCTGGTTTAGGGGAGAAGTGGAGGTCATTCTGTCATGACTGTAAGAAGGAAAAGAATAAAACTAATTTTTTTTTTTTTTTAGAAGCAAACATTGGTAATTCGTTTTTCAGCAAATAACAAGTGTCTTTGCAATTAATTTTGCTTGATTGGCCTTTGGTTATCAGCCAAGAAGTGTGATCAGTCATAATTTAGTAGTTTTTCAAAATGTCATGTACATAAAGTTAAGATCTGCTCAGCAATCAAATAAGTAGGTATTTGTTAGCAAATCTGGAATCTTATTTAAAAACTAGAAAAAAACCCCAGAAATCTTAACTGCTAGGGATGGAAAAAAGAGGCCAATAGGAAGACTTCCAAGCTTCAGGTATTTAGTTCTTGCTTTTTCTTGGACTGTTCTAAGAGTTATTTTGACCCAAACTTGTGTTGTGGCATGTACTTATATGAAATATACTACTAATAAAACTAGAGAAGAAAATTCTTAATGTATCTTAGTGAGAATTTGTTGGGATTTTTTGACACCAGCTTTTGGACAGCTGTTGGATACCTGTTACTTTGTGTTAAATCCGTGCAGGTGTTTGGAGGGCAGTAAATGTTTACTTTTTAAGATGGATGGACACCTTTGGTACTGAAGATCACCGGGAGCTTGAAATCAACATTGCTGTTGTTTTTAACAGTAAAATGTCTTGCTAGTTACTGGTTTGTGTAATTTTTTTTAATAAACAAACTATAATATCATATTTTAAAAAGTGCGACTTTTCTTAGACCTAAAATGACCATGCACTGCTCAATTCTAAAATTTACCTAAAGCTTATTTCATAAAGGTTTGTTTCCTTATGATGGGAAGTACAAAGCTGCTCTCAGTGTGTGTAATACTAACAGACTTCAGTGGCCTAAACCAAGATGTTGTGCTGGCTGCTGGCCTCATTTTAAATCCTTTTGGTTAAAATTTTCCAAATACTTCCATTCCTAGACTGAAACGGTGGAAAAATACTGTTGTGCCCAAGTGAGTTATTTAGAAATGTTTTATTATTGCTCAGTTTCCAAGGAAGAAAATTCAGTTTGGCTGCACTGAGGAAGTTTCAGTACATAAGAGCTGTGTGAAATTCAACAGGACTTTCCATGCATTTGCAATTCAGGGCTGCCTTAGGAGGAGATGGATCTGGGCATAATAATGAGGGTACAGGTTGGCAGGAGAGGGAGGGCTGGTACAAAGAATTGTTTATTTAAAATACAAATACTGGGTATTTTTCAACCTGTGCCTGCTGCTTCCCTGGCAGGAAAAAGAGGGGAAATGGCCTCGTGTAAGTGTACAGGCAAGGAATCAGGGGCTGAGTGGGGCAAATAGGAGCTCTTGACCAGCTGCCACAATTTGAGCTGACCAGCTTGTAGTCAGGAAGCTGGATCCGTGCTGGGATTAGGAGCCAGTGGGCAGAGAGAAAGGCAGGAAGGGGATGAGAGAATGTCTCTGAAGAGTGAGCAGGACTAGGAGAACAGTAAGGCACATTGGGCAAGGAATTAATATTGAGGAAGATGCTTGAGACCAGGTTACAAATGTGGTTGTAGAAGCAGACTTGGCTGCTTAATTTGTAACCTTCCAGCCTAGCACTAAAAGTGAAGTTTGGGAGTGAGGGGAGAGACTGATTAGGATCTGTTACCTCAACCAGTGCAGAGTACATGGAGTTTGGAAAAAGCAGGTAGAGGAGACTGTGATCACTGCAGTGCCATTTGGTGCTTGGAAGCAAGCCCAGACAGATCATTGCTGCTGCCAGTTCTTCAGCTCGGGTGGCAGATACGCGACACTTAAGATTTATTAGCCCAGGTTTCAGTAAGTTTCCACGTAATTTTTTTTTTCTGGCTATTTTACAAATGACCAAGATATGTGTAGGCATTTGTCTAGGGTAAAATATGAGGAATTTGAGAGCTTCCAAGTCAAGCTCTCTGAAAATGGGGAAAAAAGGTGGTGTGTCAAGATGACGTTCTGTCCCATCTGTCCCAAGATGCAAGATGCGTGTGTGACTACGTGCTGTAAATCAGATGCAAGATTAAAACCATCTTGTGTGCAACTGCCCTGTTGAGCTGGGTTCTCCCATGCTCCTGCTACAGTGACCTTACGCATTATCCAGTGATAAACTAATAACTAAATGAGTTGGTTTTCTGGGTGCCTCCCTCAAGGATGTGCAGCATGTGGAAGGGCTGTGTATTCCCTGGGATTGCTGTAAGTGTAGTACTTTGAGAAATAGGCTTTTATCACCAAGGCCAGAGATGAGGGAATGCATTTTTAGTTTGAAAGTACCTCTGGCAGTTCCTATGTGCAGTGATGCTAGAGGTGTGTTTTGGGAGTGAAGGGTCAGGATCCTCAAGGCTTGTGTTCAGTTGCTCTTTTGGCAGGTAGCCAGTGCTGTCCTGCTGAACACGAGGGAAGAGCAATGCAGTGAACATCCTTGTTCAGCTAAGCCTGAAAAGGTTTCCATGGAACAAATAAATGTCACTTTTTCCATCCCAAACAGCTCCCTCTTACTCTAACTTTGTTGTCTGCAGACAGTGTGTGAAATTGAAAGGCAGTAGTCACTTCCGAGGTGGCAGGAGTATTGTGTGTTGTAACTGTTCACTTGCAGAATTGTAGCAGCTCCTCCTACAGTGTGTATGTTATGAGGACTGTCATGCTTGAGTGTAATATAATGTCTTTTCACTAAATGAAATACCCACAGGAGACTGGCTGACTGGAAGCACTGGCAAGGGGATATAGACCCTTTAATCTCTAGGAAAGATAATGTATTTATAGTTGATGGCTGTATAATGACATAAAATGAGTAGTCACTTATTGCTCCCAAATAAGAGGTATTAGTATCTCACATATCCCTATTGAGGTGTTTTCAGGAAGGCCACATATTTAATAATGGATCTGATCCTTGGTGGCTCTCATCTACTTATTTGGGCCTTGCCAATGCCAACTGTATTGTGCTGGTAGAAGGCTGTAAAGCAGCTATCTTGTGCTGCTTTGATAGAAAGTACAGTCCAGTTTCCAGGGCCATTTTTGTTGTGTGAGAAAGTCTTACCTTAAAATTCCAGTCTTTGTGCAGTACAAATATGATAAAGTGAGACTGTACATACCCTTGGTGAGGGCAGCTCAACAGATAAAATAAGCTACTTCAACTTTGTTGTTTGGCCCTTTCCTGATGACCATACTTCAGTCTAGCAGGGAGTTTTTGGTCTGGAATCTGTTTTGAAAAGCTTGTCTTCAGCAATGCAAGTTTAAGCTTCAAGGTGAGCATTACATGTACACAGAACAGATCCTATCACTGGTTTCATAATCCTTATAATGAGGGAAACAAGGATGTTCACGAATTATTTTCATTACTTGTTTGATTTACTCACATAATAAGGAAATGGTTGAGAATATGATTTATGTGAAGCAAAGCTTATTCTGTGTATCGGAGGTTGCCAATGTGTTTTGTCAACTTTTAATAGAAAAAAATAACAGTGTGAATTACTCAATTAAATGTGTTTTCTGCAGAGTTCTGCTTTTGTATTAACGTGCTGCTTCCTGCAATGTGTAAAGGCATTTAAAAAAAAATAATCCAGTGTCTTACTGGAGGAAAGAAAATTTTGTACTCTTTCTTACAATGCTTCAGATGCTAAACTGTGAATAGACAGAAATGTTACTTTCCTCTTAATTCTTTAAGAAAGACGATTTCTTTAATTTTCTGGATGCCATAAATTGTCCTTCCCTCTCCCCCCCACTTTTTTTTTTTTTAAGTAAAGCTGCTCACTTCTGTAGCTTGCATTGTGCTAAATTGATGATGAAGAATAATACGGTTTAAGAAGATAAATGTCAAGAATGTCTTCTGAAGTAGACATTCAGATTTTTTTGGATTAATGGGAAAGAAGGTCAATAATTGCATGGATTTCAATAAGCTTGAGAAGAAATGGCATTCCTGTGGTGCTACTGATTATTAAAACGTTGTGAATTCATTTCAAGATACTGTACTTGGGTTTAATATATCTTCCATTGTGAAGGAATGACTCAGTAAGGGCTGTCAGTTTTACAGGTGATAGGAGATAATTCATAGAGCAATTGTATTTTTAAGAAAAAATGTTATAGCAGACAATACATAAATTTCTGCATGGTAACCTTAATTTTAATTCTGCCTTATTAACTAGGGCCCTCCAGACTTCCAGCAGCATACACCTGGACCAGTTCCTACCAACTTCTCACAAGCCCCAAGGCTGCCAATCCAGGACCAGTGGAGAGGGCCACCCCCACCACCTCCACCACTCCCTCCTCCACCTCCTCAGGACAGAGATCCTTTCTTCATAGCAGGTAAGCATTTTCAATGCCATTAACAAATGACACCCACCTTTTGTAAAACGACTCTGCACTATGACTGCAGAGTCACCACAACGTGAAGTGTTCAGAAGAACCTGAAGGCTGGAAGATCTCAGGTGATGTAGCCAGGCTGGTACATGCCAAAAATTCTGGTTGTTGTGTATACTTTTACTTTTCTTAATGTGGATTTTTTTTTAATATGTCTTTACCTGTAACTGCCATGAATCTGGATACTTATATAGATACAAAAATAATTAATATCTAAGTGATGCAATGAAGTTATTGCACTTTGTTATATTTTGGATAAGTACTCTCTATACACTTGGGTTTCCATTAGTAACTCTTAAAACGGCCTGGACTATGTGTGTAATCTAAGAAATCTGTTAATGTTAGATACAGTGATAAAGCCTAGCTAACCAAAGAGAGAGTAAGTGCATGTTTATGTTTATACCACATATATGTAATGTGTATGTATATAGCATATTACAGACATTTTACACACGTACACTATGTAAAAATGTGCTGTGTACCTGGTCATGGTACAATGATGGTATCACTGTTTTATGAGTTCTTCTGTGGTTTAAACTATAATCACTGGAATCCTTCACTGATTTTATTAAAGTAGAACTTCCAGAAGGTGTTGCTGATTCCAGCAAAGTACCAGTTTCGCTGGTCTTTCATGGATCCTTTTATACACAAGTGGCAGGAACAAGAGAAACACAACCTTGAGGGTAGCTCTTATAATTAAAACATCCCATACAGTTTCCCATTCTGCAAATTTCAGGTTACTTTCCAAAACGGAATAGAGCTCTGTGTTTCCGAAATGTGTTTGTGTCCCAGGGAGGTTGTCATTTAATCAATTCTTTCATTCCCACAGATCCGAGGTTCCCGGGTCACCCGTTGTTTGAGCAGCGAAGCCCCCCACCGCCGCCGCCTCCCCCTCTTCTTAACAGCGCCCATCCCGTTCCTACGCAGAGCCCGATGCCGTTCAGCCCGCCCGGGCCCGCCTTTAACCAGCAGGGACAGCAGCCCGTGTATCCCCGGGAGCGGCCGGTGCGGCCCAGCATGCAGCCCCAGGGCCCGGTGGGCATCCTGCACTTCAACCAGCCGGGCACCGCCGCCCCGCGGCCCTTCCTGCCCCCGCGGCAGCAGTTCCTGCAGGCGCCGGGACAGCCCTTCCTGTCCCCGCACACGCAGCCCAGCATGCAGGTACGGGGCCAGCGCCCCTTGGGATTGCCGCTCCGAGGGGGATGGCCCTGTAGCGCCCTTACTGCTGTGCCTGCAGAGTGATGGATCTTCTCCCTGCTGTAGTGTTCCGGTAGCCGGCCCCGCGTCCCGGCCCGTCGGCGGATGGCCCCGCGTCCCGGCCGGTCGGCGGATGGCCCCGCGTCCCCGGCCGGTCGGTGGCCGGCCCCGCGTCCCCGGCCGGTCGGTATCGTGAACTCCCT
>JACBWW010000017.1:2897499-3135872 GCA_020086605.1 Lanius collurio | reverse complement strand
TGTGTTTGTTACCGATCGGACTCCGCCCGGGCACGGAGCGCGGCAGCAGCGGGGCCGTGGGGCTGCGGCACCGCTGGAAGTGGGGCAGCGCTTTTGGGATGTGCAGAATTAACGGCGTTAGGAAACTGTGTAGGGGGCAGGAACCCTTGAGTTTGTCTGTTTGTGCTTCAGCTGTTGCCTTGCACAGGTTTATGTGTAGAACAGCCTTGCACTGCTTCTGTTAGTCTGTTTTTTACTCTGTATGATTTTGGTTTAACCTGATTCGTAGCTGCTTACAGTTCTAAGGGCTCAGGAGGCTGGATCTGCTTTTCAGGAGTTTATTACCTTTAACTAAAATATTTTCTTCTTCATGTGAAGGGTCCCATGCATCCTCCAATACAGCCTCAGCCACAACCTCAGCCTCAGCAGCACCATCACCAGCAGCAACAGCAGCACCATCACCAGCAGCAGCAGCAACAGCACCATCACCATCTCCAAGGGCCTCCGCAGCCCTTGATGCCCATGAACCAGCCACAGTTCAGGCCTCACATGCAAGCCACGCAGCAGCAGCCAAATAACAACAGGATGCAGTGTCAGCCACGACAGGGTCCAATGAAGCCAAGGCATGTAAGTACCACATCTATCAGTGTCCTGTGTGGAAAGCAGGCATGTAAGCACAGATTTCAGAACTCACCAGTATAGTTTTTTAGTCCTATTTATTCCCTTCCTGCTCTTTTCTCTACTTTACCATCTCTTGCTCATTTTCTGCCTTGATCGTTCTATAATCTACATTGAAAAATACCATGTATATCTTTTCTCCTTTCGTCTTCAGTGTTCTTTTTGATTTGGGTCCAATCAGAGATGCTGCAGTTTTCCAAGAACTAGCAGTGAAGGGGTTATGAAGATCTGCTTAATAAGACTTTACAACTGCTGGTAGTCTGTGATTGTGTGGGAGCCTAATTCTCTGACATGCTTTCAATGTGAAGGCCTCTCTGTACCACTGCTAATCAGTTTTCTGGTTCAGATAGTGCCTTGCCTGTCTTGTAAATCTCCTCCCATGCAGCATATTCTACAGCTTGGTGGGTTTGGTAGCACAACAGTCAGTAGCAGTGCTCAAGACAATATAACTATAGTTTAGCATAATTGCTTTGATTAGGAGAGTAAATCACACAGTTAAGTCAGTTTCTCAGAATGGTGTTAAACAAGTGAGATGAAGTTTTGCTTTTAATTAGAAAAATAGATTATTAAAGCATTCTAATTTCGGGGGGGGGGGGTGGTGTCTAACATTAAAAATATTGTGCTTCTTCACAAAGCTTGTTTTCCCAAACTTAAGTAAATCAGAAAAATGTGAAACCAAAACAACTTCAGACTGGTTTGTGGTGGAAGTCAGCAGGTTTTTTCCTTTCTGTTTTTCAGAGTACCCCATCACAGAATATTGTCAAGCGTTCAAATCAGCAGCTCCAGTCGACTGCTCCCAGGAACAGCAACTTGCGTGAGTTGCCAATAGCCCCATCCCACGCCATGGAGATGAGCAACAACAGGCGAACCTCCACCCCAGCTGCTCAGGTCAAACCCATTATCAGCACCGTGTCTGCCACCAAGTCTGTCACTGGTGGTGTGAACTCCCAGGGAAGGCCTGAGATGAAAGCTAAAGCAATCACACCAGTGGGCCAGGCAAAGTCAGAAGGAAAATCTGAACCAGAGGTAAGGGTTTTTTTGTTGTTGTTGTTGTTAAGCAAAAGACTGACAACCAAACAAGAAACAAAGCTCCTGCCTTTGAAAAACTTTTCTAGTCTAATTTATGAACTGAAAGCGCACTTAATATATTATCCACCAAATATTTTTTGGTGCCACTAGAGGCCTCCCTTCTGAATTGCACTTTTTTATTGCAATAGCAGAAACAGTCTCCATTGATAAAGAAGGTCTGGAAGGTTGGCAAGGCTGTGGTGAATCTTGTTTTGCAGGAGAAGGAGTAATTTCTACTAGGGAAAGGAAGAATTTCAGTAAAGGTGATCAGTGATACAAGCCTCTGAAATACTCATTTTGCCCATTTTTATCTTGGGGAATATATTTTATTTTCAGGTGACCTTATTCTTCTAAGTCTGAAAGCCTCTTCTCTGTCATTTTGTATGATGCTGTATGGCTCAAAAGAAAAAAATAGGCTATTTGGAGAGCTGTCTTCCTCATGCTGTTTTCCTTTAGGCTGTTCAGTCTCTACTAGGCCTTGAGCATTCATGCAGGAGATCATAGCTGTGCTGTCCATGGAGCATCTTGCTCTTGAAAAAGAAACTCTCTCTTTTATGAAACCTTTTTGTGTGAGGGGAAAATAGGAGATGCTTTTAAGTTTTCCATTTTGGAGAAGATGATGCTGTTTGCTCTGCTGGTACTCTGCACAATTCAAAAAATGAGATGCCACTGTTTTCAGCTCCACTGGATTGTGTAGTGTGAGCAGATGACCATTTCCCTGCACAGGTCTCCTGGAAGCTAGAGGAGACTTTCTGGGAGCTCCATTGGTTGGAGGGAGTGGGTGGGATTGGCCTGATGGTGATCTTTGTCCTGAGCATGATGGCTAAATGCACCAGCTTTGTCAGGCTATTCTGTGAAGAGCTGAAAATCTTTATAGTTACAGTTAACCATGAATCTTGTCTCAAGAACCAGGTTTTCTTCAACAACTGTTGAAAGCTTTAATTGTGATAATGCTGTCTTCCTTTTAAGCTGCTCATGATTAGCTTTTCATCTTGTTCTTTAATTAGGGATGGTCATAACTAATTTCCTTGAATGAGGCACAAAAGAAACTCAAAGCTACCAGTGTTTGACCTCTTGTGCACTTGCTTTTCAATGGAAATGAAAAAAAATAAAATCCTTTTTTTAGCTTTTAATTTTCACCTTTTTTGAAAAAAATATTAAAGTAATCTCTTTCCCCTCAAGTCAGTCTCTTGGAATAATCTCAGTCACAGAAAATGCAGTGCCTCATAGAGAAGCCTCTGCCTTTCAGACCCCTAGAAAAGTAAGTCTTGAAAAATCAGCCACAAGCCTCCCCATCTAAATGATCCTGAAGTTACTCCATAGTTTAGCCATATGAAAATTAAGGCATTAGTTCCAACACATCTCTGTCAGTATTTAGAAAAAGATAGGAATGTCTTTAAATTTTTAATTAAATTAACTAGAAAACTAAAAAAACCAAAATGCTCCAAAGCAGTCATTTTGTTATCTCCATTTTACATTTTAAACATACTCTAGCCTGTGGTTGTCAAACTAACTAATCTTACTTGTGTGAATTCTAGGTGTATTACAAATAAAGCTTTCTCTTTATTTCTCTGTCGAAACCATCATTGAAAAAAAATCTTATACCTGTTTTATGCAAGTTTTTGCAAAGCAGGATAAAAAAACAGAGTTGTATTGGAAAAAATGATGTCTCTTAGTAAAGCCTTGGTAGACAAACTTGGTAAGCATCAGGAGAGTGTGAATGTGTGCACACAGAACCTTCTCCTCCCAGAGCACACCTGGAACAGAGCCTGGTGTTTCAAACAGAGTAGTAGCAGTTGTGCCACTTCTGCTGTGCCACTGCAGTGGTTTGTTCACTGCTGCTGCTTGTTGTCACTCCTACAGATGGGAATGGGGCACTAAGAATGTTCATTTACAAGCATTTAATCATATTCTTCAGTGTTGTTGTGGTGTAGATTATTACATATCTCTACTTAGGCAGATGGTAATGTTTTCCAGTCTTTTTTGTGTGTTTTTCTGGTAATTAGGTGACTTCATCCTGTTCTTTTGCTTTTGATGACGAGGGTTAAGTTCTGTCACCTTTTCTAGCTGTATGGCACATAACTGAACTGGGCAGGTTATTTTGCAAGTGTCCTGAACTGGAAAATTAAGACTTCTCTTTGCATCTTTCTTCCTAAAGAGTTAGTGGCTGTATTTATGAGTGGCCTATCATTCAGGAAGCACCAAAAATAACAACATTGGCTGTTAGAGGTTTTCTTCACCCTAAATATAGATATTTGAAAGGTTTGCAACATGAGTGACTAGAAGATTAAAAACTGTGTATTAATGGAATGCTCGTGTTCCTGTGAGACTGCAAAATACTGACCTTAAATGCTTGTTCAGTATTGCTCTTACTCCCCAGGATTTAAACTTGTATGTATTCAGTCTGAAAGATCATTTTGTCATTGAAATAGAAAAGTCTGGATGACGTGGGCCCGATGCTGCTCCTGTTGAAGTCAACTTGGGATAAGAGGAATTAAGGCAGTTTTAAGCATTTTTGAGGTTAAAGAGGGAGAATAGAGAAAGGTGATGTGTCTTTAGGGGAAATTGAGCTCAGAACAGGAAGGAAATTAGTAGAGCATTGCATAATCATAGGTGTGCTGATGTTAGTACTTATATTGGGGTTAATGTCCCTGATACACTGAAAGAAAACCTTCATATACGATTTTTCCAAGTCCAGTAAATTGTGAAATTAAGTTGCTAGATTTTATGATGCTGTCTTTTTTAACAGGGCTTGCAATACAGAAAAGAGTTGCTGCATTAAATTACTAGATCAAATGTATCTGAATATTTTTATGTTTTTGGAAATAAGCTACCTAAAAAATTGAAAATGTCTAAATTCGATTTTTCTCCAGTTGAAATAGCTCATCTTGCAAAATTTTATAGTGGTGCCTCCTTTCTTGTGCTTAGAAGAGATTTATCACAGGGGTTGTTTTTTTTTGCAGTTGGAAGCTGACAAGAGGGCATTGTGCTTCTTGGGGTAGTTTATAACCTTGTTCTTCAGTCTCTCCCTGTTTGTCCAAGACGTACAGCACCTGTGCTTTGTAGGGTGTTTCATACTTTCCTCTGGTTCAGGAGCTGATGTTATCAGTAAGGTGAGATGTACAGTGTGTATATGTAGGTACCCTTTAATTCAGAGGTTTTGTAGGTTTGAACACAAGCAGCCAAATGATGCAATTTGGCTCTGGCCGTACCTTTTGCAAACACTTGGCATGAATTTTTGGACAAATTATTCTAGTCTCTTATGTTTTTAATGTTACAGCTTAAAAAAATAAAGGCAAGCCTGCTGAATAGATTTGTGTTTATGCCACAGATCAAACCATTTTGATTGCTCTGGTTTTGCACCCATTTTACTGAGACACACAGGTGACCTTGGTTGCATGATTCCTTTTTTGTTTCTTGGGAGCCAACCAGAACATTAACAGTGTCTGATTCTTATGACTCAGCATGTAGTTCTATTAGTTGCCAATTAGTGCTGCAAACCTCTGAAAAAACATGGGGTTTAATTTTTTTTTTTTTAAATTCACCATACAGAAAGCAAGCTACTGATATTAGGACTTAAATTTCAATGGAAAGTTTAATCCCTTGTTTTAGAGTGTGTCTTTGCTATCTTTTCCTAAGATCAACAATGCCATTCTAGGTTCCCCAGAAGAAGAATGTGGGACTGCTGCTTCTCTTGCTGATGCCCTTCAGCTAGATTCAGAAAAATAGCCTGTAATGTTTTCTTTTGGTGCTCTCCATCAAAACTGCCTTGGACCTTAAGGCAGAAGAAAAAACTACAGCTGAGGCTCAGTCTGCCTTCAAATCTCAATGAAATGCATTGTGTTCAAGCTGTTCAAAGTTGGATGAGAATTTCCACTTGAAAAAAAGAAAAAAGAAAACTCTAAAAACCTGGCACAAAAAAAGCTACCCCCACAAAACCAAGTGCATCTCTGGCCTTTTGTATTCTGCAGCCTCCTGTAAAAGGAGGAGCCATGAGCATGTATGATGCACCATTTCTTCATGTTGTGGAGTTTTCTACCCAAAACATTTGAAGTTTAATAGTTTATCTAGGGAAAAGACTGCTCCGTGTTTTTCTGCTTTTTCACCTGCAGATAATGTTGCTTCCAGACACGGGATGTGAAAATTATAATGGTTTGAACTTTGAAGGATGTGTACTTTCTCCCAGTTGATTCTGTAGGCACAATGCTTGCTTGCCTTGCCTTTTTCTTTTTTCTTGGTAATGCTGTTGGTTTTTTGAGAAATCTATACTGGGCTTCTTAAACTAATGGGATGAGAATCATTAGCAGTAGGCATTGAGTCCTGTGTTCATCTTGATCCTGTCTTGCCTGTTCCATGTGCTGACTGTCCTCATTACATACTCTAGGTCATTATATGTGCTATGCATCACATGTATACCCCCACTCTTTAGGATGGTGTATATGAAGTGCTCTTAAAGCTGAGGAGAAGGGGATTTAACTGCCCCTGTTTTCATCCTGGTAAGGAGTTTGCTGTCCTTCTCAATCTGTACTGTTGGGTCATTGTATGACTAAATTGAGTTAAACCTGGCTTCTGATGCAGGTATGCTGTTAATCATCACAGTCCCTTTATATTATCTTCCTCTAGCTGCAAGGGTATTTTTGTTTAGAATTTAACAGTTGTAGTAACTTGCTTATGGCTCCATCTCTAGCCTGTTAACAGACTGATCTGCAGTTGTTGTGTAACCTCAGGGCTCTTGGCTCTTGATTTTCAAGCTTACTCTTTAAGAAGGGACTGACTTCCTAGGATCATTGCTAATTTCTTGAGTTGAGTTTCAGAAAGGAAGGTTACAGATTATATTTGCAATCAAGTTGCCTGAATATTCTGACAGTGAATATTCTGTTAAGCATTCTTCTAACTGCAAGTATGTTGGTAATAGAGTTTGTCAGTCATCTTTCTGTGTTTAATTCTGGCGTAGTTGCAGTTAGTGTATCTGTCCAAGGGCTGTTGCAGGGATGTATTAGAGTCCCTTGGGATATTCATTCCTTGTCTGCTGGGAGAACTCATATAAGTGTGCTGCAAGTACACATCTCTGTGCTGCTATGTGTAACCTTTGAGTTGGTGTTCTGAGCTTACTACATTGTGATCTACATCTCCCAAGGCCTTCAGAGCTTGATAGGTGATAGAATGAGCAGGCAAGTCCCTGATAATAAAGGGCACTGGTAGAAGTGGTCTGCAGACTCATGCTGCAGTGTTCCAGCTGAACATAAGGGGAAAAAAAAATTACACAGGTGCCTTGAAAAGTGAACTTGGTATTGGCTCATGGCATCTGTCAGGCTTAAGATAAATTGTAGAATATTATGAGCTAAACCAAAGCTAATGAATAAACTAATTCATTAAGTTAAGTGAAACAAGTTTTCTCTTTGGACAATTTCAGTAACTGTGATACTTAGTGTCTCTGAAAATGACTGAAAATTTTACTAATTTCATCAGGATCTGCATAACAGCACATCCGCCTCCTAGCTGGAGTTTACCTGTTTTCTCATCCTGTGCAAACTTTTCTTAAGGGTCTTAATCTTTTCATGTATTTCTTAAAGGTCATTTTCTGTATTTTTGCTACAATTCAGCATCTCTCCAGTTGTCAATATAAGTTGAAGTATTTGGCTATGTTTCTCATCAACACAGACATCTAATTTAGTTGTCACAGTGATTATTAATCACCACCATCATGTTCCACAAAATATAGATAAAGATAAGAACTTCTGGGTAAATGTAGAATTCTCATGTAAAGGACTGTGTTAGACCTCATCCCTCAACTTCAACCCTTACTTAAAAAATAAATACAAATCATAAAAATGCAGTTTGGTTAGTCTTATTTAACTGTTGTTTAGGCTTCTAATTAGACTTCTAATTTGAGACAATGAGCTGGTTTTTAGTAACTGTGAGAATAATCCCAGTCAATACCTGCTCAGGGAAGAAGCAGCTACAGCTGAAGGAAATAAGCATTCAGGATTTGTGCATCTGGGTGCTGTGAGTGCAAATCTGGGCTTTCACATTCATGAACCAGTATTATGGCTGAATCTGTTCTGCTGCTTTTTGTCTTGGGCTGGGGAGGATTCTAGGGTGCACCAGGATTAAAAGCACTTGAATATTGAAAAAACAAAACCAAAAACCTCAAGTCACAGATTTAGGTCACATATGCTCAAAAAATGGCAGTTCTGTAGACAACAGTTTGCACCAAGTTGCTGCAAGATACATAAAGATTCATCACAGATTCCCAGGTTTTGAGAAATATTTTAACACTCTTTATGTGTTAATTTACCAGCATGCAAAGTATCGTTACTTGGAGAGGCTGTTTTTAGGGGTGATTAATACATCTTGAGTAGAATGTTGCGCTCATTACCATTTGTAAGCATTCTCTGTAAGTCTAACTTAATATTTGAAATAGTTGAAAAGAGAAGAAATAATATAATTAAAAAGTATGTGTCCTAATATTGAAAAATATATGTGATTTTATTGCAAGAAGCATTTGATTTCTTTTCCAGGATAATGAGAATCTTCATTTCCTTGACTTTTGTCCATTTTTATACAGTTTTTCATAAGAACCTGTTCTGCCAGAGTTGAAGAATCTTTAGAAAGGTTATTTGATGGTGTACAGTACTTTCAGAGGGGCCCAGGGCTGGAATATTAAAGGCTTTCTCTATATACCATTAATATTCCAACACTGCATTTGGCAACATTTTGATTCTGAAGAGAGTGCATGAGTTCAAGGTCAGAGAGATTGACTTGTGCTGTTCATTATAACCAATTATTGTGTGACAAATGAGTTTGAGATCAGGCTGAAAATTCTGTGAGAAAAATCAATAGTTCTAATCAGGGCCTTTCAGGTCATTTACCACCCTACCTTTTGTTACTTTGTCAGAAAAGAGCAAGATAAAACCTGTGTGACAGTGGGTTGCCTCTGTATTGTTACCTTCTATTTGAAACATATTTTGATATCTTGAATTATATTAATAGTTTAATTGGTTTTGGAAACTTTTAAATTAGTTCCAATTTGTAAAACTTTTTTTATTATTATTTTTTTAAGTATTCTGATCAGATTTCTCAAGTGGTATGAAAGAAAGCTTTTCTGTCTAGGAAGTAGTATATCTGAGTTCTAAACCAGATCTGAGCTGTTTGTCTGTAATGAATAGCAAATAAACCTTAGCAGCAGATACATTCCACTCATAGCCTTGCTTTGGTATCAGGGAAAATTTAAAAAGCTCTTCAGAGTTACAGCTTTACAACATCTGAAACAATTTCTTGTTGTTTTGACGAAGCTGGGCATTTTTTTAGAATTTTATAAATTCATTTGTATTTTCCTCTGTAGTATCCAGACGAAGATGAAGAAACTCGGTTGTATCGTTTGAAGATAGAAGAGCAGAAGCGCCTGAGAGAGGAGATCCTGAAGCAGAAGGAGCTGAGACGGCAGCAGCAGGCTGGGGCCAGGAAGAGAGAGTTGCTGGAGAGACTTGCACAGCAGCAGCAGCAGCAGCAGCAGCAGCAGCCTTGTTCCCAGCAGTCCTACATGCAGCACGAGGAGGACTCCTCCGAGTTCCCCACCAACGGCAGCCCCTACATACCCCACTCCGGCTTGCAGACCAGGCACAACGTGAAAAACAGACTCCTTGTTAGAAAGCAAGACGGGGTAGTTGCAAACATCCACCCCAAACCCACAGATTTCCCCCAGGGCACAGGGGATGGGCAGTACCAAGGACAGCAGATGAAGCCGGTGAAGCAGCTGAGGCAAACTAGAACAGTTCCTGCGAGTCAGCCTCAGGCGCCACAGAAAGTGTTACCGAGCAAACCTGCTGCAGCGGCGCTGCCCACGCCACCCGCGGCTCGAGTGGCCTCCGTTCCTGCGAGGCCCCAGGAGCAGAAGCCAGGGGTGAAAAGGACTGTCATGCAGCGGACAAACAGTGGTAGTGATGGGCCCCATGTCGGCAGCAAAGTCAGGGTGATTAAGTTGTCAGGAGGGGTAAGTTTACAAGGCTCATCTCATCTCTGTGTCTCCTCGTGGTTTGTTTCTGTGTGTTTGACTCTGTGTAATCCCAAAATAAAAAAGGGGCCTGAGCTGAGGGAAGTAATAGATTTAGCACACCTAATAGTCCATATATTATATTTTCAGAGCTGTAATTTATTAGTAGTTATTAAAAAATTAGTGTTTCCTGTAATACTTTACTGTCAGGCAGTTACCAATGAAATCACACAGAAATACTCCTTTCTTTTAAGTTGTAACTTGGAGACTGAAATCTGAAAGACTGCTCAGTTGAGCTCCTTTTGCTTAAGGCTGATAGGTTTGATAATTGCTCAGAGAAAAGGACTTGAGTGGCTGTATTTAATTAAGGTTTGGTTAAAAAGGACCTGCTTATTTGGTAGGTGAAGCCACCTAACTTAGTTGTGTGCAGATGTTGGTATTAGTATGGTTTCTGTACTCAAGGGAGGATTGTTTTTATTTTCTTGAGAAGCATGTTATGGAACTAATTTTAGCAGTATGTTAGAGAGGGATGTTTTCTGTTAGAGGCTGGGTTTAAAACATTACCATTTCACTTCTGCATCTAAATGAGATTTCCTTATCTCTTAATGAGGGGTCTTTTATCTTCAGTATGTCCCTTGAGCACTAGTGTGGAGGACTCACAATGATGGTCTTGAGGACAGTGTGCCTGTTTAAAATCTGGGGTTTTGGTTAGAAAGTCTCTTGATCAAATTTCTTCTGTCTTAATGAAAAGACAAGTTAATTTGTTAGGGCTCTAAAGAAACTAAGATGAGGGGACATATTGAGATCATGTTGTCAGTATGTGAAGTCTGTCCTTGGATTTATGCTGAGGAGGAAAGAATGATGTGATGTAGCAGTACATTGGAGGTGTTTTTCTGGAAGAATGTTTTTAAATTATTTGGAGCATTATTTGGGAAAACAAAACAGTATGTAATAGGGACTGAACAAGGCCTTGGAGGGTAGGCTTTATTCTGTAGAAATGGGGAGGAAGTTGAAATGCCAAAATCTTAACTAGTTTTTATTAATGTTTTTCTGCAGCTCATAAATACACTCAGAACTGTGAATTGCATGATGACTGTGTGGTCTTTCCAAATATTAACATACAGGGCATTATTGACTACACAGACATCCTGCACGTCAGGTTGTTGTCAGCTGTAATTCCTCAGACATGGTAACTTAAGTACAGAAGAATAAAGTACAGAAAGCTGAAAGAAGTTAATTCTGTTGAGCTAAAAATATTTATATATAAGTATGTCTGCAGGAATCCCAGTGGTCTGCAAGAGGTATGACAGGTTTGTGATTCATGCATAATTGAATAAAGCAGTCATGCACAACTTCTTTTATTATGTGGTGAAACAAAACAATGCCAGTCACAGTTGTATGCAGCATCTTGTAACAAATAGTTATCAATGCCCATAGTAGCATTCACAATGAAATAGTTTTTAATCACAGTGCTGTGTTTCAGAAGACCATAAATTATTTGTTTCAGATAAGTCTCATGGTAAGCAAGAGCAATGAGCTTCATTAAATGCATGTGTAACTCCTCTTTCATTGTGCATAGAAGCAGATTTACTCTGTCCTCCTTAACGTTCAGATACTGAGGTTTCAGCAAGGTGAAGCTGGTTCTTTACATGTAGCCTTTCTCAGTTTTCATGTTGCCATGGGCATTGTAGGTTTCCTTCCAACTGTGGAGAGTGAAAGCAAGCATTGCAATCAGCTGTTAACACTGATCAAGATAGTTTATTAATTTTTAATCAGTTAGTGACAAGCTGAATCTGTGACTTTATTTGACCACACAAGGAAAAAAGTATAAATTGAGCAGCAGGGCAGACAATCTTCTTGTCCATTTTTGACAGGATTTAAAAGAAGAGTTAAAAGGTGCTTGGACTCCAAATACTAGCATGACTGGAGATAATATTTAGTTTCCACTGCTTTAGTTTGCATGCTTTATTTATTTTTGCAACTTCTGCCTGAGCATTAAATATAAAGCAAAAGCCATATCTCATTTTCCCTAGCCATTCTCCTTGGCATGTAATCGTGCTTCCTCTAATTCCCTGCCTTTGGCTGGTATCCCTTACCTGTATGCTCTGGTTCTGTCCAGCATCCCTGCCCTTGCTCTCCATCTCATCCCTTGTAGCCTTTTCCTTTCTTGGGCTCTTTTGTGCAGAGATGGTTTGAATACACTTGTACAAGTGAGATGGGTCATGATTAGACAAAATGCAGGTTCCCTTTTGAAGCTCACTGGGTTCAAGTGAAGGCCTGGCAAGTCCCTCCTGTTACAGCACCACTGCAGAGCTCTTAGCTGAAGGAGCTGGTCGAGTCCAGAACTGTACTAACTCTAGACCAAATTGGCCTAAACCAGAAACAAGGACTTTCATTAATTTAGTAGGACCATCTGTAGAACCAGGATTCAATGGTTTTGTGTTGCTGGTGATGTTTTTTGTGTTCTAGGTAAGGTAAGGAGTGTGATGTGTTGGTGAGAACTGTGGAGTGCAGCTACTGTCAGAAGAGAATGGCTTCTTCTCTTGAGTGCAGTGTCTTTACCAGGCTGAGTTTTGTCTGTTTGTGTTGCTAGGCACAGCAGTGCTGCCAAAGATCTCTGACCTTCAGGTGGAAATATCCCTTGGGTCCTTAGAAGATAAAATGGTCTTTTATCTGTTTCCACAGTCTTCTCTTGTGAGAGGATTTTACTTTTGGAATTGTAAGAATTGCCATGTAAATTCCAGGAATATTTTAACTTGTTCAATTTTCCTGATGCATAAGATGCCTTAATTTATGACTTCTTATACTTCAGGAAAATGAAAGTAGAAAATGATTCAGCATTTCCAGTACATCAGACTAAGTCTGTCTATCAAGGAGACATGTTAGGTACTGTCAGTAATGATTTTGTCTGTTGATATTTCTTTTTTTTTATTTTAAACAAATCCCACCCTTCACCTCCCCCCAATACTGATTTGCCCATCCCTTTTTAATATACATATAAATTATGCAGGAGTGGCAGTAAAGTGAATAGTTTTCCATTTTAATTACTCCTTTAAATGTTATACTCCTGAAAAATGAGGCAGTGTTCTAGCACATGGACTTGGAATATTTTTGCTGCTGTTTGGTTTTGGACTGGGGCTTTTTTGAGGTGGAAGGGGTGATTTGGGGGCATTTTGGAGGATTTTTTGTTGGTTTGTTTTTTGTTTTGTTCTTGGTTTTATTTTTTTCAAGGAGGTCCAGATATCTTTTGATGGATCCAGTGTGCTTTGTTTTGTGTGGAATTTCCTCAGAGCTGTCCTTTTCAGATGGGAGAGCTCAGTGTATTCACTGAGTATTCATACTTGTAAATTTTACTAATAAAACATCTGAGACTTGCCTAGCTTGCTGGGGAGCCTGAAGTCAATGGTAAAGTTACTTGTGAGTATAAAGTCAATGAAAGTGTAGGAAAGGAACGCTCTAGTAAATCACTTCAAAATGTGATCATAAAGTTATAGAAAATAATGGTGAAAAAGCTGTTGAAATAATTTGTCTTGAAGGGGGCAGGGGAGCGAACTCAGTAGTATTCCCAACAGATTTGTCCAGCCTTTTTCTGAGATCTCATTATTGCAGATTTCCTAGGTCATCTATTCCAGTATCAAATGTGTATATTTAGGAGAATTTTCTTAGAGGGCAAATCACATTTTCTTGCTGTAATTTTGAATCTCTGACTGTTGGTATTATACTTGAAGAGAGATGGGGAAGAATTTCTCTTCTTTGTGCCTGTGTCTCTTCTTAAAGATATCTTAACTGTTCCTGAGCTCTAATATCTTTCATTCTCTCTTGATGAGTCATGTTTTCTAACACTTTGGCTGTTTGTGGTGCTCTTTGGGTTCTCTGTGGTCTAGCTTTCTCTTAATAGTTCTAGTACCAAATGCAACTGAATTCCTTATGTCAGTAAATTCAGAGTTGTTTTAGTCCTGGAAGAACAGGTTTGTACCATCTATAACCTTGGATATCTTATGATCTTACGAGATACACGCTGAACATGTTTTCTATTTAATTGGAGGTTCTGTGGGAAACTACAGTATCTTAAACTCTGTCATTGTCATCTTATGTTGTTGTTGGATGATTTCTCTCTAGCCAGAAAATGTCCTGCCATGCTCAAAGAGCTGAATGTCTGTCCCAAAGGCCTGAAAATGCTGGTTCTTATGCTGCACCAAGAACACACCAATCTTTGTCTCTGTGGAAGGCTGCACAATGAGGGTTTTTTCATAAATACATTTCTACATAAAAATACATAAAAATCTTGGTGTTCCCTGTTGCATTACAAGCAGTTTCTTATAAGTGATCCTAATTCCTGAAAACCTGAAATGCTTCATATGAAGAGCTTGAAAAAAGAGCAGGCAAGTTCTTTTGTTCGGAAAGCCTGTCACAAAAAACGTCCTTGGATTGCAAAAACAAAATGGAAATGGAAGATGGACAACTTCATTCGTATTTGAAGTAACTGAGAAGTGTGAGATGAATTATGGAGTTCTAAATATGGAAAAAAGATACTGATTGAGATTAATTTTGTTTGATAATGTAACCTTATCAACCAACTTTGCTTAATGTTTGTACTTGTTTCTACTTGCATGTATGTGTTCAAGTTTAATTAAAAATATTTAACTTGAAAGCTCTTTAGCGCCTTTCATCTAAATATGTCAGGAATTGTAAACACTGAGAATTGTGACATTTGTGTGAGAAGTTTGTGAGGGAGCCCTTTCCCCAACCCTTGACAAAGGAACCCCTGCTCTATATGGTTCCTTAACTTTTTAAGAAATGGGAGGATGGCACTGGTGTTTATTTGTATCCCACTGTTTGAAGGAGGTGTGGATAATGCCCACCTAGGAGTGGGCTGAGGGAGCTGCAGAAACCATATCTATGCCCAGGTACCATGGCAAAATGGACAGGACCTCTGAAGCAGCACTAATGTAAATGCTGTTGAAGAAGGACTCTGCCTGCCACAGTCTGCAAGATTTCACTCTGGAAATAGTTCACCAGTGAACATTAATTTCTTAATTGTAAAAAACCTGTTGAAATGGGTCCAGGGGCCACAAAGTTGGTAAGGGCACTGGAGCACCTCCCCTCTGACGACTGGCTGAGAAAGTTGGGGCTGTTTCAGCCTGGATAAATGAAGGCTCCAAGGAGATCTTACAGAGCAGGGTGCCCAGAGAAGCTGTGGGTGCCCCATCCCTGGAAGTGTTGAAGGCCAGGTTGGATGGGGCTGTGAGCAACCTGGTCTGGTGGAAGATGTCCCTGCCCATGGCAAGAACATTTGAAAATGAGAATAAGCACTGTCCTCCCAGACCTTCAGTGAGGATGGTCCCTACAGAGACAGAGTATTGAATGGATTGGGGGTCAGGAGATGGGCTGTGCTGTACTCTCAGGGCATATTTGGTTACTGGCAAAAGGAAATACAAGGATGTGTGTGGACACACTTAGCAAGTGAAACTTAAGGGGACAACCAAACCAGATACAGATAATAAATTTTATGGGCTTCTAATAAAATGCTTGAAAGGGGGAAGAGATCTTTACCTAAATTGAATTTGACTTTGCTATGGGTAACTTGGAACTAAAGTACAGTAAAGTATTTTCTGTTGTAGACTGCAGAACAGGTCCCTCCTTTTCCTCAGGAGACTTTTAAATTGTGTGTTGAAGAAGAGTGCAGCTTGCTCCTGAACATCCAGAAAGCAAAGCGTTTGTTGCTTGTCACTCTTGTTAAGTCTCAAAGGAGAGTTTCTCTGCCATCATAAATGTTACAGTGCAGAATTCATATCTGTACAGTGTTGATGTTACAGAGTATCTTGGAGCCTGGTTTCCTGATAAAGCTGTGACACCACTGAAGTGCTTTATAGAGTCAGTTTTCATCTGAAAATGCAGTCTCTTTACTAGGGAGGCAAACTTGCAGATTTGTACAGTCGAGTAGTCTGGGAAGTCACATCCCTCTGTTAAAAGGTTGGACCACTTGGAATAGACCTTTGGTGTGGAGGTTTGGCTCTTGAGTCCGGAGTGTTTGGGGAGGGAGGGAATGGGGGTTGTCCTTATCAAGACTTATCAGCAGCTTCAGGCTGGAAACAAGGGATTTGACTTGCCAGTAGTTTTAAGGCTCAAGGATCATGAACTAGAAAGACCAGACATGGCACAAGAAGGGAGGTTCTAATTGTACAGATCTCTGATATCCAGTACTGGCTTTCTGTGCCGTAGCTGGTGTCCGGCTGGGAAGTGCTCCTCCAGGAGCTTTGGGCCATCAGAAGTTTACAATTGCTGAGATTTTCCAACAGAACCTTTTTCTCTTGGTGATTCTCTGCATGTCCAGTCTTTGCTAAAATTCCCAGTACAAAAAAACCTCTCAAACTGCTAACTGAAAAATGAACCAGGCAACTTTGCTCAAACCATTGTTTATATGCATTACATATTTTGCAGGGGACACATAAAGAGGGACAGTATTTCTGAGAATATTAGACATGTTCATTCCAGAAGCTTGATTTTGCTGTAGCTTTGACACATAGTTGTTTTTTTTTTTTTTTTTCATAATGAGCTGGTGGATGGTTGTATTACAAACCATGTAGTTGTGATTCAACACTGATTCAACGTGATTCAAGCTGTGCTTTTGTCAGTCCCAGTGAAATTTCATGCAGCATGGCTATGGTTGGGACTCTCTTTGGCCAGTCCTTCTCCATGCCTTAGTGTTCCTTTCAGGCAGCTGAGGAGACTTCAGTTAAGAATTGTGTTAGTACATGGGATTAAGTGGAATTAGCTGCTTTTTTTATAAGACATTTTCTTCTTGCTGTTTGGACTTTTCATACACCATTAGGCACAGAAGATACTCATCATGTCATGGCTCACCGAGGCAGTGTAGCTGTGTCTTTTTATCACATGAAGGGAACTGTTTCTGCATTCTATTTATTTATTTATTTATTGCTTAGTCTGGGTGCTCTCACTTGGGCTAAGTTCAGCGTATACAAAAATTTTAGGCCCTAAATCACTGACCAGCATCAGAAGTGTAGTTTTTCTCTGGTGTGAACTTGGAATGATTTGGTTCTTTCATCACTTTTGTTGTCTGATGTAGCTTATTGCTGTGTGTACTTTGAGTCAAAGCTAGACCATTAATATGTCTTAAACCAGTTGTTAATGATGAGTCGTCTATTGTTAAAATGGCATTTTCTATCCTGACGGGAGAGCAGTTTTCTTAACTACTGCTATTCTTAAAAAAAAAAAAAAAAAAAAAAAAAAAAAAAGAACCTTTTAAAGGTCTTAGAAGGCCTGAAAAAAAAAAGGTCTCCAGGTGTTTCTCATTGGCATTTGACAGATTGAAAACAGATCGTCAACTGTTCAGAAACAGTGCTTGGTCATGTCACTTGGTTGTGGGATATTTGGCAAGTGATTAGGCTTCCTATTCCCAGCTCCCCAGTCTGTCAGCCAGCTGTATCAAAGTAGTAAAGCATTTGGAGCACCAGTCAGAGAGAAATAGCTCATTATTAGGGATTTGCCTTTAATACCCATTTCTGCTAATTGTAGTGAAAAAATACCTGTATGAATTAGATGAAATTCAGTGTTGTTCCGTGTGGTTTTTGCCTTACATTTCTTTGTCTTTGTTACGTGGGGATCACGGCTGGCTGTGTAGATTTCTGTCTTTTTTACTACAGTCAGTTGCAGTATCAGTATAATACAAGTTTACCTATGAAAACCTGTATAGCTGATGAATAGTAATTTCTCCTGTCCTCAAAGTAAAGGTGAATTTAATAACCTAAAGGATGTTTTCCTCTCCCAACTGCTTTAAAGGTACTAATTTCTAGAAATACTGCTTTAAACTGTCAACAGATGAGGGATTTCTTCTTTCTTACAAGAAATCAATTACAGTACAGTTTTGGACTGAGATTTCCCTGCAAGATTTAAGTCTTCATCGTGTTGCAGAGAATTTGAGCTGTAACACAGCTCAAAAAAAGATTGCAACGTTTTACTTCTCTGTGATATTTTTACACAAATCAACCAGAGTTTATTTATGCCTTTAAAGTGCCTTATCCAGCATGCGCATCCCTTTGCTATTGGATGATTTTGAATTAGCTTTACAAAGATTACATGGATAGACACAGCATTGTGGTAGTTAATAGAAACCTGTGCAGTGAGGTCTGTGGGCTGCAAGATCACTAACAGTGCCAATGACAGTGAAGTATGGCCTTATCGAAAGGAGAATTCATAAGAGGCTGCCCTGGGACACTGCAGCACTGTCCTTCTGTGTATCCTGACAATGTTATCTGTCCTCTCAGTACGGAGTATCAAATGTCTGTCACGAGTACAGAAATTAATTTAATGTCACCTGAAGACATGCAATTAATCTTTTAGAGGTTTTCATAATACCTTTACAGAAAGAGTTGCCAGTTTGGTGGATTTGGATTTTGGGGTTTAGCAGAAGATAAGGAAAATTAATTTTTCATCAGGGTTAATACAAGCTAGCAGGGCCACAAAGGCTGAGAAAAATGGTTTGGGAATTTGTCAAGTGTTGTCACTCTAGAATAATGCTGCTTAACGTCTGATAGGTGTAATCAAGGGTTGAGATTTCTATAGAGGGGGATTAATCAATTTGCTCACTACAGAATGCAAGTTGGTGATACCATTCCTTCATGGGGTTTAAGAATGAAAATAAGATTTGATCTGTCAAATTGCAAGCAGCTCTGACAGTATCAATAGGCATTTTTATCAGTACATTTTAAAGCATTTGTTATAAATAAATTTGTCCTGCTAATGTTGGTGACAAATAAACTTCATCTTTGTCATAAAACTGTCATAATGATTATGACAGAGGGCTCCAGCTTGCTAAATTCAAGCAGTCCTTCATAAAATTCAGCTTTTAGAATTTGTGATCTCATATTTGACAGAATTCTTTCAGTGTTGCTCAAAACACAGCACTGACTATATATAGATCTGTATAGTGAGAGGCTGATGAAAAACAGCCTTGATAGGCATCAGTGAATTGGTTCTAAAAGTCATGGCCATTGAATGGCATCAGTTCTTTTTGTTAGTCTAGTTTCAGGTCAAACTGCAGATTCTTCCAGAGTAGAGGTTTGAGAAACATTCACCATGTAAATGAAATCCTTTTACCTCAATCTTTTGAGCTTTTTTTATATACACACAGTTTTTGAAATTATCTTGGCACTGCATGCAATTTTTCAGTACTTGAGATTTGAAAGATACTTTTTATACTTGCCCCTGAACAGAACTCCTGCAACTTAAAAAATGGCATTTTCATTACTCCAGCTGTAATTGAATAATGGAAAAGTTTCTTTCAAGAGAACTCTTTCCTGGCAAGATCTTAGGAAGGCAGACCTGTTTTAAAACTTGGAAATTCAGAACTTGAAAGTCAGGATGATTTATAATCTAGAAATTAAGGAGTAGACAATAAACAAAAAACATTCTTCCTTCATTGGTTTGCAGACAAAGAATGGAAATTTCTTTTCTGCACAGGACTTTAGAGGAAATTTGAAGTATAAAATCAGAACTTGTATCAATCAATCCTGGGTCTCTGTGGTGGACTCTAAGGCATTCTACTCAGGGTCAGCATTTTGTACATCAAATTTCATGAGACAGGTCATGATGATAAATAGATGCATCTCTGAAAAATTTAATACAGCCCTGTACATTGTGAAATACTATAGGAAGGAAATCAGATAAAAATGTATTTTGACATGAGAAGGCTTAAAATTTTAATACCTCCCTCTTTTGCTGCATATTTAAATGAGAGGAGGGCAGTGATGTAAGCTGGTGAAGAATTAACAATACAGAAATTGTTTTTAGGAAAAGCAAAAGTTGATTTAAGATGAGCTAGACCTGAGACATTTTAAGTAGAAGAGATGTTAGCAATTTAGCTTCTGTGATGTAGATGTCATTTGGGGTAGGTGCTGCAGTACAGCTTCAGTGGACTTACCTGCTTTTCTGTAGTTTTCTGTGTGTTTGGGTGCCAGTTCATAGTACAGCTCATGAGGGAACATCAGGAGTCAGCATATGTACAGTCATCTTTACAATTGTATGGCCTTTCCTCCAAAATGCCAGTGTTCTCCTATGAGCACGTGTCAGCAGTGTTCTGAGGGTTGGTAGCTTTAAGGCCAGATGTTAACAAGGTCTTTTCAGGCGTTTTGCTCAACTTGGTTCTTCATTGTTGTACCTGGAAGTGCCACCTGTTGTTGTCTTGGATAGTAGTTTAAAGGATGATGGTGGTGGTGAGAGGAATTTGCCACTACATGGTGCTACATAGGTTGTTCATTTTGGCTCAGACAAGTGTTTGTCCTTGCACTGTTATGTCTTTAAGCAGTGAAAAAGGAATTTCTGCTAAAATGCATCTTCTGTGTCGTTTTTCCTGTTGGCACATGGCACTTAGCAGTCATGTTTTGTTTTTATTTTCTTAAGAAAACCACCAGGTTTTATCTTCAGTTGAAGCCAGGCTGCCTTTAACAGGAATTAATGTCCTGCTGACTCGCTCAGCTCTGTTAGGCCTTGAGCAGCACGTCGCTGGCTCATGGAGCTCTCTTGAGAAGCAGTGCTGCAGTTTCATCTCTGCTTCCCCTCTCTGAGTTGCCTCAAAACCAGTAAATGTGCAGAGCAGTAATGGGAAGAAAGAGGTTGAACCAGTTTCCTTTCCTTCTTCTTGCAGGAACAAGCAAAGCTTGTTCCATCCCCTTTCTTTATTGTTTTCTGTACATTTTCTTATTTCTGAAATTTATCAATTCATTGAAAAGTCCAGAGCTTTCCACCTTTTTGGACTCCTGCAGAAGTATCATGGTAGCAGCAAACTCCAAGGGTGGCATTTGAGACCCCAGCAGGGAACAAACTCCATCAGATTTTTCATCAGTGCAAGCCAATGTTGTGTGCTAATGCCTTTGACTCTGTTATAGTTCTGTGTTCAGTTTATACAGTTTTATTTGGTGATAATTGAGCTTGGTAGTTAAATATTGGGTGGTTGTTGGCCATCCTAGGCTTTTATGTGAAATGATTGTTTGCTTTTGAAGTTTCAGTAATGAGCATGTTCGATGTGTTTTGTACCTGAGGGCTTTGCTCTCAGATGCTCTGCCGATGTGCTGGGATAGTTTTTTGGTTTGGAAAGAAATTGTTGCAAATATTTGTGGTTCTCACAGCAGGCATTTAGCAGAGATTAGATTTTAACTCCCAGTTATTGAATTTAAATTCCTCCTAGATTTTTTTTTTTTCCTTTTAGTTTCATCATCACACAGCTGCTGTAGGTTTGAATAAAAGAAATCATCTGATCAAGGCATAGGGCTTATGGTGATGCTGATACCAGAACTAATACTAAAATGAGGAGTATTTAATGTTGTTTACCTGGTAAGGTTTTGTGCATATGTTTGGGTTTTTCGGGAGTGCTCTTGCTTTTGTATTTTTGAATACTAATTGAAGAGAACTGAAGGCAAAGCTTTGTAATTTCTCACTAAGTGCTGCTCTCAAAGGTTTATATACAAAGTTTTCCATGAAGACTTGGGGCCATTCAGTTCAGCAGAGAAAAAAAACGTGTTTGTGACTAGAGGTGGTAAAGACAGATGCAGATTTCTGTTGCTTTCTCATTTTGGACACTGCAGGCAAATGCCATGATGAGCTTTAAGATTTTCCCTGTGACAGATTGTGCTTTTGAGGTCTAGTGCAAGGAGGTTTGAAGCTCATTTGTCTGGGATTTAAGTACTTGAGTTTTTGAGAACTTGTAGCCTGCATATACTTTATAATGCAGAGGCCTTAATTTAGAGGTGTAAATTGTGAACTACTGAACTTGCAAACATGAGCCCGGCTTACATACCACAGACTATTTCTTATCAAATCTTAGTGGAGGCTTAGTAACCAGTCCTCCCTCACTAAGTGTTCCTTTTGCTTTTCTTCAATGCAGAGAGGAACTAATTTGTATTCTCAGTGAAGATAATCTTGCTATTGGACCATAAATGTGTTCCTTCTGCACCCTTGTGTTTTGTCTCCTTACCCACAAGAAGTGTGCCAGTTAGCATGAAAACCTCTGGTTTGTGGCATGTTACAGATGCAAAAGGAGTTTTGGCTTGTGAATATTTAGGGAAAGGGAAAAGAAAACGCTGTGTAAATAAAGGTAATTTCATAATATTTTACTTCTTTCCCTCAGACATGCCTTCTATTTGAGAGCTTTTTCAAGATTACCAGAGGTTGGTTAGGGACTTAGTCAAAGACCCTGAGATTTTGTTTCACTGTGTTTATGATTACAAATATATATAATAAGAGCTTTACAAAAAAAACACCTTGAGGAGCTGTTGCAAGTACAGACAGTGTCTGAGGAGGGGGACTGCTTAAAAAGCTGCTGGTGGAGAAGTTGGCAGAATGAGTATGCACTTCAAAATAAATGCCAGTTTTTTACTAAAGGGAGGTTGGAGGTTTAAATATGAGCAGAGCAGTTGCCTGACTTTTCCAGCCTCCACAGTTCTTTGCTCCTTCTTCTGCAATGTGTATGTCTCTCTTTATGTTAAAAAAAAAAACAAAACAAAAGAAAAGTAATAAATAACACACACCATAGTTCACATGTAGCCTGGAAGGAAGGATGATTTGGAAAGAGAAGTGAAAACATGTTGTTGCTTTATGTATGAAAAGACATGATTGACCATTGTAATTATAACAAACTTGAACAAAGTAAACTGTTCTTCAGAGAGCACAGATTTATCGTAGGGTGAAGTGTAATTTCCAGGCTGGGCCTTGGCACGCGCCTGCCACGGCGCCCAGTTTGCTTTAGCAGGCAAAGCCCTGGATATCCTCTGAGCGAGCTGGAATGTGGCAGGAGTCTGCTGGGGGCGAGGCTGGGCAGTGCCTGGACACTGAGCCGCTGTTGTGTTGTTGATTTCAGCAGGGGGGAGAGGATGCTGGCTTTTTTCACCCAGAGGGCCAACCCCAGCGGCCTCAACAACCCCCGGAGCCGAAACAGCAGCCAGTGCGGAAGGTCACATTGACAAAGGGAATGCAGCAGCACCAACAGCAGCAGCAGCAGGCACAGATCCATTCACCAGCTCCTCAAGGAGTCAAAAACATCCAGGGAATCCATCAACCTAAAAAGGTGATTTTTAGATGCATATTGCTGCTAGAAGTTTCACTGTCTAGCTGTATTGCTCTATTAATAACCAGCATTCTGTTAGTCAGTTGCTAGCGCAGGGCTGCATGACCCACGAGATGCATAATTGCATATAAAGCTTTTAATCTAGAGAGGCTTGTTTGTACCCAGCACAGACTGGCAGTGCCTGCAGGTTGCTTCATCTGCTGACGTTCTGGCCGGCTCAGCACTCCCTGGGGAAGTGCACGTGTCCTGAGACAGCTACTGGACGAGATGATATCCAACGTGCTTTCTGGCTTTAAAACTAAGTGGGTTTTTGAAATTGTGCTTTTTATTTTGGTTGTTTCCTGCATATGCAGGAGCACACAGTAACTGTTTCAGGATGCTCTTTGCTGGATCTCCAAAGCTGGTATCACACAAAACAGTTGGTGATCTTGTAACTTGATTTTTGCACTCATCATGCACTGGTAGGAGGCAGGAAGGGTCAGGGTGGCAGCGGCATGTGCCTTCTCTGCATTTGCAAGCTGGCACACTCCTTGGAAGTAGCTGGCATTTTGGTTTTTAAATTAGTTCTTAGATGTGAACTGTTGGCCATAATCTCCCTGCTTCATGTAAGGGTAAAGTTTTGTTGCCGGTGTGAAATGGTGTGTATTACCCATCAAAGGGTTTTCAAGTTGGAATCAAGAAACTCTGTTAAGTGTTGACTCAGTGTTAAGTGTTAACTTTGTTTAATGTTTGTTATTCTGTTTCATTGTTATTTTTCCTCTCTCCAACTGTTCCAACATTTAATTTGCAAGAATTAAATCCATTCATTTCCTGCTCCGGAGTACAGGGGAGAGGGACTTTGAAAAAAGTTATTTTAAAGCTATTAACCATATGCAAATAAAACTCCATTCTGGTAACAGACCAAGAGTTGGTAGCAGTAGAGATTGAAGGTGCTTGCAGCAGTTTGCTGATCTTGTGATTACATTAAATTTAACTGCAGGTAAAGAATAGAAAAAGGAGAGGGTTCACCTGTTGGATTTTTTTGTCCAGGCCCAAAATATGGGAGCTGAACACATGCTGCTGATACGATCACTGTTGAAAACTAGGTTATATTTTTGTCTGAGGTCCTCTGCTGCTTGTTTGATCAATCTGTGCTAGAGCTGAGGCTTCTAGGATGAATGCAGTATATATAACTCAATATATAACTTGTTATGCTGCTAAAAGAGGTTTGTATATGTAATAAGTGGCCTTTCAGATCAGCAAACAGCAACAAGCTGTTTTAAATCAATGTGTACTTTAATCAAGTCTTCAAGTAAATAGCCAACTTTTATATCCTCTGTCAAGTGCAGTAAGCAGAGTCAGTGGGTAAGTAAATCAAAATACTGTTACTTTTGTTGTTGGCAGGTCATTATGCATGGCAGAGGCAGAGGAGTAGCAGGCCAGATGGGCCGAGGACGCTTGATGCCAAATAAACAGAACCTGCGAGTGGTGGAGTGCAAACCTCAGCCCTGTATTGTGTCAGTTGAAGGGCTTTCTTCATCAACTACTGATGTCCAACTGAAAAACCTGCTGATGTCAGTGGGACCCATTCAGGTAGGTCAACCTTGGTTTATCATTTTTGTGCCAAAAGGCTTTCATTCCGGAAAGCTCAATTAATTCCCTGACACTAAATACAATGCGTGTTTATTGGTAATTTATGTTTGAAGGCACCCCCACCCACACAAGCTACAGCTGGTAGCAAAGACAAGCATGTGATGATATTGCAGCACAGGAGGCACAGTAGGATTTTGCTAACCATCACATTCCTGCTGCAAAATTCTCCTTCATTTTGGAATTCCTGTGCTATTTCTCTTATTTTCTTAGTCAATACAAGCCTGTCCATTCTGTGACGTTAAAGCTGGATATCAAAGCAAATGTATTTTTGGGTGTTGTCCTTGTTTATTGTTGACTTGCACCTACTCTCTTTTTTGACATTTACCTTTTTCTGTCACTGCAGTCTTGGAGTACAAGCACTTAATGGCCACTACCCAGTGGACATTTTATACTGTATAGCATCCTCTACTTTTTCAGATGAAAACACAGTTTTCTTTGGGGGATTTTATTGATCTTTAATTTTTTAGAAGGTTGTCTTCATTAGGGGCCTGTGAGCAAGGTTATGACACACACACACTGTTGTATCTGCTGTGCAGCTTCTGTTCATAAACTGCCTCCTGGAACTGATGTGTCAGTTAAATGACTTTAGGAAAGCAGGAGGTTTTCAAAGCAGTGAAAGGCTTAGGAGGCCCTGTCTGACTTACTGTTACAGCATTTAAAAATATTGGTCAATGAATAATGAAAAATACAGGGGAGAATTTTTTTTCCTTTTGACAGGAGCAACATTTTCAGCCAAATGCAATGCATGAATTGGAGGTGTTCTATGAGACTTCTTTATTACTGGGATCATCTCTCTGTTGCAAAACACACTGCTCTCCTAAAGCTGAACACTGCCTCAATTTTTCCTAATTTAGTAAATGGAGTAATGCTGAATTATTTACGTCATCAATTCAGAGAGGTTTAATTTGTTTGGGAAAGCAAAACTACTCTCACAAAATACTTTGTGCCTTCATGTTCTTTAGTACTCTAGGAAATTATTCATACAGTTCTAAAGCACATTTATTCAGTGTTTACTTGCTAAATCTTGCATGAGAATATTAGGAGATTAATAGAAACCCTGCAAGGAAATCTCACAATTGAGAGAAGTTATTGAGAATGTGCTAAAAAATTTATTCAGTACTTGCTGTTTCCTAGCAGACTCCAAACCCTGGTCTCTCAGTTCAATGTCACGGGCCAATTTAGAAGGATGTACTTACAGGAGAAAAAACAATGACTGATTCTCTAGTGGGATTTGATGCATATCTGTGCCCTCCAGAACTTGTATTCTTGCAGCAGCATCAACTGTACCTTTGGAAATTATGCTTTCTGAATCATCATCTATTTTCACCTTCCCAGAAATCTAGAATTAGTACTGGAACAAGATGCTTGAATTTAACTAATGATGCAGAATGCTTTTGTGCTAATTCTGCCCTCGAATTTCAAGTCTGACTTGTCAAAGGCTAAAAATTTCCTGGCTTCTTTGAGACTAAATGATGTTTAACAAGTATGAATGGTGAGATATGCAGGAAAAAAGTGATCCTTCTGTAGGAAAAATATAAGACTGGTTCCACTATATGTAATATTTAGCTTTTTGGTTTTGTTCTTTAATGCCGTCTTCAGAAGTGGCACCACAAAAGTGTTAATGCACCAAATGAGGAAGATGCAGCAACAATTTTAAGTGACTAGGCAGACAAGAATGGAAAACATGATGTTTGAAAATCTACATTGTTACTGTGCACAGCAGTTAGTTTTATATAGATGGTGCTAGATTTTCAAAGAGGTCAATATCCTGAACTACACAAGTGGATTTTCTCGTGGCTGCAAATTAATGTTTTAACTACTTTTTGCACTCAGTGCTGTACAAAATTCACTGCAGGTAGGAGGTCAGGAGGCCCTGACAGCAAAGGGATACTAAGTTATTTCCTCATTCTTCCTTTAATATGTGTTTCAGGAAGGGATTTTGCAAGGAGGAGTGCAGAAGTGAGCTGCTGAAGAGAGCCCAGTAGTGACTGGAAGGGCTCTTTCCATGTAGGCTTTGGAGGTTCCTGTGTGAGGACAGGGTGTGTGAGGCATGGACCTGAGCAGACAGCTCTTGGGTAGTGCAGAGCTCTGGTCCTCTGAGGTGAAGTGTTGCAGCTTGATGGACTGAAATAGGAGGGATTTGGGGAGATGGCAATTGTGAGAAAAAAGCAAGGTGAGAAATTCCAGCTGCTTTTTTAGAAATTAGACAAGGTGCCCAGGTTTTTAGCTGGTGTCTGATGGAGCTGAAGAAATAGTAAGAGCAGGGAAAGGTGAGTCAGTTCTGACTCAGTCTTTAAGATGTAGAATATCCTGTCTTCAGCTGGCAACTATATTCAGCAAAATTTTCCTTAAGTAACTGAACTCTTTTGAGATCAAGATTTTTCATTTTACTTCAGTGTCAAACTCATTTACTTATATGTCAAACTCATTCTTATTTTTTGCAATTGTAAATGAAATTTAAATCTGAATCAGAATCTAAGAAGTTCTTGTCATGCCTGGATAGCATTTTGAAATAACACCTATCCAACCCCCATATCCCTGGTTAAAGGTGAGGGTTCACAAACTGTGGGACATACATCTCTGGTGTTAAACAAGCACCTTGCTTCAAAGCAATGTGCAAACACAGCTCAGAAACCCAAGTATCTCGTGTATCAATTTCTACTGCAGTCAAGATGTGAGCATGGGAGTGGCTGGCTGCACTGAGACAGAGCTCACAGAGAGGAGGAAGAAATACTTCCCAAGGATCTCCCTGCTCTTTGACAGGAAGAACAGACCATGACCTCTTGTCCCACCTGGTATAGGACCTCTGCTTAATCTTCACTTTCCATGCTGCTGCATCTGTAAAGCTGCTGATCCCACACCAGCTCTTGTTTCCAAGTATCCTGAATTTGTTCCAGTATGATCATCCTGTGTGTGTTTTCTCAGAAAGGGAGTCTTTGCTGGCATAAAAGTTTAAGTTGTGGTAAAAGTCTGTTATTTATCAATGGAGTTAACAGGGAAGAAGAGATTACTTTGCTTCTCTGGGTTGGGGTTTTATTTTCAGCTTTTTTTTTTTTTTTGGTCAGTATCATTCTCAAAGTACAAGTACCTTGCACAAACCTTGAGAAGCGAAGTTAAAAACTTCCCTCAGTTTATGATGCCCAGTGCTCCAAGCTTTGCTATCAGCTTTCATTGAAGTGATGTTCTGTGAGTCAGGGTTTGGGAATAACTGGGCATCCATAAGAGAGGATGGGGGAAATTTGAAGCTGGAAATTCAGCATTTTTCCCTTCCATGTTCCAGAAATTTAGAAAATTATCTTTTCTCATACATAACCTTTGAAATTCTCTCTTTTGCCTTTGCTGAAAACTTTATTTCTCATCCCTGCTTCACTAAAGCTGCTCTGTTATTAACATAGGAGAAAAAAATACCACTAAGATTCTCTCATTGAATAGAAGAAAATCTTGGGAGCTTCAGGAGCATCCCCTTTGTTATAGCTGCTTTTAAAACCCAAACATGATGAAATTAGCAGAAGGGCTTCCTTCCAGCTACACTTTGCTGTCATACTCTTTCCGGGGAGGATAAGCTTTCAGAAACAAATAATTTTACCTGCAGTAAAATCTCATTGCTGATTCTAAAACAATTATGTGTTATAAATAAAATTATGTATTCCAGAGTGTGGGAAAGTACAGAAAAAAAAAGCATGTCACCAAACTAAAGCCTCCTGAGGACAGTACTGGAGCAGTGACATTCAATACACATCCATCTGGTACCACTTGATAAAGCAGATTACTAATAAGTTGCAAAGATCATGAAAAACAGCATTTGTATTTTTTTTGTGCTCTTGAATCCAGGTTTAATGTTTACACTGTCTAAAGAGGCTTGTGTTCAGCTAGTTATTGCCACCTTCAGATGAATTGGGTTTTTTTAGGATGGTGGCAGGTAGAATGGACCATTTTCTAGATCTGCAGATAATTTGAGTTCTGAGGGAGTTGTTCTGTGGAGGTGTTCCATCATTGTCATCTTCAATCATGTTTTCTTACATCAAATGATTGCAAACCAATCTCTGCAAAATCTCAGTATTGTTTTGTGAAGATTTAAGATCATAAATTCTGATGCTTAAAAAAAGATAAAAAAGGAAAGGTATACAGCTGTATATATCAGAGGTGATGAGAATTTTGGGAATTGTACTGTTTGTTGAGTCGTTCTACAAACCGGGGTTTTACTCTGCTAACATTGTCATTTCTGGTCTGGGGAAAAATGCAATTCCAGCCTTGATGTGCCTGGCTTTGCTTTCTTGGAGTGACAGTGCTACCTAGTGCTCAGCTAGGGCAAAGGCAGCCACAGCCCGGCCCCTGCCCTAACTCTGCATTCGTCTTTAGTTCACAGAGGCATCAGTGGAAATGCTCTGGGTGCCCACCCCCAGGACATGGCTCTGGCAGGTCAGCAGGGGGATTCTCCTCTGGCATAACGTGCTCAGGCTAATATGGGAACCACTGTGGTCTTTCTGCCTGTGAGAACATTTTCAGCTGTTGCAGAAGCTTTAGGAGAAGACACGGGCAGTCCTGCTCCATCCTTGGCGCTGGGGAAAAAGAAGAGCAGTTCCATCATGAGCCTGTCCAGTTCAGCCTTGCTGTAGAGCTGTGTGTGAGCTACAGATGCCCATCTCAAGGACAGAACAGCCTTTCCCCCCATGACACCTTACATATGGAGAAAGAAAGCTGAGTACTTTTAAGGGTAGATAGCAGGAAGTCAGAGATGGCAGAAAAGCAGGAAGGACGAACAGAAGGTGGAAGAGATCAGTTGCAACAGTTAAGGTGAAATAAATACATTCTGTCCCAGCCTTTGTGCCTGCTGGTAGTGGCTGGGAAGTGTCACTGCCAGGAAAGATGCTTCTGGTGTCGGGAGACTGTGAAGACAATAAAATCATGTCTGCATTTATGGATAGGAGGGAAGAATAAATAGAATCTGATCTTTCTGTTCAGAAAGTGCCTGCTGTGCTGCTCTTTGACTTGTTGCAGAGCAGCTTGGATCACACACTAGAGATGATGTTGGTTGGGAAGGTTTACACTTCCTTTTTGCATAGACCTGTTTTTTAGCAGCTTCATATGAGTTGACACTCCTAATCCCAGACGCACTGATTACTGAACATGTGGTCTGCTGGGCAGTCCATTTACTTCAGTGAGAGAAATTAAGTGAAGGAGGAAACTTCCCCAAGTGTCTCCTATAGTTGAAATGAGTGCTTGCTCTAGTCTCATTCCTACCTGCTTGGTTTCCATCTCCCAGTGCTCTGCTATCTTCCTTTTAACTTCTTGCTCTCTGTGTAACCTCTGAGAGTTTTGGTGTCAAAGGTGTTTGCTGTCTGCAAACGATCTCTTGCTTTGTACTTGAGGATGTCCTGCTGTTTGTCTCAAGGCCCTTGGTTTTGCAGTGAAGCTTTACTGAGATAAATGTGCTGCTATATAATCATACTGGCTATTTCAGTATTGTACTAGTAAGTGCAAATTTAATTACAGAGTGTGGGTAGAGGAGAAATTTGAGGGCAGTGTATATTTTCAGGCCTAAGGAAATATCATTCAGAGGGAATGGTCCTTTTATGATATTCATGCCTTGGTCACTGGTAATAGTTCAGTTGCAGAAAAAGCCAGAGCTGATGGTTATTTTTTAAGTTCTTGAATTAAATAGTATGTTGTTTTGAAATGGTTTGTAGGCAAACTCTCAATCAAAAGTCTGGTTATGAAATATTGGGTTTCTTGAATTTTCCATTCAGCCTAAGAACTGCATCTTCCCCATGGCAGTTCCTAAGCAGAAAAAGGAGACAGTCAAGATCAGTATGAGCTCTGTGCTTCCTAAATCCATTCCATATAAAATACTGTTCCTCACTCTAAACTAGCTTTTTATTTTAATGCTAGAAATATGTCAGAATATAATCTCTGTTTTCCAGAGTAACAAACAGGGACATGCCCAGAATGCCTCTGACCTCAGGCTGCTATCAGGAAGTGCTGTACAGTAGATCTGTACAGCCAAATCTGTAAAGTAACCAGTCATTTGAAATCCCTTGGAAGTTATTGTGTGTATTGTCAATCCTTTACACCTGAGTGGATCCTGGAAGAGGTTTTCATCCTCTGGTGAACATCTGACTAGGCCAACTTAAAGAATGTGAATGAAGTTGTTTTCTCAGAGCTGTGACATTTGGGAGGATTGTGATATTTCAGTTTAGGAGTTCATGATAGGAGATTCTGGTGTTGCAGTGTGGCGATAGGGAAGTCTCCAGTGGAGGAAGAGTGAGACCTCCCATTAAATGAGAAGTCAAGCGACGCTCGCTAGAACCAGCTGATCTCCAGAGGCAGTGCTGCATCCTTCCCTGCCTCCCACCACTGGCCTTTCAAAATCTGTAGGTCATAGAATAATCCCAAACTCAGATCAAATTCCTAGTGAGGTATCATGTTTTGGGAAAGATAGAACCATATGTTTAGTCATTACAATGAAGATCATAAGACCAAGTATTGCTGTGATGCTTACTGTTGTAGTAGTAGGCATGTACTGTGGTGATACTATTGTTAGATGTATACTGCTTTTAGAGTAGATTTAGAGTAGTCTCAACAAGGTAGAGGCCTTGTCAAGCCTCTAAAGAGAGGGAATGATCCAGTCAGATGAGTGTACAGTTATTTTACTTCAAATTTCTGCTGAATTTGGACTCTAATTTCTATGCCCAGCCAGTAGCCCATCTGCTTAGGATGGGATAGCAGCAGCTCAGGACCTACACTTGTGGCAAATGTGTTGTGTACCTGACAATCAGTGTTCTTAAAACATAAAACTCGGGGCTTACGTGGCAAAGTAAGTAAGAAGGTATTGTTCCAAAATGAGAACATAAATCAGTCTTCATTAGAAAATATTTTTTATATTTGTTAGTTGAATAATATTCATACTTGCAAGTGAAGATAGGTGAGGATTTGTTTGAAAACACAGCAAAGATATTTATGGTGGTATTTCAGGCTGTGGTCACATCTTCAGAGTAACTTAGTTTAGTAATTGTCTTTTGTTAAAACAAAACCAGAAGCTTTTTTCATCTATACCCAAAGAAGGTGTATATACCTCATATACCTTAACAAACATGAAGTGATTATGCATCATTTTTGCTACCATAGTTTGAGTGCAGCAGAGGCTGGAAATTTGTGTTAAATGCATTTAAATCAATTTTTTTTCGGACAGTTTCCAACTGGAGCAGTATTGTTTGTGTAGCATTAGTTTATCCTTTGTTTTACAGTCCTTGATTCTTGGTTTAAGTCTAGGCATATGTAATTGCAGCAGTAGAGAAGATGCTGCCTTACCCTGGGCTGAGTGATGGGTGATGTTTAGGCAGTTCAGAGAAGGATCAGATGGGTTGGATTTTTGTTTCCATAGTTATCTATATTAACCAGGGAAATTAAATCTTATAAAGATGCATTTCAGTAGACTTAACCCAAAAACTGATGCCTTGTTGCCAAAGCAGTTGAGTATTAAAATCCATCTAGTGTTTTGATTTAGATTTTTTTTTTTTAATTTTGGAAAATAAAGCAGTAATGCAATGTAAGAACACAGTACTCAGACTAGTCAGTCAATAAACTTACTAATTCATTAGAAAGTATAAATAAGTTATCTATAATAATATTTAGATACTTTGCATAATTTTGCTAATAAGTCTGCACTACACCAGAATGTCTTCCTTTAGTTGATTTTTTACATGCTAATTACTGAGAAGCTTGTTAATTATTTAGCATCATGATTGTATAAACTGCAAAATCAAATTTTACTTTTGTGCATCTCAAGAATATTAATGCAATAATAGCTCAGTTCTTGTGGGAAACATCACCAAATGCAGCTTCTCTTCAGTTGATCACAACAGGGGTGTTGGAGCATAAAGCTTTGGGAGAATCTGCAGTGGCAGTGGAGTGAGACCTGACATTGTGGGAAGAATCAGTTGGCAGCAGGAGAGCTGGAGAGGGGAGGGAAGCAGCTGACAGCAGGACATGCAGGGTGCAGCTGAAAGGATGCAGCCCTGGGTTCTTTTCCAGCCCCTCTTGCTGAACTGTTCACTGAAATATTCATCCTTTTGGTGATTTAAACAGGTTTTTCTTTTATTAAAACTGTTGACTTCTTTGAAAGGAAGGGATTTTGTTTGTTTGTTTGTTTGTTTTTAGTTGTAATTCAGAGATACCTTTTTTTTTGTCAACTCCTAAAGTCTGTTCTTTCCAAATCTTATTTAAGGGCTGTGTTTAGTTTTTAGTCTTCACAAGCTTAGTCCTCAGAGTTCTTTCTTTTCTAGCAAGAAAAGTGTTGTCAAGAAAATGTGTTTTAAGATCTAGTTCTATAAATCATAAAAAAGTGAGATCTCTGTCACTCATTCCTGCAGATAAACCTGCAGGTTAATTGAGCTTTGTCCAAGGTCTTCAATGCTGCTTTCTGCAGCATGACTGCATTACTGTTGGTAAAATGTGCTTAACTGTGTCTAGAGCATTCTCATTTAAAAAAAAATAAAAATCATCCACTGAATGTTTTTTTAAAGCTAAATCCTATTTCTACCAGCTCAGAAACTGAGAAGTTGCAGTGACTTAGCTATACCTTTTCATCATAGCAGCTTTCCAAAAACTATAAAATGCAAATTAACCTGCTGATGCTTATCAGATTTGCTGAATCCTTTAACTTTTACTCAGCTTTCACTTTGAAATCACATATGTGGTGGAAATACTAAACATCTGTGATTTTTCTGGAGAGAGGAAAATTTCCTGTCAGTTACAAGAAGGTGCAAAATTAATTGCTTCAAAATCACAGATAGGTAAGTTACAGAAAGTGGCAAAGCTGAATTGTCATAGATGCAAAGAAATATGACTTATCAGGTGCCATGGCTCTTGTTAAATAAACATATTTCCAAGAGAGTCTTGTGTGTTAAAAAAAGATAGAAGTAGACCATTTTAATGACAAATTTCATCCAGGCATTTGACATCTTGCTTAAAATGCTGCATTAGATTGAATGAACAGGGAACACATTAGTGGGATTAAAAACTATTTCTCTAAGAGACCTCAAAGTATGTCACCCTCAAAATGTATCAAGTGGGGTTGTGTCTAATTTCCTGAGGAATAGTTGATTTGTCTAAAGATCTATCATGCTTTTTTAACAGTCTAGGTGGTGATAGAGAATTTTTGAAGGTAAAGTTTAAAATCCTGAAGACTGGTCATCAGAGGGCTGGAATAGTCCAAGTGTGGGGGATACAGCTGAGCTCCAGGCAAAATGCAGGAGCAAAGAATTATGTTCATACTTATCCATCAGGAGGTTATCATCTAGAAGTTTTAAGGTGTCCATATACATGCATTTATCTGTGTGTGTATATATATATATATATCTCTAAATCTCAATATAAAACTGTATTGTCTTTATGTAGACACTCACAGAAAAATGGAATGTTAATAATTCTTTATTCTACATCCAAAGCCATAAGAACAACTGGAAACTGGAAGTTGAATCAGAACAATTCTGTCTTTAATGTGCTGCAGCATAGGCTGTTAAACATGAACTTTCTTTGAGATGTTGGAATCACTGTGGAACTGTGAAGTTTTGATTAAAACCTTCAGATCTGTTTTAACCTAGTTACTCTGAAATCTCTGGCCTGTGTTCACAGGCAGTGGGATTTCAGGATCATATTTCCATCCTGAGTATTCTGTGATGCTGAATACTTGTTGGATGTTCCCACTGATTGTTGGGTATGTAGCTACTTAATGTGCAAAGCTTCATCTTCCTGAATTTCTCAAGTGTCTTTTGGGTAACTATTCTATTAAAACTGAAGGGCTAACTCAAAGTATTAACTTTAATCTTCATAAGTGTGGTAACCCCTCTTTACCAAGGCCACAGGACTCCTCTCTGAGATCATTTTGGCCTGGATATCTGCTGCAAGCAGGGAATAAGAACATGAGTTCTCCAGAGCCCTGGCTCAGGTGTGCTGTAGTTTCAGAGAGCTCAGTACTACACAGGGGGTTTGTCATAGTTGAAGCATTGTGAACTGCTGCTCTCATGGTATGGGAGGCACATATCATGTGGACTTGGCTGGCTAGATGTGTGTTGTGGGGTTTCCTGTTCCTAGGAGGACTTGGAAGAGGTGACTTAATCCATCCAGTGGGGTTTCATGGTCGTGCCTGTCAAAAGCTGGCCCATTGTTTTATGAAAAAAGTGTGAGGATACACAGTTGAGAGATCAGAATTTACTTTTTTCTGTCTGCCCTGTTTAACCTGTGGGAAGCCCTGATCCCTTAATGTACGTCAGGTGAATGACTCCAGGTGCTTGCATGGGAAGTTGAGCTCTGACCAGTTGACTGCTTGTTACTTAGTGGGAGTTTGACTGTGGGGTTTGGCTCATGTGTGTGGATTGAAGTTGTCACCTTTGCTTAACAAATGATAGTCTGGGTTTTCCAGGTGATTCAGTTGCTTAACACACCAACTCAAACACCTTCAGCTGGGACCATGACTGCAGTCTCAGAAGTCTCTTTCCAGTCTGTTCTCTTACTGGTTACCAATAAGAGAACTGAAGTAGGTTACTGAAAAAAAGAAATACAGCAAGATTTCAGTTGGTTTCGTGCAAAATAAGGGGTTAGTGTGAAGTGAATCTTGAAGTGAATATTAAAAATATGTTTTGGCATTTTGTCTCTGCAGAGTTTACAGATGCTTCCTCAACAACGGAAAGCCATAGCAAAATTTAAGGAGCCAGCACACGCTTTAGCATTTCAACAGAAATTCCACAGGTAAATAATTAAGCACTGCTGCCGCCTGGTTCCTTCCCTCCTTTCAGAAGATAAAATCAGTCTCCTCTGGCTCAGTGTTTCTTTAATCCAATCAAGCATCTGTTCATGAGTGACCTTCATAGAAGCTCCTTGCCAGAATCAGTCTGAGCACCGCATTTAACCTTCTTTTAACTTTTAACAGGCACATGATAGATCTGTCCCACATCAACGTGGCGCTGATTGTGGAGTGATGTCTGCTGAGAGGAGCCCCGGCACCACCCTCAGTGTACTGTGGAGCTACAGACTCAGTGAAAAATGCATCGGGTTGGGAACCCTGTCAGCTCAGTCTGTAACTGCTCTGTTGAACTACAGAAAGCACCGAGATGACCTCCAGGAGAGGTGAACTCAAGAGGATCTGCAAAGGTGGAATTTCTGTTCAGTTTCTTCACATTCTGTTGTAACCACATGGAATTATAGAATTTTTTTTTTCAAAATGCTTTTGATGCATGTAGACACTGTTCTTCAAGATCCTACTGTGTGACCACAGTGACTTGAGAGAGAACGGTTACAGCGAAAGATTTAAAAAACTTTCTTCATAGCAAAGAATATTTGATAATGGTTGCTCTTATCTTCAGTGCAAGGTATTTGAATGAAAACTCATTTTTCTAAACAAATTAGTTGCATTGTATACCTGAGAGCACAGAAGGTATTCTTGCATAGATTTGAACATGGTCTGCTTCACTGAATAGCAGTTTGCTGAGAAGCTTTGGAGGTGACACTGGAAAATTGTAGTTTTGATCTTTGTAAATACGTCTGTCTTTGCATTTTTCTATTCCAACATAGACTTCCATCTCCTCTTTCCAACTCCACTTATTCCATAAAACCCTGCATAGGAGAAATAACACTGCTGTATTTTCCCTTGGTTTTTAAAAACAAGGATCTTCACCCTTCAGTAGCATTGTGGGGTAGTGAACTCCAAGTTGTAATTAGGTTGTTTTAAATAACACTGCCAGATGCAAGGAAAAAGAAATATTTGGTGGGTCACTTCAAAAATGTTATGCAGGAAGAGTGGTGCATTCCTGGTAGTTCTTTTGGGCTAGTGTTTCATGGTTGCTTCATGCTTTATTTTGATCAGGTTTTTTTCTTTGAGATTTATTTTGTGGTTAATGCTGAACCGTAAGAAACCCGTAACCGAAAGGACTTGTTTTGATGTGGTGTTTCAGATGCATAAAGGGCTATAAGGACATTGTGAATCTTCTGGTGAATGTGTCAGTTCCCAAAAATGCCATGCATACATTTAAGGAGCTTACATTTTATTCGAAGATCAATTCGTAATATTTCCTTTTGGTTGGAACCATCCAGAGGGGGTTGCCAAAGGAACAGTTTTTTCAGTTACTTCTGAATAAACTTATTAAAATGTCATCTTTATATTGGATTCCAGTTTTTATGAACATTTCCTTAGTTTTTAGACCATGATGTTTTGCTCCATGCTTTATTTTAGGAATACTCTTAAGCACTCTACCTACTATTTGAAGGGGGGGGGACTTACAGAAATGTAGGTTTGTTACCTCAGTGACAGCAGAAAAACACTATGGGTGTGAAATAAGAGAGCTGCAAGTGGGGTCCAAAATAGGCATGCAAAGCTGGAAAGGATGAGCTAAGAAAATTTGTAGTGCCTTTTTTTTAATAGTATCTATTTTTTTGGAAGATTTAATGGCACAGATACCTATTTGGCTTTCTTCCACTTTTGGTCCAGATTTTCAATTAAGTAAAAGTTACCAAATAATGAGTAAGTACTGTCAAAAGTCTGCTAGGTAGACCTGCTTTCTGTTCATTGAAATAATATAGAATAACATAGTGCTTAGGAAATACTCTTAAAGTCCATTTAAAACTTAGTGGCAAGACACAGTAACAGAATGAGAATCTTTTATGGAAGTGAGGTTTATACCCACCTGTATAATTTGTGCATAATGTTGAATGCCAGCCAGCACAATCACTGTACATGAAGTGCTGTTGGTGCTTCAGGGTCGAGCCAAGCCCAGGACAGAGCATGAGCTGCAGGTAGGAAGTGCCCAGTGGGACCAACCCCAAAGACCTGCAAACTGATCAGCCCCGGGCTGTTTAATCCTCACACCCTCAGCTCTGGGACCCCTACACTGCCTCCTCGGATTATTTCACTTCTCTTCTTCAGAAATAACTGCTTAGTTTAAAGGAAAGCATTAAACAGTTCCTCATCCCAGTGTTAGGGAGCAGCTTCTCTGCAGTGAGAAGGAAGAGGAGACATCTCAGAGAGGAGTGATAGTAGTGCGTGTCTGGAAATCTGGGAGAGATGCAAACGCCAGACAGGCCAGCAGCTGAGTTCAGCAGTAGGAACATCTGCACTTGATCAGCTGTCCTGTCAGAAGCAAACATTATTGGGGTTAGAGGGTTTCTTGGAGCCTAAGAATATGGGTTTGATTCAAAAGTCAAAGAAGTTTGTAGAAACGCTCCTGCTTTGGGTTTTGAATCCATCCCAAAGAGCCTGAGGTTCAGCCAACTTAAGTTTTAAAAAATTTTATTCGGTTGAGTTTTTAAATTTTTTTTTTTGACAAGTGTGTGGCTTTGGAATAAAGACACAAAATGGCCTCATATCTATTTAAATGTAGGAGTGACGTGAGCAATGCCTGTTTAATGAGTAGATGCATCCTCTTGAGCAGCAGGAGATTATTGCTTGTGCATAGACAGGGTGTGGGTGGATTGCTGGGGATTAATTCAGATAATTACTGCAGTACCTGGGTATCTTCGTATATGTAAACATACTATATGTATGTATGTCTATATTTGTTTTATTATACACATACATACATACTCAACACCCTGTGTTGTCACCATATCTCTCTAATATCCTGAAAAAACTCAGTAGCAAAAGTAGCAATTAGGTGAGTCATTTTTAAAACGTTGGTGTTCTCTTCTCAAATCCGATCTTAAAAGTGGATCTCTTGGCATTGAATTGGTTTGGATGATACAGCTCTTTTAGATCCATTTGTTGTCTCCTCCCAAAAAAACCCCAAAGGAAGTAGAGGTAAAGCTAGATGGACGTGTTCTTGATGTGTTCTCTTCCAGCACAGAGTTAAATCTGAGAATTTTAAGTTAACTTTCTTGGAAGATCTGTTGCAACCATTATCTTGTTCTTTCTTTGTAGTGAATTCACAATACGATGCAAAATGGAAACAAAAAAGGCATTTAATGTAGTTTGTAAATATTGACCTTTTAAAATTAAAATGTTACTCAAAGTGCTTACAGTCAACCACATCTTAGCTATTTGTTAGTTTTTTGTGTTGTCTTATCTAAATTTAAATGGATATGGTTCCATAAATGTTGATGTGTTTTTGTGTATATCTTCAAATTTTTATAAAGATGCTAGTAAGTCAATACATATATCCTGATCTGTGTATTATTTGTTCAGTTTTTATTAGCATAATTTTATAATTATTTAAATAGGCAACTCCAGTAGGTGGTTATATGAAGTCAGCTTCTTTTTTTTTTTTTTTTCAAATTATTTCATTTCCATCTTGTACCACTGGAAAATTCACTTTATTCATATTTTACCTTGACTAAAATATTGAATTACCCATATGATCTGTGGTATTTTAGTAGAATGTTCTAATTTTTTTTTTTTAATTAAAAAAAAAACAACCCTGAAACAACTCTATCCTTTAACTCCTGAGGGGAAATACAGTGCACTGTCATACCAAGGCACAGGGTCTCTGGGTTTGTTCCATTGTGCTGTGTGCAGGTACAAATTAAGTCTGTGATGTAATACTGTCCTCAGAAGTTGGGGCTGTTTTGGTTTCACACGTGGCCAGGTTGGTGGCACGTTGGTGCATCGCAGTGTTATCAGTGGCACACGTTATCAGTGCCACAGGAGCCATCTGATGGAGTGATGTGGGGTGCTGGGGACATTCAGGGTCCCTGCTGCAGGCAGGGGGATGAGGACAGGTCTGTAGCTTTCCCTTAGCCAGAGGGGTGCTGTCCTCAGCCCACACATAGCCCCAGTGTCACTTTGGGAAGGAAGGGTGGATACAAGCACCCCCTCTCTGTGCTATCCTTGGATATCTAGTTTAGCCCCCAGATTCGCTTCAGTTTTCCAAATTTCTGTAAAGAAGTCCTTCTAGCCATCAAAATGCCAAACAAACTGAGCATTTTAATTCATTAATGTTAGGTTTCCATTGTGAGGTTATAGATGAGAGTAAATCTGAAGGTTCTTTCAGAATCACCTTGGAGGTCCCCATTGTTCTTTTTAACATTGGCTACTGGGGACAAGAAAAAACCTTTTACTTGGTGCTGAATTTTTAATGTTTTTTTAAACGTAGTACCTTTCATCTGTGTAGCTTGAAATGATGCAGTTTCCCTGGAAGCTGCTGTAGGCACTTCCTGCCACTGCACTCAGTAACTGCGTGTCTGCCTGTGTGTGTGGGTGAGAAGGGGGTGGGAGGCTCTGGGGTTTCTTCTTTTTTGGGCTTTTTTGGCCTGTTTTTTGTTGGTTTTTGTTGTTTTTTTGTTTGTTTGGGGTTTTTTGTGTGCTTGGGAGATACCCTGGATTTGTCCTCTGGCATAGTATTTGTGATGTTCCTGTCCTTTGTGTAGTACTGTGTCTGTGATGCACGTCATGGTACTTGAAGGTAGAAACCTGGCTTCACCTGTTCACTGTCAAAAAGGCATTTTTTATTCAGAGAGACGTGATCCTTTTTTTTAATGCATTTTTTTGTGCTTTTGGTTTTGGTTTTTTTTAGCATCGCGGTAGATGAGAAATTAAATGTAAAGGAAACAAATCCTGAACAGATTGCAGAAAATTAGCTGTTATTATAAGGGTCATTTAGGGTAACACGGAGCTTTTGTTTCAATGTTACCTTAAATCATGCCTTGTCCTCTAATTAATTCATAGACATAATACTTGAAAGTATTTTATCTTAAATTACTATCAAATCCTAAGGATTTTCTGTAAGGTTTTTTGTAACCTGATTTTTAATCATGGAGATAACTTACTGTCCACATGAGCACAGGGGCTTGTGTACAAAACCAGATTCATATTGGATCCTTGCGTATACCAACTTCTGGTATAATATGGTTGGGAAGGATCATTTTGTTCTTTATAATGCTGCTTTTGGCAAGGTTGGGTTTTTTAATTTAAAAAAAAAAAAACAAAACAAACTCCATTTTCTACTTCTCTGCTTGTTTTGGTGGAAAGTGTGGTCCTTATTGCACTAAAGGAAACCTTGAGGGGAAAGTTAATCTCATGGGGTCTTTTAGGTGCCTGTGTTGCTCTCTGCTTTCTTGGTTGGATGCACTGATTTTTCTAACTAACTGGAAATGGGCTTTATAGATACACTTTCTCAACAGGTTACACTGCTTTTATTTAATGTAACAGCACTTGTGTTCAGTGGTTTTTACCATCTAAACTTTAAACAGTATTGCAGATTACAAATACTTTTGTGAAAGAACCTGTGTACAGTTGAATGTAGCTGTATTGCAATGTTGTGTGTAGTCACTTGGAAGATTACAGTTTCAAACACTGCTGTATTAATGTTGTGTTTGTTCAGGATTTTCTTTGTCTGCATCTAATGGATTTTAATATGCATTATATTTTTTTCCTAGTGTCTGTCAGGGTGAGCTTGGATCGTTACAGTTTTATTTCTATTTCTACACTAACAAAAACATTTATTTGCAGGTTTTCTTTTTCAGATGATGAAACTTCTTTCAGCAATTTTAACTCCTAATTAATAGACATTTTCATTTACAGATGCAGCAGAGACCAGATTCTAACATTTATTTATTCACAGCTGATCTTCTGTATCATTGCATATAGTTTTATTTATAAAGGATCCCTTGGACTAAGCCAACTTTTTTTTTTCCTGTGGTACCCTTTGCTTCTCAGCTATTCTTTTTCTCATTTCCATCTCATTTGCTCCTATTTTTCCATTTCCACAAGGATACTTGTATCCTTGTTATATTCCTGCCCTTTTCACTCCCTATTCAACTCTGTTGGTTTTTTTTTCCTGAGTGCATTGCTTTCAATCTTTTGCTCTGTTTTCTGTTCTTCCAGCTCTCTTGAGAGTACCTGAAGCCTGTATCTCCCACCCTGAAATCCCACCATACTGTACTTCTCTTTGCAGACTTTGGTGCTTGAAGTTGAGGTTGCTTTTATACAGGTATCACCCCTTAGGCAATGCTGCCCATCCCAGAGCACTGGAGAAGCACCACCTAACATTTTTGCTTTGCAGTTTTCCCCATGCTGGGGAATTTAGACATTTCCTTTACATGCTTGAGCATTTAGCCAGGCTAAACAGGATTAACAACTATTTTATCCTTTTTACTTTTTCAGGAGCTCTGTTCTTGAATTCAGTGATAGTAATAGCACTTTTTCTTATTGCCACGTAGAAATACCAACACTGTCGACACGATTCTACCTCCTATTACTATTACTGAATGTGATCCTTCCTAACCTGTAAAGTCCTAAGCAGTGTATATATATAGATACATATATATCTATATTTGGGTGTTTTGAGAATCATTTCAAATGTGCTGCTCTAATCTGGATTGCAGAGTTTGTTCATTAGCAGTTCAGGATATAAATTCAACAGCCGACTGTATCATACTGACTGCACTGGGAGTGCGTCTGCCTCATGTTTTCTACAGCATCATCTGCACAAAGTGTGCACTGCTGATTGCTTGAATGTAATACTGGACTGGAGATACCCAATCCTCCAGGTGCATAAGAGATCTTTGTCGTACCTATTTAAGTGAATGTAAAAATGGAAACGCAAAGATGATCTCATGTACAAGTTTTTTTACGTGTAAATCCATGTTTGAAATGTGAACATGTAAATATATTTATTGTACCTAAAATATGTCAATAAAACCTGATCTTTATAATTTCCTGCATTGTTGCTTGGTGTACAACTTCAAACTTGTCAAAAAAGGCTTTACACACTGGATTATTTTACCATTTTTATTAGGGTATCATCTCTGGGCCTACTTTTACATCAGCATCGTAGTGCAGGGTTCTTCCACAGCTGTGCAGAGGTGCCCCAGATGGAAGCAAAGGTGGCTGAGGGTAAAAGGAACTAGTGCTTGTGTGGCTAGTTCAAAGGGTCTGGAAGCTAAGAGGAATCTCATAACATACAGGAGGAAAGCTTGTGAGTGTTAAAGCTTTTCTGGTGTTTTTTTGGCCATACTGACATATCTAATAGAAGATCTCTGCTTTCAAATGTTGCCTACTTTAATTTATGACATAAAGAGGAGCTCTTGGCAAGCTCAGTATGGTCACCATCAATTACTTCTTGAACACAATTATATCAACATAAATGGAGGCTAATTCCACTGGTCCCTTGCAGGTTAAGAAAAGAGGTCAGAATGAGCTGTCTTGCAATTTGTAGGGTTATTTAGTAGTTTGTTAACATTATTCACAAAGTTAAATGTAAAAAATCCTGGCATCACTGGATGTGGCACCTGTGATCCAGCACACACATTTCCAGGGAAGCATTACTAGCTTGTCACAGAATTACTGGGGTAGATCTCAAAAGAGTGTTGTTACCTGGGGGCAGACTAATGACACCCCAAATTGTTCTGCTGGTAGCCTGATGGGAGGACATACAGCAGCCAGCAACAGTGACCTGAGAAGGCTCATCAGGGTAAAAAAAAAGCCTCTGATGCAGTGATTTAAATAGTGAGCCATATAAGAATAGCCATTTTGTGAGCAAAGTTCCAACTGAGTTTTCAGCCTGTGATTTTGTCACATATTAACAGTAGGAGCACACTGTAAATATCCAACTGCAGCATCACCTCTTCCACATGTCCTCTAGAGAAAGCTCCAAACCAAAGTAAACCTCACCAAAACCCCTCAAAACCCAAACTTTTTGAGTCCTGTGTGCTTACTTCCTTGTACCACCTTTCTCTACCCCTGTCAATCCATAGTCTTGGGACAGGAATTTGTGTTTTAGTGAAGTTGAAGCACCACTGAGCATTGACTCCAGTCTACTCCTGCCATAAACTGAATGGATTGACCATAGCACAGCACAGGGGAAGAACAAGCTCCCTTTTTGAGAGGGCAGGGGAGGGCTGGGCATTGAAGTCTGTTGGTTTTCAGAAGTTAAAATGTCCTCCTGATGAACTTGCAGTTTTGTAGGATTGCAGGATTCATGCAGGGATGTGCTTTGAGGGCTGGAAGGCTGACAGCCAGGAAGAGAGGGAGGAAACCAACGGGGCTCAAAAGTAGTTACTGAGGGGATGGAAAGGAAGCAACCAAGGGAGGTGCAAACAATCCTTTAGAATCAAATCTTGAGACGTCTAGTGGTGTGCTTCAGAAATTGGTCTTGATTGACCTTAATTAATTTGTAATGATTTGGGCAGGAAGAGTTGGAGTGTGCTCACCAAGCGTGTTGGGAGGGAGGGCTTAGATGAGGAGGAGGGTTGGAGTATCTTGGAGGAATTGAGTGAACTAGAGAATTAGAATAATAGAGGTGAGATTAAATTTAATCTTGCAAAGTGCAAGGCTATCCACTCTGGTATTAATAAATAAGGATTTTTGCTGTAAGAGTCACTGGGAAAAGAGGAAGAGCAGTGAATTAATTCCAGATACCTGATCTATAGATGGGGTGATCTATAAGAAAAAAGATTACTGCCTTTTTAGTCTGGATGCATCAGAAACTTCCAGAATTGAGTTATCAGCATGTGTATGTGTGGTATGAAGATTTAGTGCTGGACTTCAAAAATTGCAACCCAATCAACCACCTCCCTACTGCCCTAAGTAGAAACACCCTGTGAATATTTATTTTGGGAATCTTTTTTGAATGGTTCATCTATCAAAGATTTCCTCTACTTTTGCTGTACACACACATTCAGCCTGTAAAGACCAGGGCTTAAGCTACAGAAAACATCCTTAGTTGGGTTCAATGAGAATTGACTGGTCACATGGTGCCACTGCTCCTTGGTTTCAGATGTCAATTCTGGTAACTGCTGAATATACATTAAATATATTCACCCATCCATGCTGTTCTGAAAAGATCCCAGGGGAATATGTGCCTTCAGCTGGTGAAAAATTAAAAATGCTGCCCAGGAAAATTGTTCTGTGGAGATGCTGTTGGCATTGGGGATGCTGTGGGGAGAACTCGGGAGTTAAGCATTTCTGTTTCTTCTGATTCTAGTCCTGTATTCCACTGATTGTTACCTAATTAAAAACATTTTCATTAAATTACTGATTCTCCTTTCATAGCAAGGATTTTAAGACAGCACCAGCATGGACTGAATTGCCCCTCACATTTTTCCAATCCTGTTTTCTTGGGTCTCAAACAAATGAGGCTGTGCCTTCTGAAACTGTGATGTCCCTATACAGCATCACACAGCCTTTACTTGCAGCAGAGCCAGTAAGAGCAGAGAGGGGTTTGGGAGAATTTTCCCTATGTTTATCTATACAGTGAGTCAGGTGCCTTCCACAGCCTTAATGTGGGTCCCACTGCAGGGCTTGAGAAATGGGGAAACAGCTAAAAGCTTCAAAGAAAAAAAGGGGAAGGTAGCTCTTCCATTTGTTTTTGACAAGACTCAGAAGGTATTCAGGGGTTTGGGATGCCTGCCTGCTCTTACAGCCCTCAGTCAATTCTTTGTCACTTTTTATCATCTGCTTTTTAAAAAAAAGTTATTATTGCTATCATTATTACCCTTATTATTGAAACTGATGCCTCTGCAAATAGTAGCTGGATGCAAAATCTGAGTCGTGGGGACTGGATACAGTTTGAGAACCCTGGCATTGTAAATATGTCCTTTTCTATTTCTAGCATGGATTTTTGTGTGGCAAAACCAGTCCTGGAAGCCAAATCCCGATTAACTGAATGAGAAGATAATTTCTTTGCATATTCTCCATCTTAAATGCTGCTATAAAAGGGCCTCTGCAAAGTGATACCCACTGTTCCTACTGCTTCAAACCTTGCAGAGTCTTTAAAGGTGGTGGCTTATTGCAAAGGGCTTGTGTTCATTCACTTGGGTCAGGAAAATTGCATCAAAACAGGGAAAATGTGGTCTTTCCCAAGTCTTCCCTGTGCTACTGTTAATCAGCCCTATCCAGAGGGAGGATGCACACTGCTTTTAGTGGGGGTGAGGAGCAGGAAGAATGTAATCATCCCTCATCAGCGAGACCCTCAATCACTGCACTTGAAACAGCTGGGGGTATGTAACCTCATCTTCATTTGAAAATTTTAGTACCTTTCCTCTTAGCTGCCTCCATTTTATGCCTCTTTTTTTCCCCTCATAAATTTTTATGATTTTTTTTTAAAGGAGAATTTATGGGTGAAATGGCAGAGACCGTGTGAAATGTGGAAGAGCTAAAAGGCTATCAGGGTGGTAAATGAGGCTAAATGGTTCTCTGCCACCAGCTGTGTGGAGTTCAGTGATTGAGTCTAACTGACAAGAAATAATTACCCCCTCTCAGGGAGGTGAAATGGGTCCTCACACTGTGAATGCTGCTGATGAAGGGGCTGTCCCAGAGCCGGCAGGATCCTTTCCGAGATTTTATGCCACATCTTGGCAGCTTGAACCCCGTGCCAGCGTCCTGCACGAAGGTTTTCTTGCACAGGGTGATGTCCTTCTGTGACTCAGCACACCCCTCCTGCCCTTCTGCTCCCGGGGAGGTTCAAAACCCTGACACAACAGCTTGCAGGGATGGGCCCAGAGCCCAGAGATTCCCTGCATTACTGATTAAATCTGGCAAGTGGCTCTTAGCTGGTTTTAGTTCAGAGAAAGAGCCCTCGTGTTTCTTATTGCAAAGGTGTGCATCAGGATCTAAAGGCACCTGCGGGTTTTCTCCAATCAATTGCGAGGGACAAATGATGAGTGCATTTGCTTTCAATCTGGAGAGGGGAAAAGGGAAAAGAGGAAAGGAAAGGAAAGGAAAGGAAAGGAAAGGAAAGGAAAGGAAAGGAAAGGGGAAAGGCTTGCATTCTCCAGTCTTAAATCTACATCCTCACAGATCATGCTGGAGCCTTAAAAAAAAAACACAAATCAAACCCTAAATATTTTGATTACCCAAGAAACATGAAATTAAATACAAAAGCATGACTGTGATGGCTTGAATGCCACTACATTTCTCTGGCTTTATTATCTCTGTTACTGCATAGATGACAATGCAAACACTTTGGATACAGTGAAAATTATATATCTGATATGTAATGATTATTGTGCAGGAGCCCATCCAGGGTCATGGTGTGTCCTGCTGGAGGGAAAACGGGTTCCATCTCAGGGCAGCTCAGGAGGAGGCTCTGTTGGCAGCTTGTCACCACTGTCCCCAGCATTGCCGCCACTCACTCGGTTTCTGTAGATGATGACGGCTGTGGTCACCAGATGGCTGCCGTGAGCCACCGTGGTGCAAACGGGGCTTGGGGGAGCCTCAGCAGTGAGGGAACAGCTCGGTGAGGCTTCGCATCACTCTCTGTTTCATTGCTCCTCTTTTGTGTGGCTGTTTCTGGCATTTGGAGATTTATGTGTGAAATGTCCCAGGTCCGGCGGTTGTAACAGCCTGGTTAGTGCACAGTGTGCCAGTTTGGCCTCCTCCTGCTAAGAAGTGCTGCCTTCTTCTCTTCTTCTCCGTTGATTTGGCCTCAGAAGGAGATGGGGTGGGCACACAAGGCAAGAGATTGCTGAGCCCCGGAGGCAGCATCCTCTGAGCATCTTGTACCTGGCAGCTGCTGCATCCTCGCTTTCCCCCCTCCTCTCATGGCACTTAAATGAAGCAGGTGATTTACTGAGCACAGAAATACTTGTCTTATCAAATTAGTACCAGTAAATAACCCCAAAAGCTTAAAAGTACCCTAAAAGAACCCAAAAATCCCACAAGCAAAACCAGCCAACCCATCAAATGAAAAGACCCAACCAGGAAAGGCCTCTGTCCTCCCACCCACCATCAGTTCCTCACAAGCTCACAGTCACCAGTGTGGCCCAGCAGCTCTCCCAGCTTCATGTATCTGCTAAAACAAACACTGAGGACAGGATTTTCCCACTGTGAACCCACAGTGACTGTGCCTGATGATTGTATTATTCCTTAGATGCCTTTCTGTAGTACTCAATATAATCTTGTCCATAATTTTTCCAGGAACTGACATTGAACTAAGGGTCTGTAATTCCCTGGGTCTTACCTCACGCCCCTTTTTTGTATATTGAGTATCTCCCACCAGGAGGGACCTTCCCCAGACTTCCAGGACCTTTGGTAGATGATCAAGAAGGGTCCTGCCATAGCATCTTCCAGCTCCTTCAGAACTCCAAGATGAATCCCATCAGGTCCCATGGACTTGGGAGCATTGAGTTGGTACAGCTGGTCTTCTGCCATGGAGGAGATAAACCAGACCCTGGGTCTCCATCCACAGGGACCTGGCAGGAGGGTGAGGGAGGACTCAGGTGATCCTCACCCAGTGATCAGGAGGGGACCTGAGGGAAGGTGAGGAGGCCTTACAATCCATGGGGTCAAGGTATTGAAGGCAAGCATTTTTGAAACATCAAAAACTTCAAAGCAAATGAAAAAATGCTGTCACATTCTATTCAAATCTCCTGGGATTTATTTAAAAGTGCAGAGTGGGCACACTGGATGGTAACCTTCCCCATGAAGGTGGTGTTTACTTACAAGGTGTTCGGGATTGCTTCCTGATTGGATGTGTGAAGTTACCCATACCAAGATACATAAAAGCTAAGTGTCACAAAAATCTTCGCTTTTTTTTAGGTTTCCTTATGTTGGTGAGTGAACCCTAAGGAGGATGTGCCAGTGGGAGAGATAGTGAACAACTGTTGCCAGCTCTGTGATTTTTCTGGCCCTGGTTGCAAGGACTCATGCTGGGCAAGAAGGCACAAGGGCTTTTCTTCTTTCTCAGCCTCATAAAGTTAAATAAATCTGGTGTATGTCCTTCAACCACATCTTTGCCCATCCCCAAGCCAACAACCCATGATGAAATTCCCTGAGTTCTTCCCCCAGGACCTCCCACTCCCCTCCCAAACCCTCTACCCAAACTGTGCTGCCCCCTCTAGCATGGCCATTGGTATGGGGGAGCCTTGTCCCACCTGGGAAAGGAATCCTCCATCCTGGGAAGAGCCTGTGCCCACCTCTATCCCCTTTCATGGGTTAGAGATCCATTTGTAATGCTTACCTTCCCCTTCCTCCTCCTGTCTGCAGTAAGATGGAAGGACATGGACCCACGTGGAGCAGTGGGGTGGGCACAGGCAATACTGGGCCACTGGGAAGGAGTGATGCTGAATGAGGTTTGGTTGTGCTGGAGTTTTGCCTGCTCCTGGCAAGCCCAGAATTGCCAGGAGAAGTGTCTGGTGTGCTGGGAGGTGTACAGTGCCCAGCTGGGAGCAGAGGGTAGGGAGAGCAGGATTTTGTTGCCCACAATATGAATCCTTGTGGCCATGATCTGAAACACCCTAGGCAAACACACAAAACCTTGTTGCAGTTTTATATCAGAATTGTTTACACCAAATGTCCCAGAATATGCTCAGAGAACCAGTTTTAACGTGATTTTGGAAAGGGCATGAAAAAAATCTTACATCAGACTGAGCCAGAGACACAAACAGACCAAAACCCATTTACAGGAACCAATAACCAGTGGTTTGGGTAGGGTTTTTTTATTTTTTTTCCCCCCTGGCATCCCCATCAATCTTTAGGCAGAAGCACAATGAGCAGGCAAGGAAGCAAGCAGCTCTGGAAACACAGCCTGCTGCAGTCTGAGCCACTGGGAAGGGCACTCCTTGCAGGACACAACTCCTGGCCATGCTCATGGTCCAGGCCTACCTTCCTCTTGGTGGTAAATCAAAATGTCATAGAACCACAGAGTGGCTTAGGATGAAAAAGACCCCCAAGATGCCAAGTCCAGCTGTTAACCCAGCACCACCAAGCCCACCACAAAGCCACATCCCCAAGTGCCACAGCTACATGACTGGATGGGGACTCCACCACTGCCATGGGCAGCCTGTTCCAGTGCTTGGCAACCCTTTCTGTGAAGCAATTCTTTCTTAAAATCCCATCTAAACCTCCCCTGGTGCAACCTGAGGCCGTTTCCCCTTGTCCTATCACATGTACCTTGGGAGAAGAGACTGACTCCCACCTGGCCACACCCTCCTTTCAGATGGGTGTAGAGAGTCATAAGGTCTCTCCTGAGCCTTCTTTTGTCTGGATTCAGGAGATCAGGTAGAGAACAATGGTTTAACTCGAGTTTGCTGCCCAGCTGCAGCTTTTGAGGGATGCCAGAGCCTGGCTCCTGTGTGGCAGGGCAGAGGATTACTCCAGGGAGAGGTGGGAGGAACAAGAGGAGATTGCTGCCACTGAAACATCTTCACCTGCTAGCTGAGGGCAGGAAAAACAGTAACACACCACAAGCTGGGTCCACTGACACCATTTCTTCTTTGTATTTCACAGAACCAAAAATTCCCAGGCCCTTGTGAGACATTTTAGGAGCAGTGTTGTCAGTTGGTGCTGGCTGAAGTCCTGACTGTCAGTCTAACCTGGAAAAGGGGAATTGGATCAGAGTGGGAAAGAGGGGCAATACCTGCAGTATGGTCTCCACACTGCTGGCTGCTTTCTAAATGAGCTTCATTATACACATAATTAAAGGAAGAGAGTTGAATGCTACTTAGCCATGTTTTAGGGGTATTAATTTCAAGACTAAGGGCACCTGGAGATTAAATGAATTAACTCACAACTGAATCAGGTTAATTGTAATTTTCTTTACCTGGAATGAAGCTGAAAAAAGGGAAGGTTTTAATTCAGTAATAACTGTGGATGTATTACAGAGCAGATTCTTGAACAGAAGGAAACTTGCTATGAGAAATAGTGAATTGGGCACCAAACTGGACAAGGGAAAAGCTGGGTGGCAATGTGGGCTTCAAGGTTTGGCCAGACAAAAGTCCCTTCATCACAGTGGGAAGAGACTGGGTTGTGCACTCTGTCCATGGAGGAACCACCCAAAATTGGACCCTACATCAGGGGCTGCCCTGTGCACCTTTCTGTGGTGGGGTAATGCCCCTGGACAGGACTAGAGCTGGCCTGAGCCCACACTGCAGAGGTCACCAGCTTCCACCCACATCACATCAGCTCTTTGACTGCAGTCACCAAAAATATCAGCAGCCAAAAGTGAGTGTACCCAGGCACCTCCCCTGGACCTCCCCTCCAGGTGTGCACATCTGTCCTGGAGCTCTTTCCTGCCAAACCCCTGTCCTCTGGTAAAACATGCCTGATTTACCAGAGCTTGGATTGGGATGGGTCTCTTCAGTGTGACTTGGACCTCTGCTCATCTCCTGACTGCTGCTCCAGCACCCATAGGTCAGGCTGGTCAGCCCTGGAAAACTCTCCTGACATGTAAGTGCAAGCTAAACACTGCTTTAAATAACAAGTAATTAGCCATAGATACATGTGTGAAACCTGTTGGAATTCCTGGAGAGACGTGCTGTGTTGCTGAATGTTTGTTTTTCCATGGGTGGTGTGACCAACCAGTGTTAATGTACATAAAGGAGCAGCAACCTTTCAGCAGAGGGCCTGTCTCTAATCCTCCCTCTCTCAGAGTACACAACCCCCAGACTTTCCTCCTCTATCTCCATCATCATCAGACTCACTCAAATTCTAAGAAAAAAAATTCAACTTCAAAACCCCTTTTTTCCTGTGCCTATCTGCTGCTTCCCAAACTTTTTCCCCCAGGTCTGGTGGAAATACCTCACCTGACACTCTCAGCGTCATACTGGCTTTTTGCACAGGAATGCCACATTCCATGGATGTGCTTAATGCCTGCAAGAGTCTGTTCTCCCTTCTTACCTCCCATTTCACTCCCTTGTTTTCACTCACAAGGAGCACTTCTGATTATCATTTTCTCATAATTTCTATTATTTGGTCAAGATTATCTCATGCTTCCTGACCAGTATTTTGGTCACATTTATTGACTGGTCAGCTTTCCTTTTGTCACCCACCATTGCATACTCCTAAATTCCTGCCAAGGCGTTAAAGTAGCTAAGTGGGACAAATCAATGTGTGAGGAAATCCATTTGTCTCCTGCTTCCATTTTCATGGTGAGCTCTTCACAGCCCCCCATTGCCAAGCCATCAGCCTGCACATCAGCCCTTCTTGTTTCCATCCTCTCGGGCTGAGGTAGCTCATGCTAATGTAACATCATTGCAAATTCCCCTTAGATCAATCCTTCTCTCTAAAAATAAAATAAAATTGCTGACTTTATCAAAGAACATTCTACATTAACTGATCCAGTCTGGTACTATATATTCCATTTTCTTCTTGGCTCTCTGTCTTTGATCCTTTTTTCATCTAAAACCTGCTCTGTTTCCTTGTGCAATACCAGGGTCAAGATATTTGCCTTGTGCTTGCTCAGGCCCTCTCCTCCCTACCACAAATTAGAGTTTCTACTTTCAGTGTTGCCCTGCCAGCAGATTTGATGGGTCTGTGTAACATCATCCTCTCTGGAGGTGTTATCTCAGATGCTGGTTCCTGTCCGCTCCTGGGTGGAGAGCTGCAAGGCTTCTTGGTTAAGGGCATAAAAGGGCAAATTGAATTTCTGGGGTGGATCCAGTAATTTTCCATATGTATCCATGAGCCATTTCTCTCTTCCTCCCATGTCCAGTATCAGCATTCTCCTGGAAGCCACAGCAAGGTGCTTTTCAAGCTGTACTTCTGTTATCTTTGAGTCACTCCTCCCTGCAGGGTACATGAAATTATCCCTGCACAGCTTCACCTTTACCTGGACATTTCAGCAACCTTTAGGTCATTTCTACACAAAGTGGAGCTGTAAAACCTGGTTTATGGCAATTTTCCTCGTGAACCTCCAAAAAGATTGGCTTCTTTGCTGCTCAGAGGCTCACCAGCTTGTCTCTGGGAGTCAGGTGTGCCTGTGTGTCAGATTCTGCCTTGTGCAAGTGTGGCTGAAGAGGACTGGAAATGCATTTTCAACACTTTACAGGTATCACAAAATTGGCTAAACCACAGACACGGCCCAGGAAGACACACAGGGAGAAGAGCCATTGGTCTCAACACCTTCAAAGGGCTTCACTGTGCTTTTAGGCATCGTCCTTTCCATTAGCATTAGGGTTTTTTGGTAAAAACTAATTTTTTTTGCTTTTGGACCCCAAATGTGCTTGGCAGCTTGTGCAGCCCCACCAAGACCAGGGAACATAGACCTGTTGTAACATTTTGACTCACTCTCCTCTGGCATGAGGGAAGTCTGGAGGCTGGCTCCATTTGGAAACCCCTGCAGGAGGTGCTGGGGAGGAGCTGAAGGGACCCCTCAGCCCCAATGTTTGCCCCTCCTCTCTCTGGCTTCTTCCTTTGACTTTTCTGAACTCACTCTTGGGTACCAAGGCAGGAAATCCAAATCTCCACGGATGGCTGTGAGGAATCTACAGGAGCATATTGTACAGCACTGATTTCTCCCAGCTCTGTTCCTGCACCCCAACATTGCTTCCAACCCCTACAAATTCAGTGAGACATTTGCTAAGGAACAGATTGTCAGACTCCTTCCCTTAGGAAAACTTCCCTTCAGACAGCAGTGAACCTTTTGTAAGATATTCAACACCATCGTGTTTCTCCTTCTTCAAGCAAGTGCCCAAGGAGGACTGGGGTGGGTGACACTCTCTCTTGTGGACAGGCTGAGCTGGGTGGGCTGGTGTCCAGCTGGCTGGTTTACACTTTTCTATGGTTTCCAGCATCAAAGAATTTAAATGTTCCACTCTGCTACTTTTCAATTGTCTCCTGATTCCAGTTTCAATTGTGCAAACTTTGCCATGACATAAATACAAGATCAAGTTTAATTTTAATTTCCTTATTCCCTTTTTTTTTTGGGCTCATGTTCTTAACATTTTTGCTGCAGACAATGAAGGTTGGAAGTTAATTTGAAAAAAAACCAAAATCTGAAATTGACATGCAAACACACGCTCAGAGTCAAATTTAAAAATGCCTCTAAGTATGAGGATATTCAAAACAAACAAAATTAAGGTTTAGTAAAAATACTCTAAAAGGTCAACCTATTATGCAGTGTTGTTATCTGAGAAGTTCTGTCATCAAGACAATATTTCAGCAGCTTTAGACAGATGAGATTTCTAAAGGGGATGTCTAATTTGTATTTGTTTTTAATTTGGAATTTGGATCACAACAGCAGCAACAATTTGTTTTGTTTTGTATTTATGGCTGCACATGTTTAAAATGGTAAATCTGCACTGACCTATTAGACCACAAAAGTGAAACTAGCTTCTGTATTCTCATTCCTTAGCTGGAAAAATAAACCCACAGCATGCATGTGTAAAATAAATTATATTTTTACAGCTTTCAGTGTTGGTAACCAAAGGCTATGCAAGTATTTGGATTATCGCAGTACTGGCTTTAAAAATAGGAAATAGTTTTTACCAGAAAGTGATCCTGTCAAGACAAAACACATTTTTCTAGCTGCTGCCTTTCATTAAAATGATATCATTTAATCCGAAATGAAAATGAAATTTATAAGGAGTTTAATAAAATGTGCATGTTTCTTTGTGAAAGAAATTAACTGAAGCACACAGAAGGATTCTGGTTTGGTTTAACACCAATAAAGATACCTTAGTCTAAAAGATAATTTGGAGTTAGCACCAGGTCATCCAGTGCTGAGCCCCCTGCTTTTTCTTACCCACCTGTTTTTATTGGTTTTGCTGCTCACAACAAATAAAAATGTTTCCCTTCAGTCTCTAATCCTTAAAAGCAAACACAGATTGAGTTATATTTGACTTCACACAGAAATGTGGATGGAACCTGCTGCTTGGCCCCCACTCATAGCTCTGCAGAAGGATTACCCAGGTAGAGCAGAGCCTGGGCTGGGACTCTCTGGTTGCTGGATTCATTATTTGAAGATAAATAGGTTTTCTCTGGCTAATTTCTAGCCCTAGACAAACATGTGCATCATTTTACTCATTCAAGTTGCCTCATGCCTCAGGATGGAGGAGGCTGAATTCAGGAGATGCTCCTGAGCAGTGGCAGGTGAAACCACAGGCTGACAATAACAGCCCAGTGCTCAGGTCCAACCTGGGCATTTTGAGGGTACAGAGCAGTGTTTATTAGGAATACAGCCTGGTTTTAAACCGAGGACACCCCAGAGAGGCAGGAGGGTGCCCAGTATCCCTGACAGGGCTGGTGGGGACGGCAGAGGATCAGGCTCAGTCAGGCAACACCCATTGCAAAACTTGTCATTTCCATGTGAAGTCCTTCTGAAGTGTATCTTAGGAACGTCCCAAATAGTACTGGCTGGTGGGAGTGAAAGGTGCTGACAAATCTGGGGGAAAAAAGGGATCTTTATTACAAGTGGGTGATGAGCCTGGCACTGACCACAACCAGGGAGCTCGTTTCACTGCAGCGGCTGCGGCGCAGCCTCCGTGGAAATTACAGGGAGTGCTAAATCAGCCCTGGAAATTATTCAAACAGCAGTTTGCTCTCAGCATGGCCATTGTGGAGAGCCAACAGCAGGGAGAGACAGCAAGACAGAGCAATGTTCTTGTCCTTCTTCCTGCAGATGTCAAACCTCATAGTCTTTAACAGATGTAGTGATAGGGCAGGAAAGAACCAGAGGTCAGAGATTAATTCTTCAGAATATGAACGAAAGTAAAGCAGCTGGCTGGGTTCTTTTCTGGTAGGAATGAGGTCCTGGTTTTCACCCAGCTCTGATTCAGAGATTGCCTCATCTAACCTATGAAAGACTTTTTGAGAAAATATCTACATTCTGAGTCCCAACAGAGCTCAGCATCTCCTGAACATCTCCTTCGTGCCCATCCCAATCTCCTGTGCCAAAGGAATCAATGATTTTTTCTGCCTTTGCCAACCCTGACATATCCCTGGAGAATACCAGGATAGAGCACACAGCCATCTTGCTGCTGACAGATCTTCTCCTGCATTGCCTCTGAATGATGACATCCCATTTCTAACCCCCTTTGCTATTGATTTTCATGGTAAACCGACATAATTTGGCTGATACACAATTTTCATTTCCCCTGCCACTGATGAATTGTAACATCCTCTCTCTATGCTCTTTTTAAAAAAAACCTTAATAGTCTGGGAGAGAAAAGATGACCTTGTAGAGGTGATAATCTCTCTGGTTGAACCTGGGGATGGCTTAGCCCCACAGAACACTCCACACTCCTTACACAACTGGTAATAATTTTGTGATCAGCCCGAGACTGTTCCAAAAAGTAGGAACAAATGAGTTAAATCACAAATCTAGTGCACTTCCTATCCTGTCTATTCCCAAAGAATAGCACGTCAGCAGTGCCAGAAGACACATGGATGATAAGTTACTAATAAATTCATTGTGTTGCTGATTTTTAATGGGCTAAAAACACTCCTTTTTACAGTGTGCAGCTTGCATGAAAAGAAATGGTAGAGTTTGGGAAAATATTCTACACTTGAATTGTAAGAATTGCTAAGGTAACAGCTATTAATTGCTGTAATTTTGCATTAACCAGGTATTGATTGCATTTTTACCAGCTGAGAGAGCAACACACGTCTGCTCTCCCCCCTCAAGCTCAGCGCGGGCGGCTGCCGAGCTGCACGATTACCAGGGAATCACTAGAGGTCACTTTGAGTCCACCTAATGCAACAAAACCTGAACGATCTGGGGGTTTGTTTCTGCCTTTTTGTTGTTGTTGCTGTTGTGAGACACTTTTTAAAAGCAGACTCTTTTTGCACATGTGTATAAGACTTGTTAATAGAAGCTCCTTGAGTTAAATTTTATTCTGGTGTAAAGAGCGAAACCTTGAAGAAGTTTATAAAGCTGTGTCTATATCCATCAAGAGGAAATTTGGCCACGAGTTTCTATTTTAATGTGAAACATCTTCCACTGGATTTGATATTCCTGATAACAGATGTCACTATTTAACTCTCAATAAATAGTTCTGTCCTGTCAGGATCCATATAAATAGGAAAAGAATAGCTCCAATGTATAATCTACGAGAAGAAATTCCAATTTTGCTGCATATTCTCTTATACTCAAAGAAGAAATAATGTTTAGGTGTATTTCATTCCTAGCTTCAGTTGATAAACAAAGTACAGATATTTTCTTGCTAAGAGAAAAAAAACACGCCTAAAAAGGAACACCTTGTGATCAGGCAAAACACTTCCCTGGTGCAAAGAGCAGCTCCACAGGGAGTCACAACTTGGCTTTTTAAAAATTCTTAAAGTGACAATTTGCCTCCCTGGGAACCTATAGCACGAAATCTGACTTTTCTTTCAGTTTGGACGTTTGGGACACTTTGGCACCCTTTGGTCCTCCCATGCCAGATACTCTTGTCACAGGTTCATAAGTGCCTGAGCCCTAGCTGAGGAACACGTGGCACATCTCCCTCAGGAATGGCATCACTGCTGTCCAGATGCCCACATGCTGAGTCCCTGATGGGTCAGGGACTGCACAGAGACATCCCCCCTGCCCTGAAGAGTGGCATCATCCCGCCTGTTTCTAAATGCAGTTGGTTTAATCCTGCTTTGGGAAAAGCATAAACACTTTGCATGTCCAGGATCTTGGTTAGGTCCTTCTTGCTGCACATAGGTCAGCTTTTGCTGCAACCAGCAGATCCCACAAAGCTACACCTTTCCTTCTGCACCTGGTATTGTTCAGCTCCTGCTGGAAGGCACCAGAGCATCTGAGGGATCTGCATCACCCCATGCACTGGTGGGTACCAGCTGCATCCCTTCCACAGTGGCACCACCAGCTCAGCTCCACACAGCTCAGTACTGACAAAAGCAAGGCACCAGAGCTGATTTGAAAGGGAAATGTTTCAGAAGGGCTTGTCCCATATCCTGTGCTCAGTGCAGAGGATGTCTGTACTTGTGCTTGGGAGCCAGGGAGCCAAGGACAGCACCTGTGATGCTGCCTGTCACAGTGCTGGTTACAGAGACTGGGGCACTTGCTCAGTGTGAATGACCCCTTTCACACCCACACAGCACTAAAGGCAGGCCCCAGTGACTCCTTGCTGTCCCCAGGAGTGACTCAGGAGCAGTGGGTGGGGGAGCTGTTCTGTGCCTGATGCCAGGACAGCTCCTGGGCCCTGGGAGTCACTCACACTGAGCCCCGGAGCACAGACCCGGCTGTGTTGTACCCACACCCAGGCACTGGGGACTTCTGTCCTTCCCATGAGTTGCCCTAAAACTGTGCTTTGGAAGGTGGGAGGTTCCCAAGATCCCCAAAAGTCCCAAGCAAGAAGTCTATGTTGGGTGCCAGGGCAAGCCTCCATGCCTCTCCCCTCATCTCACGGAGCAGATGTTATCTCTCCTGGAAACACATCACCTTTTCCCTTTGACAGTGCACATATTAAGGGAAATTTCTTTCCAGGGACAGCTCTCCATGGTGCTCCTCAGCCCCCCCACAGCTTTTTATCCCCACAGCACTGCATGTCCCCCTCCAGATTACATTAAGCAATACGATGAGCACCTCTCCCATGAGCATCTATCTTCTCCCTTCCTTCCCCAGGGGAAAATTGAGTGGGAATAGTTTTAATTAACTACACTGTACGTGCACAGTGCTCATACCTACGCAGGCAAGGCTGAACAAGTGTGCCTTGCTCTTGGAAAGAGAGGCACTGAGGTTTGTGGCCTCTCTGAAGTCCTAATCCCACAGTGGAGAACCACCTCCAGAGAGAGCTCTGTCTTTGAACTACTCTGGGCTTACCCCAGCACAGAGAGAGGGGTGAATGTGTCTGGACCCAGAGCTTGGTCACTCAGCAGAGCTGAGGAAAGTCTGTGCACCCCACACCAGGACCACTGGATGAGTCAAGGATGTCCCAAATGTAGCCTAGGACCTCATGGGGAGTGTGCAGAGGGCTGACGGGACATTTTAGGCAGGATTTGGAAGTAAAGTTAAGGTTCCTACATTCAGACATATTTTCAGGTGTCTCTGTGAGCTCTTGGTGTCTCAGCTCACTCATTAGAGATCTCGTTCAGCCAGAATCCTCCAGCCAGGAGGAATCTTCTCTCCATGGAGGTACATGGAGACACAATCAGAAGCCAAAATTGTTTCTTAGCCTTGGTCTGGCTAAACCCTTTTGGGTCCTCCTTGTGATGTATGTGTGTAATGCAGAGTTTAACATCATGGAAAAGCCAGCTGCCCTCTTTTCCAGGGGTATTTAGAATGGACTTAAAATCCTGTAGGAAGCATGCTTATTTTATACATAAGAATACCTAATACTGGCAGCTGTGAGACGTCTTAAAATTAGATGAGTTTTTTACCAATGTATAAATTATGAGGGCTTTCAAATAGCCTGTTTGTCAGTAAAGGTTTTGGATAGTTCCTGCATTTCACCATGTGCCCACAGAGGACATCCCTTAGAGTGGTACATGGGAAGTAGATGATACCTGATTCATTGTGTTTCTCATCATGTCGGCCCCATAGATGGTGGAAAATTATCCTCAGAGATGTTTTTCTGCCCATCTCTGGTAAAGCCAGGGAGATAACTTGCTCAAAATCAGAAGAAACCCCATCAAAAGGGCAAGGACCAAATCTGGTTCACTCAAAGCCCAGCATTGTTCTGGAAACTTGCTTGTCTGTAAAAAGAATTTTTTTTTTCTGTTTTCTCCTTCCTACAGCTATTTATGGTTTCAGTTCATAATCAGTGGTTAATATTTTCAAAGAAGTCAAGCATGTGGTCACCCACACAGAAGATGTGACTGATTCTGCTGTGCTGCCGAAGTGTTGCACATGATATTCAGGATCTTTCTGCAAGGATCAGTGGGGAGCAGTTTGTAGAGGGCAGGAAAGATGTCCTCCAGCCTTGGCAAGAAAGTCCTGCTAAGTCTACTACACTGTGCAAGGTTCTGAGTGAGCTTGCAAAGCTGTTACCTTCTCCTGAAGATGCCCTGTGTTGGATTTTCATGGATATATTTATTTTTTACTGAATTTAATCCCCCCTCTTCAAAGTGCAGCTGAAAGTTCCTGAATATATGGGTTAAACCTTATTGCACTCTGGATCAAAGACTGGTATTTCGTGCCTCCTCCTGCACTATTGTGTAGTGACAAAGTTCCTGGTGACTTAAGTGGGAGAGAAGCTGTGTCCTGGGAGACAAAACTTAATTGAGTGTAATACCACAGGGCACGTAAAGTAGGACAACACAGTCTGACCTCATTTTGCCTATCCATAACCCTACTGACATCAGTGGGAGCTGCACATATGCAGTCAGGGGATGACATTTGCCCACTCTTGGCTGCTCTAGGAGATTCTTACTTGCCTGATAAATTCTATTATTTAATGGTGCAATATGAGAGCGATGGCTACACCAGGTAAAGCTGAACAAACACAGCTCAGCTCCCTGCCTGTTTGAAGTTGTGGAAAGACTTCTTTTGATGCTGCTGGTTGTTGGATTGAGCCCACAGTACACAGTGATTCATAATCATTTTCCTCAATGAAAGCAACCAAGTTGGTTTGTTGTTATTTGTGGGATCACATACTCATTATTTGCTAATATTTGAATGGCATTTGGACTTTCTGATGCCTGTGAACCCCGTAACTTCCACTGCTGTTAGCACAAAATGGTTATTCACACAAATACTGTGCCAGAACAGACTTGTTTGGTACTGTACATTTATTGCGCTCCTGTTTCCAGAAAAACTTTGCTGAGTAGAAAGAGCATAATTTGGCAAAGCCAACAAAGCTTGCACCAAACCAGTGACTATTCCAAGAGAATTGTTCATGAGCAATCCTGAGACTAATATTTATTTGCATTCATCCCTGTCTCATAATTAAAACCCGTTCTTACTGCTGTAGAAAACAGGATGGGGCTGACTTACAAGGAAGAGGTGAGCTGGGTGAGTGAGGTTGCAGCTCTCTGCTCAGGATAGGCTGCAGGAGCAGCAGCAGAGCTTGGCAGAGCTCTGAATGTCCCAGATTTTGAGCCTGAGATTTCTTAAAACTAATCTTGTTTTAACTCTTTGGTGTCTGTCGTCTCAGAATAAATTCAAAGAGAATACAAAGGAAAATTTTGATAGATGGGTTGCAATGCTGCTGTATTTAGGAAAACTGTTAGCTTATTGAACAATGGCAGTCCTCAGAGGGATGGAGCCCCTCCATCCTTGCAGACATGTGGGGCCTGACAGAGGGGAGCCTCCAGCAGCTTGTTCTAAGCTGGTCTGGGCTGAGATGAGAGCTGGGACCACCAGGGGCTGCTTACGGCCTAAACTGCTCAAAACAAAAGCCCATGAAATGCTTTAATGCTCCAAACTAGCCAGAGCCTGAGCTGCCTGAGCTGTATCCTGCTTGTAAATGAGCTTGCTCCACCCAGTGAAACCCCACAACAGATCTGTGACACTGTGTCTGTCTGTTATGAGACCAAAAGGATGTTGCTGTAATTGCACGCAGATGCAGCATCCACTCCCTTGCAGAGAATGCCACCAAAAGACTCCAAACTTGGAATGGCACAGCATTCCCAAGGATGTTTTCCTGTGAGTACATCCCCTTTTCAAGGGGCCATCCTGGTGTCCCAGGGGTCTGGTCCAGGCAAGCTGTGCCCCAGAGATGGGCTGAGGGGGTCCCTGTGCCATTCCCAGAGCCCAGTGAGCTGGGCAGAGCTGCATGAAGCCCACGGTGTTCTCACAGCATCCCTGCTCCCCTCTCCATGTCCAAGCCCTCCTGCCCTTGGGCAGCAGCCAGATGTGAGTTTGGTGGCCAAGGGACTCTCCACAGTCACGCCACACAGAGCATCCCTTGTCACCTCTCCTCCTCAGCAGCACAAACGGACATTTGTTCACACCAAACTGAGCAAATCTGATATTTATTTCACATTTAGGTCACAGGACATCAAAACAAATATTTTTACCCCGAAAAGATTTTCTGATCTTGTGGTTTCACTCCTGATTTGCAGCAATATTTGTCTGAAGAGATGTCTTGCTCTTACTTAAAAATGAAAGGAAAAGAAGTTATATAGGGTCCTGCACTTGTCTTTAAGGTGCACAATTGCCTGTGCACCCAGATCACCTCTGGATGCCACTCTTGATTTCACTGGAACCAGGACAAGATCATTAAACTCTTGTTTTTCTGGATTTGCTCACTATTTTTCATCCCTGAAAAACAAAATTATTTAAATATGCAAACCTTAACACCCCAAATGCAAAACATTAAAGATTGTATTTAACAATCTTGGCACAAACAGAACTCCTATCAAATCTGAGACAATCCCATTGCTTGGAAAGATGCATTTTTTAAAGATTATTTTTTCTCTTTCAGCCTGCATAGGCCAAGGATCACATTAACACTGCTCCTTTGAAAGCTCTGACAGGCTCTGTACATGGAAAATTGACCTTTTTTTCCAGTTAAGTTTGAACTAGTTTTAAGGCAGAAACTGCTGAAGAGAGAATTTCAAAATCTTAAGAAATCCAGTGGTCCCTCATGGCTTGCAGTAATGAGTAAGATAAAATGCTCTTTCTGGTTTCCTTCCCCCTGTAATTGAAATAGATGCTGTACTGGGGCTGCAAAACTGCTGCCCAATTATCTCCCAGCCAGGCTGATTTTCGTCTGCTCAGCCTCGATGTGATGTGAAATGCTCAGGAGGGCCAATGTAAACATATTTATATCCTGCTAGGATATGCTGAGCTCCTCATATCAGGATAATAATATTTTGTATGTACACATATATGTGCATATATATGTCTAACCATCCAGCTAAGCAAACTTTCCCACATGAGGACACAAAGAGCTGCTGGCTGAGGCACAGCCCAGCTACCTGGCTGTGAAAGCCCTGGTTCACCCAAGTGCTTGGCTGGGTTTTTAGTTGCACTGTGGATGTGATCCTCTTTAATTGGCCTGTCCAAGCTTCCCTCTGGAGGGTTTACCTGATGTCTCAGCACCAGGGCACTGCTTGAACTGATGGTCAGGTAAACACAAACTAGTCCCAGTCTCATTAGGGTCATTTCTCATGTTTGCTTGGGTGAGGGAGGTGGAGAGGACAGGCAGCTGCTGGCCGTGCTGCCCTTCAGGGCACGTCTGGCCTCCCCCCAGAACCCTTCCAAATGAGTTGGCTTTGCAAAGCCACGCAGTATTTCACAGGTAAATGGCAGACTGTCTATGTGGCTGTAGGTGGGAGGAGAGGGACGTTGTGACCACCACATGAAGCGGCACCAGCACAATTCCTGACATGTTTGAAGAGTCCAATATCAAATCCCACAGGATCCCCACTCTGCATTTCAATGTCATCAGGGTAAAATCCTCAGAGAGTGTGAGATAGGAATACCATCACATATCAGACATTTCAGGAAGTCTCTGTAATTTCTTTAATTATTCAGACAACAGAGCACAAGGATAATAGCTTCAAGTACATTCTTATACATTATTTTGACAGTAATAGATACGTATTTAGTCATAAACTATCCTGTAGCCACCACTATGTGTACATTTTATACAAACTATTGCCATACTTGGACCCTGAAAATGGACAGTGACATCTCCTAGATGTTTTGCACAAGGTTATGGCAGTACATCCTTCATATGAGAGCTGTAGTTATGGGTTGGATTGGCCCATCTAAGGAAGCACTTCTAGCACACCACTGAGGGGTGATCCTGACGAGAGGCGCTGGAGGGAGAGGTGAAATACAGACATGATGAGAGGAAGACATGAAGCTGCTTGGAGTAAGTGCAACAGAGAATGTGGCACAGCATTTCTCTGCTCGGTGAAACAGGCTGATCCTGGCATGTGAGCATCTTAGCTTCTCTCACACCACAAAGCTCTGAGCTCATCTTGGCCTTTGGGTGAAGTTTAAATTAGGCAATGCCTGGTGTGATCCCATCCAGGCATGTGCCCTGCCCTGACACAAGTGTGGGCTCTGGTCTGATGGCTCTTTTACATCTCAGTTGCCGTTTAGACTAAAAGCCTTCAAGCCAGTGGCTTTAAGTTTGATCATCGACATCCCTAAACACCTCCACCACCCAACCTCTGCAGAAGGCAACACGGTCATTTCTTTGAGTGCTAAGGCCTTAAAAAATGGCAACCACCTCTCAGAGACAGGGTAAGAGAGCTCAGACACCCAGACACTGCTGTACTAAGGCCAGACTCTTACAGCAGAGACTCATTTGTTCCACAATCACAATCTCACATGCCCCAAATCAGCTGGGTTTGCAGCCCTCAGCACATCCCAAAGACGGAGGTGGCGGAGTCCGAGCTGGGGTGGGCAGCAGGCCCTAAGCACCCACCAGGCAGTCCACAGTCCCCCGTGATGCCTCATGTCAAGTGGGCATGAGGGTGGCTTTGTCCCTCCCCTGGTGTTGCAGCACGCTGTGGTCACTCCGAAGTTGCATCACCCTGGCCATGTCCGATCTTTGGAGGTTGGAAGTGGGCCTGGACCAGAGGTTGACAGGAAGGAGAGACCACATCCTTCTGCTGGGGCTTGACACAGCAGTGCTCATGCATGGGGCTCGGCTGTCAGCTCCTGACGGTGCTTCAGAAGCTCCTAGGATTTCAGCTTGGAAGAGCACTGTCTCCACTCTCTGGAGATGGCCCCAGGCAGGGACATTCCGGGAGGCCTTGGAGCTGCCATCCATCCCAGCAGAGAACATGGCTGTGTCTCTGGAGCAAAAGGCCTGGTGGATGAACATCTTATGCTGGCGAGTAATGGAAACCAAAGAAAAGGTGAGAAGACATTCAAGGCAAGCTCCCTTCCAGCACGGTCCCGTCGCAGACGCTCACACACATGCACACACAATGTTTTGCAAAATTTTTAAAGGCATCCTGGAAACCCTCCATGGAGGACCATGTGGTGCAGCAGAACCTCACTGATCAGCACCTGTCAAGGATGATCCCCTCGGGATGAGTTGGGGCTGGGACCAGGCAGGGGATGCAGCACTGGCCGCATCACTCAGCTCCTAAAACACATCTCCAGCACATTCACCCATGGATGGCTTGGGATGGACTCCTGCATTACAGCTAAGGAATGTCTCTCAGGATAAATGAACAAATCTTTATCCTTTCATTTGTTTTGCAAAGGGTGTTGGGTCTGTTCTTAGTGGCCCCAAGCCCTGTGCTCTTACTCAAAGTGGCCAGTGAAATCTGGTGGCCATCTCCTCCTTCCAGCATCAGCCACATGAATCCCTCCAACTCACCAAAGTCAATGTCTCTCCCTCAGATTTCCATCTTCTGGGCACCCAAATTGAAGCCCACTGAAATCCCCGTGTTGTCACAAGGGGAGGGCAGCTGCCTGCCTTCACATTAATGTGCTTCAAAGGAAAAACATGCTTTAGCATCCTCAGAAATCAATTTTAAGAGCCATCCACAGTCTCCATACCAGACTGGGAAGTGGACATGGAGCCAGTGCTGGAGCTGGAAGAGAGGAGCATCGCCTGAGCATGGATGGGGAGCCAGGGCTCTGGCAAAGGAAATCCTGTCTGCCGGTCACTCGTGCAAATAAGTGAGGTTCTACTGTCAGTACAAGAGATTCCAGGTTATGCACAGATGTGATGGACTCGTTTCCTTAATTAAAGTACCAAAATTAAATGTTATAAGCAACACATCTAAATAAAATAAGGGGCACTCATTTAGGCATCATATTTCCTGAACCAATAAGCAAAAAGGAAAAAAAAAAATGGGATGCACCAGGAAATCTTAGTTATTATATACTAACCAAACTGTGCATGGCACATTTTATTTCTATAAAACTATTAAAACTATTACAAAATATTCAAAAATACATTTTAGTAAATTTACAGCAGTTATTTCTCAATTTATTAATGCAAAACATCCTTTCCCCCCCTCTGTACAAACTACCATCTCCATCGTCACAGAATTGCCGCCATGTGCGCTTTTTAAAAAATATTATTTTCTAATAAACTTTTTCTGAAGTTAAAAATAACAAAGTTTCTTACGGTTTTTGCAAATAAAAAGTTTGTGTAACAGTCTTGACTTCCATGAACGTGGCCAAATGGTGTTTTTACAAAGCAAAACATGGAAAACAATACAGGAAATGATGTTACATATGAAACTATTTAAATTAAAATAATATATTCTCATATTTTACACTATTTCAAAAAACGAAATGTGATTCAGTTAAGTATTGATCTCTCAAAAAAATCTAATTTACAATTCTGTGTATAAAAATATAATTTACGGACCCCCATGAAGTTTGTCTTTTGTGTGTGTGTGTGTGTGTGTTTGTTTGTTTGCTTGTTTTTTAGACTTGCTGAAATGAAGGAGCAATGTAATGGAGAGATGGGAAAGTACAGAATTTTGCTTTCTGAAAGTCAGGACACACATGACATGTAGAAAAATAGACTCTGCGCAGTTTTACTTGGCCTCACAAAATAATTTTTTCCCCTGTGAGTACAGTTCACATGATAATAAATTATCAAAGAAACTATTTAAGGCTCTTGAAGGTCCGGTTCATATCATTTAAAACATCTATTCAAAATACCAAAGAAATAAATATCCAGGAGAGGAGGAAAAAAAAAACAACCAACAAACAAAACAAAAGAACAAATAAAAATATATATATATTTATAAACTAAACAGAACAGAACTTCCAGGGGTCTTTGTTTCCCTTAAAGTCTACTTTGGACTGTCCTACTTAATTATTATTATTTTATTATTATTATTTTTAAGTCTTAATCCGTGCTCTCTTTTAAAAATATGTATTTTTTTTTCTTTTTTTATTCTTTTAGGTTTTTCTTTTCTTTTTTTTCCTCTCTCTCTCTTTTTTTTTGTTGTTTTTTTTTGTTTTTTTCTCCTTTCTCTCTCTCTCTCGCTCTCTCTCTCTCTCTCCCTCTGTGTCTCTGTCTCTCCATTGGAGCCTGGCGGGCAGCCGGGGCGGCGCGGGGTCCCCTCAGCTGGATGACACCACCATGCCCAGCGGGTGCAGAGAGTCACTATCCAGCACCCAGCTGCCGATGCGGTAGAGGAGCCGAGAGTACCAGTGGATGCCGGGGGCCGGGGGCTCTGCCATGGGGGCCCCGGCTGCCGAGGGGCCGAGGGCGGCCAGCAGGCCCTGCAGCAGGCGGAAGGGAGCGAAGGCCCAGTGCGCCCAGCTGTGCTCCTCGATGACGGCGTAGCACGAGGCCAGCACGCGGTCGATGAGGATGGTGCCCTGGGCGGTGAGCGGGGCGTAGGCGCCCGAGGCCTCCTCCCGCAGCGACACGCGGTGCACGGCCGCCGGCAGCAGCTGCCGCCCGCCCTCGCCCAGCACGAAGACCCGCTGGCCCGGCCGCACGCGGCTGGCGAACAGCGCCCGGCTGCTGGCGGTCCCCTCCTGCGACTGGTTCTGCTGGGGGGCCACGAAGAGGAGGTGGGCGGCCGTCAGCAGCAGCCGGGCCCGGGGCTGCCGAGTCTCGATGGCGTAGAAGAGCTTGTGGGAGCCGTCCTCGCGGTCGAGGAAGGTGAGGAAGTCACTGTAGAGCAGACGGCCCTCCGTGTCGGCCACCAGCACTCTGTCTCCCGGCCTCAGGTCCTTCACCAGCTTGGTCCCACCTTGCTCCAGGTGCACCGTGGCCGAGCCAGGGAAGCAGCCCCCAGATTTGGCCGCCACTGAGTTTTCTGTGCAAGGAGAGAGGAGCAACAGGGTTAGAGGAGGCACATGCCAGGCTGGGTCATGAGGGCATGTGGGAACTTATCACTTATCCAGCCACCCTGACCCACCCAAGAAGGTGCAGAACACAGCCCCACTTTCCTCTGAAATTCCTCCATCCTCATCTACAAACAAGTCCCATTTGCACTCACTGGGTCAAGTGAGAATCCCCTTCCTGCCAGCTTTGAGCCAGTGCATCTCCCTCTGGGTTAGGAGTTACAAGAGTGATTTGTCTCATTAAGAAAGTGAGCCAAAATATTTCCACTGAGAAAACTGTTCCAGAACAAAATCTCTTCTGGAAGAACTTCTCACTTGGCTACTGTTTACCCTGCACTGACACCTGGTGCCAGATAACCTGCAGGCTTTCAAAGCCAAGTGGTTTTGCTGGCTGGCATAAAGTTTCATCTCTAAGCAGGTGCCTGTGCTGCCCATGATGCTCGGGGTCCCCACTCAGCTCTAACTCAAGGAGCACATCTAGGGCAGCAAACAACGGGGAACAAGAGGAGGCTTTGCCCCAACGTGCACACAAATTTTGCCACTGCAAAGCAGCAGCCCAAATTTCCCCAGTTCCACTTCACCATGCTGACAAGACCCTGTGCTGGCTCCAGCCCTCACTGCTCTCGTGCTCAGCAGGAGTGGTGGCTACTCAGGCACATCCCACCCTCATGGCACCCCTGCTTGGCATCTCCAGCACTCTGCTTCACTCCTCTTTCAAAAAAGAGAAAAGCTTCTCCCTCCCCACTAGAAGAAGGATGCTTTTCCCTGTCTCAGGGCTTGTGGTCCCAGAGCAGCCCAACACCTGTGCCAGGCCCAAGCAAATGCCTCCTTCACCTCCTCCAGCTCTTGGGAGTTACTCAGAGTTCAGATACTACATGCTATCATCAGCTGTTGCTGCTTTCCAGTGCTACTGAGAGGAACAATCTCAGAGTAAAAGAAAACAAAAGTAGCAATGAGACTCTAAGTCTCTCTTGCAAATGGCTTTTTGGAAGCTCTGCCACCTGTGGGGCAGTGGGAACAAAATCTACTGTGTTCCAGGCTGGTCTCTGTCTTAACAGAGGGATTTGCAGTGTTCCTAAAAGATCTGGTTTTCTAAATATTGGGTAATACCCCATAGTGTTAATGGTAGCAAGTGTCTTTGCTGGAGCTGTTGAGATTCCCCATCCCTCCCTTGCCTTTCCCTGCTTTCTCCCAGTTACTCCCTATACCAGTTAAGAGACCTGGTGATTCAGCTCCTAAAGATGGGTAGATTTTATATTTTACCTCTGCGACTATTACTGAAATTCCTATGATTTAAACAAATCCTTGGAGTGTCTCCTAATTACTTTCTCAGGAAGGACAGGAAGGGTGAAAATTAGACCGTTATTGATTTGCTAATGACTTTATCACTTCTTCAGAAATGAAGCAGCAAGATCTCCAAGGCTTCCCACTTCAGGGAGGACATGGCAACAAACAAGCTATGTGCTTTATGTGGAGGCCTCTGCTAGCAAACTACACCTTCCTACAAGTCGGCAGTAAAGGTCTGGCTAGAGCTCTGTTTGCATATTCAGGGACTTGATGAATAGATGTAGTAGTGTAGCAGCTCTACAAACATGCCAGTGAATTGGCAGAGGTGTGAAAATCTGCTTCTTTGAGCAGTGCTTGTTTGGGTTCTCTAATTAAAATCCAATAAAGGATCAGCATTGTCATTCTGATTCATGTAATAAATGCAGACACTCTTGGAAGAGAGGACACTTCCATTTTTTTCCCAGCTTCTTCCCCCCCTTTTTTCTCCCTCCCTATTTGTTCAGGTGCAGAAACCCTATGTGCCAATTCACACACATACTCTCCAAAAAACCCAGGACCTTCCAAGCACTATTTGCACAGCAGAGCCACTTTTCCAAGGCACTCAAGATCTGTATTTGAATTTTAAATGTAGAAGCTTGCTCTAAATACTTGCTGTAGCGCATTATCAATGTCCCTTTTACCACCCCTGCCTCTCCCTCCTCTGTTCTGGTGACAATAATTCAGGCCTTGGGGGAACTCTTCTTTGCATTCCAGTCTCCTGGATCATACTTTTTGCAAACAGAGATCTAGATAAAGAATCTTCCTGCTGGCATTATGGGATTTAATCTTCTCATGAGATGCTCTGTCATGAAACGAGGTTTGGACACTTTAAGATCAGGCTGAGAGGGTGGAATTCAAGCCTGCTCCCTTCAGACTGCCTCGTACAGTCACACGACCCTGCCTGACACCCTCTAAATATTGCCCCCAAGTCCGTGTGTGCCGAATCTCAATGAGCAGCTTGGGGTTGCTCCTCTCCTGCGAAACACCCCTGGGGTGGATTAGGAGGCACTCCTGGGCTGAGGTCACTGCTCCACAATCGGACACCTTGCGCTACAAAGCCCATCTCGGCTATTGAAAGGGGTGTTTTGGATCTCCACACAGCTGACAGTTTTGCTGGGCCTCTTCTCGGCTAGAAAGGACCCAGAAGCTGAACAAAAGCAGTAGCAGGCTCTCAGGACAAAGCCCACATGGGCCAGGAGAGGTGCTCAGCCCCTGGGGAGCTCTGGGCTGTAGTGGGGGGAATGAACCCCTCCTGCAGGTGAACCAGGATGGTTTCCCTACCTTGGGGCTGCTGCATTCGAAGCAAACAGCTATATTTAAAGAAAGCCCATTATTTTCTTTTGCAGCCAAGTGTTTCTTGACACATCCAGCAGGTTGCTGGGCTGGAGTATGCTTTTAAAAAGAGCTTTAAATGTCATACAGCTGGATGGAGGGAGGCGGTGGAGCTGGGGGCTGGCACTTGCCAACAGATTTGCTACCCCAAAAAACATGTCAAGTGTGAAGAAAAGGAACTCTGCGAGTTGGGGATTTCTTGTAAGCTGTTCCCGGGTTGAGACAGCGTGTGGCGTTGTAAGCACAGGGGAGGGGAGGAAAAAAATTATGTGTATGTGTATCCCTATCTGGGAATTTCCTAGCGGCTACCGCTGAAGGAGGCTGGGGACCACGTTACTTATTTATTTTCCTGGCCGGCTCCCACTCGGAGATTAGCGCTCGCGAGTAAGGCGTGCAGCCAGCGGGGCGGCTGGAGACGGCCACGAGTGTTTGTGTTGAACATGCTCCTTGGATGGGGAAAGCAGTAGATCCCACGGGGGGAGGAGAAGGGTGTGTGGCTGCGACGCAGAGCTCGTGGGAAGGCTCGCCTAGCAAATCACCCAAATAAAAATGCTGTGAAAAACAGTTGCAGCTGGGCTTTTTTTTTTTTCCTTCCTACTCATTCTTTCCTTTCCCCCATCTCTGCTACGGCGGAGTCGCTAAGAGGCGGAGGAAGGCCGGCTGCGCCCTCGGGGCTCCATTCCCATCCCTGCGGGAGCCCCGGCGGGGCCGGCCGGGTGATGGTGACCCTGCAGGGACGGGAGGAGGGAGCCCGACGGCAGACACAGAGCACAGAAGGCTCTGGGGCGCTCTCAGCGTGGCCCAGGGGCGTCCGCCCACCTCGACGTGTCCCTGTGCAGGCTGCCCGCCTTACCTGCTTTGACGGAGCAGTGGATGTGCGCCTTGGACTCGTAGTAGACCCAGTCGAAGCCAGCCTCGACTGCCAGGCGGGCCAGCATGCCGTACTTGCTGCGGTCCCGGTCCGAAGTGGTGATGTCCACGGCGCGGCCCTCGTAGTGTAGGGACTCCTCGGAGTGGTGGCCATCCTCGTCCCAGCCCTCGGTAACCCGCAGCTTTACCCCGGGCCACTGGTTCATCACAGAGATTGCCAGGGCGTTCAGCTTGTCCTTGCAGCGCTGCGGGGACACGGGCAGACAGGGAAGGGTCATTGTGGGGGTGCTGCAGCCAGGGGAACACTCCCTCTTCTCTATTTATACCCCTCTGGACCGCATCCTGCCCTCCCTGCCCAGCCAAAGAGGGGGCATCCCCCGCTCCCTGCCAAACGCGCCCCACGATGGGCTCAGCCAGAGCTGAGGATCTTTTCCCCCGCTGCCAGGAAGGGACGGGGAGGAAGGTGAGGAGGAGGAGAGTGAAACCTAGGGACGCAGGATGAACAGAGGCTGAAACACCACGAATACCCACATGGATAGAGTCGCCCCCGCCCCTGGAACCTGTTGCGGGGACAGGGGGGCCCCCTCCGCCGCTCCACCGGCACTGGGGTGTGAGTGTGGCGATTCAGAGCCACCTGCACGGAGCAAATTCCTGCCGCTAAGTGCCCTGTCCCTTCCCGAGAGCAAAGTTTCTGCCCAGAACAAACACTCGCCATATATCTCAGAGTCACGGATTTCCCCCTGGAATGTCTCTCCTGGTCTTTTCAGCTTAATTCTGTGTTGAAAAGGGTATCAATACATGTTAACAGCCTTTATGTGCTGGTGGGAGGGGTGGTTTATTTTTCTCTCCCTTTGCCCATCACTCATTAGAGCCCTCAAAGCTGCATGAGCTGGGAGCCTTCACTCTGCTGCAAACATACATCGGCGCTCGCCTACAAAGCCGAGCAAATCCATAAAATAATATGGCTCTTAGTGGGAAGATGAAAAGCAAGGGAGGGCCAAAGAGGGAAGTTAAGTGAAGCAGGGATGCCATGCAAGATAGGAGCCCTTTTGTGTGGAGTGAAACCCTTCCAACTCCGTGAAGAAAGCACTGCAGGGTTTTTCATCGCCCCTCAGGAGCCACCAGCCTTCCCTGGGCTGAACTGGGCCCAGCAGCACCAGGGTACACAGGGATGGAGTAATGAAGGGCATAGGATAGGGGAAAATGAGGAAAAGGGCAGCTGCAGCCCTGGAGGGGGGGAAGCTCTAAACGAAACCCTGAAAGTTTTGGGGTGATCTCATTTTAGCCAGGCGGGGAATTGACAGAGTAGCGGTAGGAGGAAAGGACTCTGAGCCCTACAGAAACAGGAAATCAGCACTGAAAGCATTGAAAAGCACTTGACTAAAGGTACAGAGTTAGAAACACACACGTTGCCAGCTTTCTTCCTCCTTTTTGAGGGAAAAAGAACTCATGGATATACCCGATGTGGTTGTCTTGATGCAAGTATTGATGTGGCTGAAAGCCACGGCAGGATGCAGTAAGCTGCTCTCCCCACAATTTTGCTGGCCTGACTGCTATGCTTGGCCTTCAGCAGGACCATTGTCCCCAGTGTGCTCACAGCACACCCACTAACAGACCACGAAGTCCCCCTTTCACAGCTCCCAGGAAGGCAAAGCCCCTCCATTACTCTGACGACTTTACTTTTAGAGAAGTGACAAGGCTCATCAGCAAAAAAGTTCCCATGTGTCCACCAACAGCCATGAAAGCGATTCCAGCAACACACAGGTACCCAAGAGATATAAAACACAGTCGTGAGCTCACTTTGGACCCTTTGGCCTACCGTTTTATGGAGAAAGATGGGTGTTTGGGTTTCAGCACCTTTCCCGGCAGCAAAGTGCAGCAGCACAAGGAAGTTGATTTATTTTTTCCCCTTTCCCTCTCACACCTGAGTGGATAGATACGCTCCTTCACTGATTTACAGGGGGAAAGGGGCCAAGGATCAAACATCTCAGCTACTGACAAGGAGACAGCACTGTGCTACACAGCGATGTCTTGCTCCGCACGGGAAGAGAGGGCGCGGGGGGCGCGGGCAGGGACGCGGGCAGCGGTGCGGGCAGCGCCGAGGGGCTCTGGCCGCTCCGGCCCTGACAGCACCAGTTCCCGGCTGCAGGCGAAATAAAGAAGAAGAAACAGCCTCCTAAAGGACTTTTCTCCCTTTTATACTGCCTGAGCTGGATTGTCAGAGTCAAAAGCCGTGAAGCCCAGACTATTTATTAATTCATTGGGTCGTGTGCCACAAATCAAGCCCAATTCTGTTCAGCCACCGTGAAGCTCAGCAGGGCTGCCTCCACTAACGCTTTGTGTGGAGGCAAAGTTGTTCAACAAGCCCTCTCCTGCCAGCTCCTAATCTCTTCACAAATGAATTGCTTGAAGGAAACACTTAACAGGTACCTGTCAGTGTAAACAACCTGGTGGGCTTCCTAAATGCCAAGTTGATCTCTAAATTCCTCACATCACGCACCGGTTGTGTGCCTGCATTACACGAGATTGCTATTTTATTTCATACAAATTCCAGCTTTATCATACTGACCTGGCCTCCTTATCTCTCTCCTGAATCCAGCCAATGGCCGGGGTGGGGGGGAGGAAAGGGAGGAAGGGGGGAGCCCTTAGCAAACTGCTGGTGTCACCTGCAAAGTTGAGAACCTGACTTACCTACCTCTGTTTGCGTCTCCCCCCTCCCCCCCTGGAGTTAATATTAACTAGCGGCTAATGCATTCGGCAACCACTCCGCAAGTTTAACGATTCTGTCCATGAAAGATCTCTCCATGGTTGAAGGGCTCCCGAAGCCGTCGTTTAAAGGCTGGGATTTAACGAGAGGTTGCTGGCCGAGGGAGAGAGAGCAGGAGACGAAAGCAAAGCAGAGAGGCCAGCGGCAGGACGGCACCCCGGGTCTCCCGGGAGCGGGGGACAAGGGCAGCCATTCCGTTCGCTCCCTCACCCCGCTCCTCTTCCCCTCTCCCTGCCTGGCCCAGGGGTGCCGGAGAGCCGCTCGTTCCCCGACCTCGCTCCCCTCTCTGCAGCCGGGTACCCGGCCCTGCGGCCTCCCCGGCCCCGCTGCTCTCAGTCCACCTCCCCCCTTTGTGTCTAAGGCACGGGAACAAGCACTGAAGGAGACGGGGGGGGAAAAGTATTTGTTTTCGTTTCGTTCGTCTGAGGGAAGTTGACAGAAGGTCAGGAGTTCAGACGCTGCCAGCTAATGCAGCGGGAGCGGCCAGCCGCGTAGCCGGCGCGGCGTGCCCCGGGAGAGCCGCGGGGCCGCCCCCGGCCCGCAGCCCACCGCTCCCGACCGTGCCCCGGCTCCCCCCGCGCCCGCCGCCCCGCTCCGCTCCGCTCCGCCGCGCACACGCACCGGCGCAGCCGCGCAGGGAGGGATGCGCCGAGCCCCGGCGGGAGCCCGTCTCCCGCGGAGCCGCCGCCGCCGCCGCTGCCGCCGGGCTGCGGAGGGAAGGGTGAAACCCGAGCCGCCGCGATCGATACGCGAGGGGAGTAAGTGGAGCTGAAAATGCGAGAGATGCGGCTCCGGAGGCAGCGGGGGCGGAGGACCGCGGGTGCGCGGAGGGGCGCGGGCAGCGCCCGAGCGGGGACCGGCACCCGCTCCGCTCCGCTCCGCACCCCTGCGCGGGGCGGCGGCGGCGACGGGCGGAGGCGCCGCCGCGCTCCGAGGTGCGGTGCGATTTAAGGTGGTCGGGAGGAGATGGTGGCGGCCGCCGGTCCCTCGCCCCGAGAGACCCGGCAACGTGCGGAAAATCAGGCCGAGGAACGGGGAGAGTTTGGGAAATTCCACCCCCCACCCCCCCTTTTCCGCGTCCACTCCCCGCCTAGTCCTTCCAGGCGAGTCCCGCTCTAGCACTGAAGGTGGGGCTTAAATGTATTAATATTAAAAAAGCGCTGTTGACCTATATTTGGAGGAAACCCATTTCCAGTGTCTAGATTGCATGTAGTTTCTGAAACTCCGGGATTGGCAGAGCAATTGACTTCACCGAGCTCTCTGTTGAGCATGAATAATAATTACGAGGTGATTCTCGGAGCGGTTCTCTCACTCTCTCTCTCTCTCTCTTTTCTCTGTCCTTTATCTTTTCTTTCTATTTTTTTTCCATAAAATGGTTCCGCAATCCGATTCTACCCGAGATCCAATATTTACCCAGTTGTAAACCTTGTGCCATCAGATTTTTTAAAACAGAAGGTGATGCAATGCCGATAAGTTGCAAGTCCCTCCCCTATGGAAGTACCAAGGCATTGGCGGCGAGCATCCTTAAAGAAATATCAATATATTTACGCTCTGATGGGCACAATTGCAAATGATGGTATTGCAATACGAGCTATATAATACGGAATCAGATGAGGAATGGTCGATCCGGCTTCAGCTGCCTTTTGTGAGTGCACGACTGCATGCCTACTAAATTTAGAATATGCTCGCGAGGAAAACAATAATAATAATGAAGGTTAAAATTAAATAAAGGAGAAAAAAAGAGAAATTAAATAATATATATATATATAAATCAAGTCAGCAGACGCAGCAACCACGGACTACGTTTGTAATAATGAGTGGGTGGCCTGGCGGTCACTATACACTTGGGGTCCGCTGAGCTGTATGCAATTCGTTTGATCAAAGTGCATCCTTGGGGACAAATGCAAACAGCAATCACTAACCAAGTTACAGGGAACGCCATGGCACGGTAATGACTGTAAGTATCACACAGATTCCCCCACCGAATATCTAAACAGCTCCAGTTCCAGCCCCTGCTAACTTGTCTGGATAGATGGTATTTACATTTATGGGGAAACTAGCCGAGTTTGGAGGGGCGGGGGGAGGAGGGGGAGAGGGAAAGGGGGGGCTTTCAAAAATACTAAGACAGATGCGTCCTTTAGGATTGCTCAGAGAGGTTAACAAACACAAATACAGGTATCTCTGTGGCTCTACCTGAGTCATCAGTCTGTCAGCTCCCGTGTTCTCTTCATCCTTAAAAATAATGTCAGGGTTGTAATTTGGGGTTAGTTCTTTAAATCTCTCGGAGTTTCTTGTGATCTTCCCTTCATATCTTCCACTGGCCCCTAGGGTCTTCTCTGCCACATTGGGAATAAACTGCTTATAGGCTAAAGGGGTCAGCTTTTTGGGGTGTCTCCTTTTTCCAATGCCCCTGCCTGGTCCACAAGTCAGCCCAGAGGAGACTAAAAGAGCGCAGATGAAGCCCACCAAGAGAATTCTTGTCAACAGCAGCATTTCGTCCATTGAATCCAATTACTTCAAAGCTCTCTGTGCCTATCCCTGGCTGTCTCTCTAGAGCTCTCTCTCCTCCTATGTCCTTGTCTGCTTTCTGAATCGTATACTATCCACCGATCCCTAGCAAGACAGGTGCTGGAATGGCAGGCTTTAGGTCGCTGATAACGGAACACATCGGAGTTTGGTCGGGAGACAGCAATCGAGAGACAAAAAAAGGGTCTGATTTTAATGGTAGCAAAGCAAGACGCTTGTGAGAGGAGTCTGCCTTTAGTTCTATATTATAGCTGCCAGGGCCGAGAGCTGATTGGCCAAGGCGAGACAAGCTTGTCTTCTGATGTTTTAACCCTCAAAAAGGCAACAAATTCTTGAAAGATTTTTTTTTTCCTTTTACCTGAAGGGCTTGGAGCTGAGAGGGGTGGAGATCGTGCTTTCTTGGGATAACATCAATTACATGCTTTTTTTTTTTTTCTCTTTTCTTTCTTTTTTTTTTTTCTTCTCCCCCTTTTTTTTTTTTTCAAAAACTTTCTTGGCAGAATGGTACATTTGTCAGCAAGAGAAACAGATGCTTCTCTGAAAGAGGGAAAAAAAATTAAGATTTGCAGGCTGCCTCAGTGCAAGTCAAGTTTCTAAGGGCAGTTGCGGTTAAATAAAATGCCGAATTATCAGAGAGCCGTGGAAATAGGAACGTATGTGGGCAATATTAACGCCCCGGGGGGGAATAATGACATTTCAGAGCGCACCCACCTAAATGGCTTTGTAACAGGTTTCTTGCCCCTGAAAAAGGAGATTACTCTCCCTCCCAACGACATACATTTTTAAACACATTCGCCTTTTAGCTGATAAATGACCACTTTAAAAGCAGAAACAGGTCTGATGCGAAGCGGTAGTTAAATGAAGTTAGGCTGTCTGACTCGTGTATCACACAACTGCAGTGTGGCACTTTTTTTTTTTTTTTTTTTTTTTTTTAATAAAATCAGGGCTATCACCCAGTTTAAAATAACGTTGTATCTTCCAAAGTGCATGAATAATCAACTGATTAAAAATAGATGCTCTCCTGAGCACGCTGGGGCTATATTCTTTGTTTCTTTGGTCAAAGTCGGAGAGGAGTGTTTTAGACTCTTACACCTCCTTGCGGGGTGTCATTAAGTTTTTAAGAAAAGCATAGTGTTGAAAGCATCCGCAAATACAATTAACAGAGATCGATCCAAGCAAAGTGAATGGAAAAGGGATAAGTTTAATGTTAAATTAATTGTTATCTCATGCAGCGTGGCAAGTGATGTCTTTATCCCGATCTCCAAAAGCTACTAATCAGACAAAGGTGTTGAGAGACGAGCAAAATTGCAGAGATGAGGATGATAGAGCAGGTTAGACAGATCAGCAGAATCCCATATGAACAAACACTTCTCTGCCTGCAAAGTGCTCATTTGCTCTTGCTCCTAAGAAAATACAATTTGTCCTAGGAGCTAAAAACTTTCAGGAGTTTTTTAGGAGTTCCTAAAAATTCCAGGACGGTATGCTGAAGTAATTCAAAGTCCACTTTCTCAGAAAAACAAAACACATTCAAAAAAACCCCACTTTATTTAATTTGTGAGGTTTAAAAAAGGAAAAGGAAAAGAAATAAAAGAAACAAAAAGAGCTCTTTGGGGTGAAGAATTATATGGGAGTTTTCCAGTCTGTGACATTGAGCTGAGTAGTAATCAACTTAAACCTTGTGAAAATGGATTTTTAAATTAGTTTTTAAGTGACAAAATCTTGTATATCCGTACACTGTAACAAGCAGGTCAGCACGGACTTTCCAAGGGACAAAGTGGTCTTTTCAGGTAAACTTTAGGAAAGAACCAAAAGAAGTGGTCCGAAGTGGTCTCACGCCTACTCTAACTGGTGCTTTTTCATCTTTTTTAGTCTATGCTTTTCTTCTGCTATTTATGTTTCTTTGTGGAATTTCATGGAATCATTGATTTCTCTTTGCGACCTCTAAACTGAGGAGTTTTGACTTTGAAATGGGTAAAAAGTTAGAAAGTCAGCAGCTTGGTTTCTAGGTTGTTATCAACCAACTTAGCTGCAGAAACAAGTTGTATAACATCTAAATACCTGCTTCATGCTATTAAAAAACAAACTTAAGTTTTATCTCCCCGTCTGCGTGCATGCGAGAAGACAGATACAAGGAATATATAATTTATACAAAAGAGAGTATGTTCTTTTGATGTGGTTGCTTAAACAGCATGACTTGATATAACAGTTGATTAAACAGCGCCAAGGAATAAAAGCTATTCTTAATGGTGTGGAATACTGCAAAACTTTTACCACCCCTCTTACGTTGTCCCCCTCCCCATGGAAAGAAGATCGATATCCCAGGCACTACTAGATTGGTGGACATCTCAGTGAAGAAGTCTAGAGAATAAGTATAAACTCCCTCATAATCAGATTGCCATATGTACAAAGCAGTCACCCAAAGATTAACAGGGAAGGAAACGCAAAGAAGGAATTAATTAAATGCAAGTAATAAATGCGCGGGGGGGTTGAAGGGGAGAAATCAAGAAAAGTTGTAACTGTGGGAAGCTCGAAATCCCCCTCCTATCAAATTAGATGTGAAAGAAAGCAGAGCTGGGGGAGCGGGCAGGCTCTGCTCAGCTTCAGCGCAGGCTGGAGCTGGCGGCGGCCCCGCCGGGAGCGGGGCGGGGGAGCCGGGGGGTCCGAGGGGACACCGGGGGAAGCCGGGGGAACCGGGCCGGCGCTCCCGCCCGCCCCGCAGAGCCTCCAGGATGCGCCCTGCCTCTCCTCCCCGCGATGAGCTTTTCTTCTTCCTTTTTAATTATTATTTAAATGCCACAGCCTCTGGGGAAAAAAACCAGCCGCCGAGCCCCCCGCTCCCCACTCCCAGCAGCACGGTGGGCGGGGGTCCTGCCCCGCCAGCCCCAGCCCCGGCCTCAGGCTGCCGGGGGAGCCCCGAGCCCAGCCCAGCCCTGCCCACCGCACACCTCAGCCACAGCAAACACCCCAAAGCAGCAGCAGCCCCCGGCCGGCACCGACGCCTTCTTTGGCCCACAAGCGCTGCTGTCCCCATGGGCCCCGGGGTCCCTCAGGGCTGCCCAGCGTGAGGGGACCGGGGAGGCCCCCAAGTGAGGCCCCTGAGTGAAACCCCCTCCCTCCGCTGCCCTGCCCGCATAGCCAGCTCCCTTGCGGAGCTGCCACCGGGCTCCTCATCAGCCCCAAAGCCCTGGTGCGGTGGTGGGGAGCCCCTTGGGTCATCCAGACCCAGTGCTCTGGGCTGCAGCCCACACCACATCTCCTGGAGCACCCACTGCTGACCCCGCCGAGTCCTGTTGCGAGTCCCCACCACAGACAGCCCCATGGCCCAGCACTCCTCGCTGACACAAAGGCTCTCCAGGGGCTCTCCCAACCCCCCTGGAAGCTCCCACTGCGGGGCCATGGATGGGGCCATTGGGCAGCACTGTCCAGGGCCATCCCAAAGTGGCCTGGGCTGCAGAGGGGCAGTGATGGATGCTGGGCAACCTCCAGCCAAGCTCTTCGAGGAGCAGACATTATTTATCTTCTTTTTTATGAAATCCGGATTTGCTCGTGCCGGTGTGCTCTGCATAAAGGGAAGGAAGGGTTCAGACTGCACAAGTGACATTGTGCTCATTGGACTTTTGAAGTTTCTGTATTTTTCTTGCACTAATACATTTTGGTTGATGAGTCTCAAAATACAGAAAAGGGCACATGCAAATGTTGTGCGACTTTTAATTGGATCTTAACTATTTAACATCCTTAATAGCCAACATTTGTGTTCATGCTTAATAAATGATTTTTAAATAAATTATCCATTTTTAGAGCATGAAAGCTTCATTGCTGTAGTCTCTTTGCACCTGTGGTGCTTCCCAAGAAATTTGGGATCACAGCAATCACCGCTAGAGAAGTAGATCATGAACAGCTTCAGTGAAAACAGAGGTTATTCTAGAGTAAAACTGGTGTAAAAGGAAGAAGATTCATGCAGGATTTTCACCTGAAGCTTTGTTTGATTCTTTAATATATCTCTGCCTCCTTCATGGCAATGTTAAACTTTTTTATTTAAAAGAATTGGTGCACATCCCTTATTGCCCATCCTGGTGGTATTGCAATACCTGTCTCGAAAATCAACTTAGAAATTTCGGTTCAGAATTACTGGCTAGCTGACAACTATACCTTTTCAATGACAAGCAGATCAAGTCCTGTTCCTTGGACTTTTCTTCCAAAACCCCCAAAACCCTGGCACCAACAAGAAAAATTAAGCTTGTAGTTTTCCACACATTTTGGTTTGACAGCAAAATTCAGGGAGCCATGCAGCCAAAACCTGGTATTGTTTTGCTGTGCCCTTAGTCTGTGGGCACTTCTGCTACAAGAAAAAACATTTTATCTGTATAGAGAGGTAGAAAATGTTAGCTTTTCAGAATAACTGTGCATTGATTTTGGAGTTTTCATATGCATTTGCTTGTGGATTAATGCTAATTGTTGGCTTGAATATGGTCAATAGAGCCTTTCATACATGCAAAAATTTTTGTAGGCAGAATGATTCATAAGACATTGTTATCTAAGTTTTGTTGTGTATTTGCTGTTGAACCAAACTATAAAGCAGAATTTCCCACAGGTTTACTTACATCTTCAGCGGGGTGATATGTAGTGTCTGATTATAGGTTTATAGAGAAACCCTTACATTTCTCTTTTAGGTCTTTTCATTTCTCCTTGAATAACCCAACTATTTCTCATTCCAAAAGTCCCAGGTGGGACTGAGTATCAATTTTTTTTTTCTTCCTTCCTGGATTGTGATCTGCATCCCTTTTGCAGTTACTTCCTTCTGGTCATGAGTGGGGAAAATCCCAGCTGAGGTGTTTCTGTCCACGGGGACTGCGGGAGGGAAGCAGCCACTAGGGGAGCTCGATGTAGGGAGTAACCTTTGAGCATTTGAGCACCTTCCTCACAGCTTAGACAGCTTTTCTGCGGTAGAAATTTGAAAGCAGGTGTTAAGTTAAAAAAAAAAAAAAAAAAAAAAAAAAAGGAAAAAACCGGCATCATACCCAATGGGTAAGTTTCTGAGTTTTATTTAAATTTTTTAATAACAATTTTACATCCAGGTATGCAGAAATTATTTTCTTGTCACACTGTACATTGAATTATGCGGTCAAAAATAGCAACAATATATATTTCCTTAGTTTCTGAGAACTCAGAAAATTAGGAGATATTGAGATGTAGCTGCTTAAGCAGCAGCCATGAGTACAAGAATATCTAATGTTTAGTCCCATTTGTAAAGATGTCTTTTTTTCCTGGTCACTGGCAGGTGACTTAGATTCAAAGTTTGCATCACATGAACATTGCGAAGAATAAACCTTCAAAATAAATCATATCTTTCTCTTGTTGCCATTGTTATAAAAATTGTTGACTGCATTATTAATGGTTAGTATGTTAATTTGGGTTTTGGTTGTTTATCTAAGGAATTTATCTGGGCAACAGAGTCAATGATCATTAGAGGTTGTGGGTGTATGAAGAGCCAAAATAGATCTTTTTCTCCATGCAGATCAATACCAGCAGGTTCTTATTTGGCTGTCTTTGGGTCTCACCTATTCACAAATGTATCTCTGAGTATGAAGAAGCTATTTATTCCAATAGACTTGCTCTCATCTTTTTCAGTATCAATGACTCTGGAAGCTAATAAAATGTTTAGCATAAATAAAGAGCCCATATGTAATACATATTAACACTCCCCACAAAGGGTTAATGAAAGAATTATCTTTTAGCAAGATCTATGTTTTAATGTACAGTTTTCTGTTAAGAAAAGAAAAAAACCCAAAAAGCTTAACAAACCATGGATGCATAAAAAGCATTGTGAAATGCAAGTAATTCTTAGCTGACTTACACTGTTTCTGTGTTTTAGGGAAAAAGTGCAGAGTCATATTTTGGAATATTGAGTGATAATACATCTCCTGCTCTATATGATATGACAGCCAGACAGGGGATGCTAAGAGAAACCTGAAGGCATGAGATAAATTCAAACTTAACTTGCTGGCTCTTGCAGTGTGAGTTTGGCTCGTTCAAAGTACACAAACCAACAGACTGGATCAAGGCTCTCTGTTTGGGCAGAGATCAGAAACAAAGCTTGCCCTCTAAAGTCCACCTCATAGCCAGATCCAGCCATGGTAACCACTGTATTCACTGGGCCATGGTAGCAGGAGAGGTATGTGCATGATTGTCTTAGTTTTTCTTGTTTCCTTACATTTGCAGACTATTTTTGAGCATAGTTTACATGTTTTCTTTCTTTTTTCCTGGCATATTTACACCCCAGCTTTTTAAAACGCTTTGTTCATTCCAGTCAGTTTAGCAATGGGCTTGTTAAAACAGTTCCTAATATATTGTAAATGACTGAAAATGACTTAATTGTTCTATTTCTTTCTGACCCCAATAAAAAGTGTCCCTGATATTGTTTGAGTCACTCTCTGTTCATAAGCGCCCACATATATGTCACCGGGTGGCTTTGAAACATTTCTTAGATACATCAGTTCAGCTGCTCTTATTTATTTATTTAGATTTGTAATAATGACAGTAAATGGCCATCTGAATCAATCTGGGCACTTTGCAGTCATTAATACTGCAGCATCGATATCACATAACACAATTATAGTGCAATAAATTACCCATATGCCTCATCTGTTGCCCAACCAAAATAAGAAGTCCCCATATCTATCACATTGCTCATTTATGCCCTTTCTCTCTAAAACACCTTGATAGCGGAAAAAAGGGCTTTGGAATATTCCTGAAAGCTTAACAAAACCCTGTCCTTTCCAAGGGAAGATGCCAATATGAAAGCTGAGGAAATGGCATGTGGGATGATCCATCAGCTAATATGTCCTCAGGAGCAGAGAAGGGCCCAATCCTCTGCACAGCCAACTCATAAAGTTGCTTGTATTAACATCAGAAAACCTCAGAAGGACACCTTTTATTGATCACAACTGCAACCAGATTGTGTGACAGTTCAGGAAGATTTCTGCTCACTCATCTCAAACCATGTGGGTCTGCCAATCACAAAACCAAACCCTTGGGTTTCGTAGAAACCCATCCAAACCAAGTCCCAGACACGCCTGTGAAACCAGTGTGAAGCCAGAACCAGGAGCAGGCTGTCATGCTGCACATCATCCTGAGCTTCCATATTGGTGTGAGAAGTAACGTAGCAGTGCCCAAGTCAGCAGCTTAAACTCCAAGCATGGAAGGACTTGGGTAACTGCAGAAAGATTGGCACCCCAACCCCGCTATCCTCTGACAGCTGATGATGCAAGGACGTCTTTCATGCAGCTTCCTTCTGAATATGCAGTAGCAACAATGATTGTTTTTACCTCAAGTGGATTTCTGGGGCATCTTTCCTGGGGAAACAGAGGGAGGGAGGGAAAGAGGGAGGAAGAGGAGCTTCTTGAGCGCAAAGAGTCCTCTGTGCAACCATGAAGCTCAGAGCTCCTGTGCTGTTGTGTCATGGGCTGGAAGGTGAAAGAAGCTGAACCAACGATATTGCAGGAGTAGCTCAAAGCAGCAGTAATCCTTGGATTCAAGAAACTGGAATCCTTTTTCCAATTTCCCACAGGATCCCCTTAGAAAACCCATTAGAACAGCAGACTTAACCCTGGTAAGCCTCGATTCAAAGTCCTCTGGATTCAGCTGAAGTCTTTCTGTTGTTTTCAGTGGATTTTGCATCACTTTGATGTTAAGTCCATCACATTTGTGTTGCTCAGAGCAAACTGCTTGCGTTGCTGTTAACAATTCCTTGGATTCATACATAAGAGCAGAGAGCTAACACTATGGTTTTATAGCATCAAAGTAGTATGCCCTGCTCAGTTCCCTGGTGAGATTTCTTTGGGTAACTCAACAAGCAGCTCTACAGGGTAACAAACTGTATTAACTATTTGTGCTAGATAGTCGTGTCTCCTTCACAACTGCAGCAGTATTGCCCAAATCTGCTGTAACATGACAACTAATCTATTGGTCAAATTTGTTTGTGGAATTAATCAATTCCAATCACTAACTGCCTTTGGGCAATGGTTCAATTATGGCCTCATCTTTCGCTTCTCGCTGTTGTAAAAACATCTAAGTAAGTTTTGAAGAACAATTTGCTTCATTAGCACTCAGAATCAGGCAGTATCGATGCTGATGCTTGTTTGTATAACCATGTTTTCTGCACATGGCTTCTCTGTGGGCATGGAGGAACAATGCAGTGAGGACACCATAGCACACAGGGAACCACGCTAAATGCAAATTAACACTGATAACCAAGCAAAGCTACTTTTGAGGAGTATAAAGCATCTCTCACCCCAGTGCTGGAGTTGAGAGATCTGTGCATCTCTTAAGGTTCAAACAAAAGATAATGTTTTTATTTCAGCTCTTCTCTGTGTTTATTTTTCTGTATAGAAGAAAAAAATACTTGCTGGAGGTGCAGAGTTTTCCTCAGAAGGAAAAAGCACACTCTTGAAATATTCATCATAAAAAAACCAAAACAAAACTAAACCAAACCCCCCACACTCTATTACTTCACTCAGCCTTTCTTTAGGAAAGCAAAATAAATCATAATTTATGCATGGAGGCTTGAAAATCAAAATCATCACAAAGTAGCATAAGGGCAGCCTGACAAAATAAGGCACAGACCATAGGCTAGAAAATTACCCACCATGTAAACAAGGTGGCACAGACAATTGGGCACTGAGATCTTAGTGATTTTTGAGGCAGGGAAAAACATTTTGCTGATATAACCTAAGGGAATTTTGAAATCACTCCAAAATGCACTACCTAAAGACAGGCAATTTTTTGGAATGTGTGCATATTATGTCATTATATCTAAATATGCTGAGCAAAGAGCAGGATAATATTTCCTTTCCCTCTATGTTGTTAAAATGAATTCAATTTGGGGAAAACTGCTCCACTTTAATAAGTATTTTTGTGCATTAGTATCCCGTTGAATCCCAGGGCAAGCCAAATAAGCTGCAGACATTGGTGCAGCTTGATATTGCTATTTTTGTTCATTTCTGTTTATTGCAGCAAAGCTTAGAAGCCAAGAGAGAATTGAGCACCACCTTACTCGACTTTACCCAAACAAATATAAGAACATCTCTTCTTCAAAGAGCCTACCCTTTTATTTGCAGTTTGTACTTCACCTTATCTGCAAGAAGACCCATTGAGTCCCAAGTAAGTGGAACAATTTACAGAATGAGGCACATTAAGATTTGCAACCTGATGTAGCAAAATGAAACTTCATAAAAGTCCTCAGCTGCTCCTGATAGGATGCAGTGGGAGAAATGCCCCTCTTGCCTTAGCTGAAGGTGTCATCCATACATTTTAAAGCTTTCTGGCCAAACTCATCTCTAGATATTGCTGAGGCAATTATATTCAAACAGGACTGGATACTTACATAATTGGAGTATCTATGCTGAGTAGACAGTTTCAAATGATGTGTGAGCTTAAGTAATCTTTGACAGAAGCTTTCGTTAATTATTTGGAACCAGGAGGAAACTCTCCATTTAAACACCTTTTCGTGTAAATAACCATTTTGAGGATCTGCCAGCAGTAGTCCCTGAACCTGGCTGGAGCCAAGGGAGAAAAGGTTTTAAAGACTTCTTGTGATTTGGCAGCACAGTGATCCTTCTTAAGCAATGAGTTGTGCATCTGCAATCTCTGGCACAAATTAAATTGTGACAGCTTCAAAAGGAACTGTGAGAGGGCATCCTCACCTGTGGCAAGTGTGCAAGACAGGCTTATCACAGAATCACAGAATGGTTTGGGCTGGAAGGGACCTTAAACACCATATAGTTCTGACTCTCCTGCTATGGGCAGGGACATCTTCCACTAGACCAGGTTGATTAAAGCTCCACCCAGCTGGGCCTTGGACACTTCCAGGGATGGGGCACCTGCAACTTCTCTGGGCACCCTGTGCCAGTGCCTCACCACCCTCAGAGGAAAGAATTTCCTCCCAGGGTCTAAACCTCCCTTATTTCAGTTTGAAGCCATTCCCCCTTGCCCTATCCCCTCATGGCCTTGTCAAAAGTCCCTCTCCAGCTCTCATGTGGTCTGTTGAGGTACTGGAAGGTGCTGTAAGGTGTCCCTGGAGCTTTCAATTTTCCAGGCTGGACAACCTCAACTCCCTCAGCCTGTCTTCATAGGAGAGATATTCCAGCTTTCTGAGCATCTTCGTGGCTCCTCTGGACTTGGTTCAGCAAATTCATGTCCTTCTTGTGTTGGGGACTCCAGAGCTGGACACAGGACTGCAGTGGGGTCTCTTGACCACAGAGCAGAGGGCCAAAATCACCTCCCTCAACCTCCCTCAGCCAGCTGGACACTCTTATTTTCATAGAATCATAGAATCCCAGAATGTCCTGAGTTCAAAGGCAACCACAAGGATCATCAAAGTCCAGTCCTTGGCCCTGCACAGGACAGCCCCAAGAATCCCACCATATCCCTGAGAGCATTGTCCAAATGGTTCTTTAACTCTGTCAGGTTTGGTGCTATCACCACTGCCCCAGAGAGCCTGCTCAGTGCCCAGCCCCCCTCTGGATGAAGGACCTTTTTCTAACACCCAACCCAAAAGTTTTGATGCAGCCCAGGACACCACTGACTTTCTGGGCTGAAAGTGCACAGTGCTGGGTCATGTTTGGCCTCTCATCCACCAGCCCAGCTGGATGCTGCAGAGCAGTCAGGGCAAGCTCGTGTTGCTTGTAGGTGCAGGGAGCCAGGAGAGCCTGAGTGGCTCGTTACAGTGAGATGCAGTGCTGTGACTAACTCAGCCTTGCCACCACAACGGTTCCTTGAATCCTACAGATCCATAAGTGGCTTTTGAAAATGTCTCTCAGGTGGGATAATGTGGTCCAAGTTGTTTGGTGAACCAAGATTCAGGCTGTGAATGGCAAGTCCTACAGAGGAAAGAAGCAAAAGAACTCCTCATCTTTCATTTTTCAAGTCACAAACACAACGTGGAGAATGGATATCTTTGATTTGTATTCACATTTTCTAATCTGATGTCTTGAAGTTCACTGTTATTTCCCCTAGAAATAAAGATTTTGTCAATCTATATTTATATTATCAGCCTCCAAAAACCCTCTGCTGAGATCTTAGTGTTCTGTACATGACAGCTACTTAGAAAAACAAGATTTTTTTGTTCTTGCACTGTGCAGTTTTTATTTCCTGTTGAATGCATTTATTATACATTAACATAATTACTTTAATTTATTACCTTATTAAATGTCAGGCCCATAAGATGCCAGCATATTCCATGTGTTGCACTGCACTTACTCTGTTTAACAAAGAGCCTCCAACAAATGATCAAACTCAGCGTCACGGTTATACTTCACGTAGGCATTTTTGAAAGACTATTGTGCAATAAAAAATGTGCACTTGTAATTAAATTCTGCTTTTGTTTATACCTCCTGTTGTGATCCATGCAGACTGAGACCTGCAAAGCCATGTCCAGCTGACTGGGATGCTGGAAAGCCCTGTGTTGCTAGTTCTAAGCCTAGTCCTTTTAATATATTAAATGACTCTCACACCCTGAATTTAAGACAGAGTGTTCTGTTGTTTGATCTTATTTTCCCCTAAAGTTTAAAAATATTAGAACCCTCTAATTTGCTGTTTAAACACCTCTTAGATTCTGTTTTACACATGGGATAGAATAAAAATAATCCCAAGAAGTTTATCTAACTTTGGTTCCTGACTGCAGACCAGGATCACATTCATATTTACCTATGATGTGATCAGGATCACAGCATACTTACATTTATTCATGGCTTCACTATTAAAAATGCAGATTTTGGACCAAGTACATATTAGAGACACCAGTTACAACACAGTGCATCATCTGCTGTTCTTCATCAAGAGGGAATTGCAACATCCCCTTTCTGCCCTTTGCAGATTCCCCACCAGCAGGTGCTTCACAGGTAACTGATGGCCATGCAGTCCTCAGACTCTTGGTGTTTCTGTGCAATCTCCTTCCTCCCCAAGGAAGGTATGTAACGTCCTGTTAAGGATTGTATATTCATATTTTTCAAAAGAAAGTACTGCAAACACTATTCCTGATCTGTATTGGCAGAATTCACTGGAATGACTCCATAAAAGTCATGTTTTGTTCATATACTGTCAATAATTATAAGAGTACTATCCTAATCTGGCATATTCACAGATTATAATTTCAAGTATTTGCCTCTGATTATGTCAGTGCAATGCATTGACAAGCTCAAAGAAGGCAGAACTTGTTTTGACGAAGCATCTGTATTCTGTATTTCCATAAACAATTGCCATGAATTTGGAGAGGCCTTCTTAAAAAATTGCATAGTTTCTGAGATCTATGCTACAATGTTTAAGATACAACTTATTCCTATTCTTGATTTTTCTATAAAATCCCTACAAAACAAAAAAGCTTTAGGGACTGAGAGCAAGGGAGATGAAAACAAAAATATCAGGGAACCTGTTTTTCTCCAGATTGGAAAGAAAAAACTGTTTTCTTCAAACCATTCCTCTCACTGTGAGAACACTTTGTGGGAAGGGTATCTACAGAATAGGTGGACACCTCTCTGAAGAAACCTGTTTGATTAGTACTCTGTTAGACCAGATTTTCTATATATGCACAGCCCACAGAATGCCCCAAGAGAGTTGTTGGAGTCTAATACAGTTTATGAGAGATTGTAAATATTTCCTCTCCAATGAACTTAATTTATTTTCAATTTTGATAAGGCTCCCAGAACAAATAGATAATCCTTCTAAAATGCAGACATGAACTATAAAGACGTGTTTCTAAGAAGGAAAACCACTGACATTTTTTATCAAAATCTACAATTTTTTTTCTTGACATAGAAATCTAACAACTTTTCTCTGATCATTTAAAAAAACATGGTTGATATTATTGTGATTATTAATGTTTCATCCTAAATTAAATGAAGAAGTTCCTCTCCAATCCTTCCTCTCTCAAATTGTTATCAGAATGACTGAAATCTCCCAATCCATTACATTTTAGACAAGAAAATTTGCACCTGTTAGGTGCCAGCTAAAAGTCATCTTCTTGCCAGTGCTAGAAGATGCCACCAGTACTCTCAGCTCTGACCATAACTGGGTTTCCCTCCTTCACCATTGCTCCTGGGGCAACAGAGGTCAGCAGGCAACAACCTTTGCCATGAGTACCTTTGTGAATGATTTCTCATGGATTTATGAATGAAAACCTTATTGTTCTGCTTTATTTTTTTTCTGAGAGCTTTGTTACATTCTTCTTTGCTGAGAAATGTAGAGAATTACAAATTGAGGCGTTTTAAAAAGTAATATGATCAAAAATATCTGGTTTTTCTTTCAGAATGGTACACTTACTCTCAGTTGATGAATGAAAAGGAATATTTACCTCTGTGATATAACAACATTTTCTTTATTTTTAGACTGTCAAGTACCAGACTGAGAAGGATCTCAGCTGGGACTGCATTTGGTGTGAAGTTGACTTTGTTTGGACTCAATGACATTAGAGGTCTTTTGCAACCTTGATTGTTCTATGATCTTATTTTTTGTTGGGATCCTATACCTACTTTTGGTAAGAGGTTAAACACGTGAAAGTTCAACCTTGCAAATGTCTGTTGCATGATGTAAGCAGTGTGGAAGGCCATGGCTTGGCTTGGATGAGGCCCCCTTCCCTCCATGGACAGTCAGGCACAGCTGTCAGTGACCAGAGGAATCTTTCCCAGGTAGGTAAGGTGGACTCTTGGCCTATGATATCAGCTAAAATCATAATTTCATCTTCACAACCTCATTTTGAGGCCAATCATGGAACAAGAGACTATCACTGAGAATTGGTTGTGGGGTAAGCTGTTTTCACACTTTGATCTTCTTTCTGCTGCAATCTCTTGATGCATCCTGGACCCAAGGAGGAGATGAGCTGGAATACACCTCTGTTATTTGTCCAGTTTGTGAACTTAATGTTATGAAGTAGTGTGCCCTGAGCTTTCCTCAGCAGATTTTTGAGGGAAAAGAGAATCTCACAAAAATTATTAAAATGCCCTCAAGATGAACGTCCACCCCACTTCTGGAACCTGTGCCTAGTTGTGTCCTCACTGTGAGTGTTTCAAGAACCTTCAAGTTTTGGGTGAGTGGTAAGACAAATAAGATCTTGGTTCTCTGTCTCTTGAGTGAAGTACAGTAGAATTTCTCTTTGAATTTAGCTTTCCAGTAGAGCTGGGTCATTGGATTTCAATCATGAGTGGTCAGCAGCTCTGAGGTTTTTCTCTGGGCAGAGACTGTCAATCACATCAGATCTGATTCATTTTTTTACATGGATAAGTATCCAAAATGCAACAGGCTAAGACAAATAAACTAATTTAATTTTTAATCTATGGAAGATTTGTGGCCTTTATGCTGAAATACCAGGGTTCAAAGCAGCTGGTTTCACCACATTCTTGGTGCTGCCCCCTCCTTTAACCCACAGTAGCAGAATCACATGTAACAATTTATGAGCTCGTGTTCGTCCAAGATCTTGTGTTTCTTTGCTTACTGTACCTTTCTATCTATATATTAAAAAAAAAAAAAAAAGCCAAAATAAATATACTTAAATGAGTCAGTGGTTATTGAACTGGGAAGCAGATCTGAGTTTGACAATGAAACGTAACACATCCATATTGGGGTGCGGGAAGTAAAGAAGAAAAAACCAACAAAACTTTAACATTTTCACTTGCCAGAAAAACTAGCTTTCATGTACTCTGAATAAAAGAAAGGTAAGACGTGTTTGGGAATAAAGACACAGCCTTCAAATTCACTCTTCAAGTATACTCTGTTACAGCAGCATGATTCCTTTTATGATTGTATCCATCATGCTGTCAAAAAAAGAAATCTTATCTTCACTCATTACTGAATATACAAAGAGCTGGGATTTCCACTTGGCAAATGCTCCTGTTTACCTGAAGGCTTGATTTTCCCTGCACTTTGATAAAGTTCATTTGCTGAGATAGACTAAACTTTTTAATCCTTAAACTACTTGAGTTTGTAAACCAAGTTTTGCTCTGAAGTAAGCAGTATGTGCATGGAGCTGCTATTTTCTTTAGAAAAATTAAAGATTTTGTTATGGAAGGAAGCCAAAGGGCCCATCTGGATCTGTGCTGTCTGAGTTGTGAGTTATAGCTCCTGTTTACAACTGCTCTGCAAAATGAAGTCTAGATGAGGATACCCTCAGTAGTCACTGTCAGCCTTGTCTTCAAGAAAGGTCTATCAATAATGGAGACACTCTCTTGGCATGTGTCATCCCCAGTATGCTTAGACCTTTCTAATACTATCTCTCATCATCAAAACCTTACATTAAATAAATCAAAATAACTTTGCCAGTTTAAAAGACACAGATCCAGGCCCTCATGTGCCATAGGTGTAATTTTCTTTATAATGAATGTGAACAATCCTCTCTGAACCTGTCGATGTAGATGAACTTCCTGAATCCAAGTATTGTTCTGAGTGCCCTGGGTTGATTTTCTTTCTATTGCACCCCTTCAAAATGAAAAGAATTATTATTATTATTATTATTATTATTATTATTAATTATTATTATTATTATTTCTTCTATTATAATGGCAACCACAAACTATCATTGAAATCATGGTCCCAGTGTTTTGAGCTGTGTTTATATGTGAAATCACAAACAACTCTCTACCTTGTTGTTGAAACAAACCCAACAGGGAAAGGGTGTTATTGTAATCCAAGTGCAGAAGTGATTTGCACAATAGATGTGACAACTTTCCCTTTGATTTGAAACTTTATCATCCACTTAATTTTCTGCTACTTTGTCTGTGTCCCAAGTTGGCAGAGCTCTATGGCCTTTACACACCTCTTTATCTCTACAAACTCTACTATTGTAGACCATTTGTTCTATCTGAAATCTGCCTCTTTTGATTTGCAGTCTTGGGGTAATGTGGACTTTCCCCCCCCCCCCAATTATTTTCTTACTTTCCATCTCAGTATTGTCCAATTTCCTGTAGAATTCAGTCTCCAAACTTAACTCTGGAGACACCAATCACTACAACTACCTGGTTCTTCTTTGTCTAAGATGGGATTTCTCCAACAGCTGCTGTCACTGAAAGCAGCGCTAAAATTCACCTTCATTGAAAAGGAAGAGTTCTGCTTCTCTTTAATACTCCCTTCTTGTCCTTAGTATTAGTTTCTATTATTAAGTCTGTATTCTCTATAGCGCTCAGTCTCAGTCATCACAGGTTCTTAATCCAGCAAATTAAGCCCATTTTTGGAGTACTCATTAATGACCATCTTTCCCTGCAGGTCCAGCCTGGCTAATTTAATCACCTGCTTCCTTGTTTCTTAAAGGTCACTGGCAAAACAATACAAGCAATGATCATCCACACACTAATGCTTTTGAGTTTTTCCTCTCCTATCCTGACCTGATTTTACTTGAATTTAATCCATAGACAAGTTACTCATGAACAGGGTGATCTGCCCTTCAACCAACATTTATGTATGAGTTTATGCTTTTGCACGGTGCCATATCCAAAAATAGAGAATTCTGATGTGCCTACACAATTTCTCTGTAGTTATGACTATCTTTAATTAAACAATAGCTTTCTAGGTGTTCACCTGCGGTGTTCCTGATTAATGTTTCCGGTAACTTCCCAGTTTATGAATCAAGATCTGCAATCTGTTATCATTTTTATGTCACCATTGACTGAAATTATTTTTCTGTGATAAGGATGAGCTTTCTGAACTCTAGATTTCACTGTGTAACGTGTGTAGGTGCATACACACACATTTCAAATCTGCAACTCACCCCCAGCTTGTCCCCAGCTTCTTGGCAGAGTTCACATAACTTTATCTTCTTAATGACCTTCAAAATATTGGGTGAATGCTGAAAAACATTCAGGAAGATTAAAACAGAGGAAGAGCTATTTATGTTCCCTTTATGTTTACCTACAAATATTTGTTTGATTTTCAGCAAAGGGAATTTCACATAGAATATAGAAATCTGTGTTTTCCTGACACCTGGCTATTTCCACACTGAATGGTCTATTTCACAGGGGACAGAGGCTGTTAGAATGAAAATATTCAGCAAACTTCCTTTAAGAATCCTGATATCTTAACCTAGGGAAGGATTAGAGGGTACCTTTGTAGATCTCACACAGAGTTGCATCATTCTGTTAGAGAGCCAGGGTGGTTTTTGGTGTGTGCAGTGGTGCAATCAGACTTGATCAGATTCAAAGGAGTCCCAGCACTTCCAGGTATTTCCTGGAGTAGAGCACTTCTGTCCTTTCCCCACCCTGTGACCTAGAGTGTCTATTGCTCACTCCTGGGCCCTGCTTCTACCTGCCCTGGTAAAGGTTTAAATGAAGAAATTGTCTTTATGTAGATGAGTTTAAAGCTGTTTTTTCTGAAAGGAATGATACTAAAAGTTTCATGATTTCTTTCCAAAATTCAGTAACTTTTCTGGTGCCCTGAACAGATGTGAGCCCAAATATCTGATGTGAGTCCTCAGCAGCAGGAATTGGACAGAATTTTTCCCACCATAAAGTGCAAAAAAAACTTGAACCCCTTTAAGCATCAGGGTAAAATTAAGGGCCAGCAGACTTTCCATGAATACAAAACAAAACAAAACCCAAAATTCAGCAGAAGAATATACTTGACAGCAATCTCCACTTGCACCTGGGATACAGAAGACTGCAAGATGGCTTTTGCTTGCTGGAGAGTGGAGACTGAGGGTGGGGTTTCCCATGTTTCCAGCCTGTGTCCTCATCACTGCATCTGTGGGGAGTGAATTTTCCCAGTCATTCAGATGAGAACTCGATCATTTGAATAAAAAATTCATCACCATAGGGACAGTATCCACCTTTATTTTTTTAAATAATAATCCCTCATTATGTTTTAGCCATTGGGGTATTAAGACTTTTACTCTCTTTCTCACATACACACAAACATGTTTTCTTTTGACCAGAACCCCCTCTCTGGCCTTGTGCTGTCACTAAATGAGTGGGACATTTTTACAGCCACTGTTTTAATGTAACTGGAGGTTTCCAAAGGAAAAATATTTAGATCAAAACCATTTATCTCTAGGTTTATACCACCAAGAAAGAGAAAAATGTCATGTCATGTGATCTAACCAACCTGTGTAATTAATATTTTCCAATTAGAAAGCAAAATGAAGGCAAAGTGTATAAAGGAGATATAAGTGTGCATCTACAGGGTTGCCAATAATAGTATTTGTAGACATTTTGATAGCATGTTTCTCCACAAATTTTGCACATTTCTGTTTTTTTCTTTGGGAATGACAAACAGGTAACATCAAACAGATGGATGATGTGTCCTCCTCTCTGCCTATTATTTGGATCAAATATAGCTCTTTGAAATTAATTGTTTTGTTTTGTTTTCTTTGTTCCTGTCTGTAATGGGATCAAGTATTTCATCCATATTCTTTGCTCCTGCAAGATCCTCAGGGTAAACCAAATTTGGTTCTACTCCTATTGAGTAACATACTCCTTGAGCAATCCCACTAGCTTCTGTGAGACTATTTGGGATTATCCAATGGGATCAAAACTACATGAGTCTGGCCTCAAGGTACTTACACACTCCCTGGCTCAATGGCACCTCAATTTTGGTCAGTGCCTTTGGGTGCTGTTGCATTTCAGCCTTTAATAATCAGTTTGTTTCAATTCCCAGAGTCACATTTTAATGAATAATCTCTTCATGTAGAAACCCAATCTGTGACAGTGTAAAAGTGTTCAAGAAAATGTTTTCCTATGGATGTGTCACAGAAGAAGAAAGAGTGAACTCACCTCAGCAACTATTTGCTTAGTTCTTGGGGAATTTTTGCTTCTACGTCAATCGTTCAAAGGTTGTCTGAACTTGCAGTGCAATCAAATGTTCAGTATTTACATCCAGGAGTTATTTTCCTTTGGACAAAGTTGTGGATACCCGACCACCTGCTTTGGAATGGTACTGGGCTCATCATTCTCAGAAGGTTTCTCTGCTTCTGCTCTGTTCAGTTAAATTGGTCACCATTCTAGACTGAAGCTGGGAACAAGGTTTTTTTTTTAAAGAACCACTTAAGGGTAACAGAAGGGCATCATGATATAGAAGTCAAATCACAAGGGGTCCATCTCACCTAATTTTATCCCTTTGACACTTAGTTATCTAATCTAAAAGGGCTATCTGGAGTCCCCTGTTGCCAGTGAAAAGAGATAGACAGCAATGAATGGCCTTCTGGAGGTATTTATGTCTCTCTGTGCTGACTATAGGTGGAGCCCAGACAACTGGTTTATAGTAAATGTCAAACTTCTCATGGGCTATAGTTAGAGATGTGATAAGTGGATCCCGCCCCTAATTTCCCAAGGCTTCATCTTCTTCCATCAGTGACTCAGGAGAAAAATAATAACTATGTCTACATGCAAGGAGTGTCTACACTAAAGGAAAATATCAATTTGTTATAGATCCTGGCCTTGGCTGAGTGTGTCAGTGGGAAGGAGGAGGAGCTGGTCACTGGGTTCACTAGGGGGAGCTCAGAAGAAACCTCTCAGTCCCACCATGATCCCACCAGTTCCTGATGCAAAATTGTTCCAGAGAAGGTACTTCCGGTGGAAAGACCTCTGAGGACTCTTCTCCTGCTCACAGACATAATGGTGGATTTGTCAAACCTGATTTTTCAGACAGATTATAACTTCTTGTCCATTTGATCTTATTTTGATTACCTTACCTGGATAAGACTTTGACATTTGTATAGAGAAAAAATGTGGTCTAAGAAAAGCACATCTTTGTCTACAGAGAAAAACAACAACAACAATCACAACAATAAATCTACCTGTCTGCAAGATTAGGTTTCTGTCTTGGGAGGACTTTGGACACATGAGCTCCTCTAGGGTTTTAAGACACATTTCGCAGGCGTATGTACACGTGTGTACAGCAATAAACATACCCCGTTCTAAGATTTATAGTTCTGAGGAATAAAAAAACTCTGACCATTCTCTTTTCTTTCTAAATCACTCATGCCAGCTCATACTTTGAATCAGTGCTTCTTCAGGTCTACATTTTGGTGGGTTGAGACAAGACAGCAAGCTTGCTACTGAGGTCAGTGCTTTAGCAGCCTCTGTGCTGGACTGCTGGACTCAGATGAGCATGAACTTTTTCCAGGAGCAGTCCCAGCTCTGTGGGATGTAGCTGGTTTCTGTGAAAGTGCATGTCTGCCTGCACTACTGATATCCCAAAGCATTCTATTTTTATACTGTGAGTTGATGTGTTAAGATCTAAAATGTTCAAAATTATTTTTATTGGACAAACACAAGCACTGAAATCATGAGCTTCTGGCAGGCTCCAAGCTCTGCCAGCTTAGCACTTCTTTGGGTTTGGCAGGCAAAACAGTTTTCAATATTTTTGTTTTACTTTGCTGGTCCCTGCACAGTGAGGGTAGTTCTTAGTGACTGTAATCAAAAGGTAGGAAGTATGCAAGGACTATTATGAGACTTTTAACTGAATTGAATAAACCATTGTCTGATCAATTTTAACAGCAATAATGCAAATTTAATTTTGGACCCAAACCTGTAGAGTTTGCTGCAGCTCGTTAGCCAAATGATTTACCCAATGTGCTGGGTGTCTCACTGTACAGCTCAATGATTCAGGTTTATTTGTGGCACTGACTGGGGATCGAAACCTGCACTGTGTAAGCCAATGGAAAGGCCCAAATAATCCCATTGTTTTGAAGGAAGTTATGTTCTGTTGACCTTGGACCTTCAGCCCCTTTCCTGCAAAACACAGGCTCAGCAAGGCAGGTTTAGTATTTACCTCGTGCGATGAGAAGGGGGGTGGTAAGGAAGGAAAGGAAAACCTGGATCATCTCCAGCAGTAAAAGAGCTCCAGGTAGATCATTGCCAGGTTCTTTTCTGCAGATAAGCTTAAATAGGTGTTACACCCAGTGAATGCTACTGTGACCTGCAAATGCCACAGCGTGACAGAGCCCCATAAAAGAGGGACAAATCAGAGGGAAAACAGAGACAAAGATTGTGACCTGCAAAGAACCAGTTCCTCTCTTTTCTTCATAACCATGGTATGAGTTTGGATTAATATTACCCCCATTAATATGAGACTGCAGCAGACTGCTGAGCCAGGACTGTGATGTAAAGACAAAGTAATGCATCCTTTCAGAAGCCGCTCTTGCTAAATATTTTCTTTCTGTGATGTGTTTCTCTGCTTCCTGATTATTATTTCCTGTGTACACCTGACACAGTTGCATAAAAAGCACACTGAAAAGGCCTTGGAGCAGCTTGGTGAGCTCACCATGGCTCAGCAGTCAGGCAGGACTATGGATTGTAATTTAGAGCACAGCCCAAGCTCTGAGCAGTAGATTCAATTTTATAAGTGCCTCTCTAGTTCAGCTTAGGTAAGAGTCTGCAACAGAGAGCCTCTACATGTCCTATAAATAGTGAGTGGTTAAATGTGCTCCCTCAGTACACATCATTGATTGCCAGGCAAAGCACATTCTCAAGAAGAGCCAGCCTCACCCCCCTCATCACACACCAGGGTATTTATTTATTCCTTATTGCCATTACAGGCAAATAAGAGGTTTGACCTGATGTAGCAGAGAGGTGGAAGGCTGATTATTTTATTTCCACAGCTGTTGCATTGCAGTATTTTACAATATGTTTGTAAATCATCAGCGTAATGGCACATTATTATAGCTGGCAAGTTATATCTTCAAGGAAATATATTTTAATTTACTGAAAGGGAATATGAATAGCTTACTATCTTATCAGAAGGCCTGTCTTAAGTACAAGAACAAGGTCCACCCAGATACTGATTAATATCAACTGTATTGATTTTATTACTCATACTTTATAAATGACACTGATATTCTTGAAGAGTGCAAACATTTGCTTTCTTGTGCTATTGTCTCAGTTGGAGTGTAAATCTCTCACTTTTGTGATTATTGTTCTGGTCATTGTTTCATGACTGGAGGCATTTTAATGATGATTTATGGGGTTATATATAGTTGGACTATAAACTTCTGATTGCAATTAAAAACTAGTTAAATGAAAACTTCCAGCTTGAAGGCAGTGTCTGTTTATCACAGTAAAAGATAAAAGACTAAAATGTGGTATTTTTGAAAAAAAAAAGTCAATAAATAGTTGTTTTATTTTTCCCCTTTCGTACTACAAAGCAAAAGAAATATCCAGAAATCCATATTTTCCACATATTTTCTAGGAGGAGAATTTTAGAATATACTACCTTAGAACTCCTGAACAGCTACAGATTCCTTTTTCCATTATTTATATGCACAGTGTGTGCTCAGCTGAGAGAAAAAAAAAACCCTTTTTATTGTGTTTTGTCAGAAGAACTGTGGAACAACAGAACAACTTGGGTGCTCCATAGTGCTCCTTGCTGAAGTAGCAATGTAAATCCTGTGGGTCCTCATCAAGGGGAGAATAACTTTGATACCACAATGAAAACATCTCCTTCCATTTTAAGGTTCTCCAAGACACTTTCCTCAAATATTCTGTTTCTATTTTTACCATTTACCAACGTTCTCCAGTATGGCACTGGCCTGAGATATTGCTGCCTATACATGAAAAATAATTCCTTCTAAATGCCCCTGCTTTTTACTGTATTGTTATGTGATTACATTGGCCAACATATAAACAATTTCGATTGAACTTGCAAAGTGTGAGCAGAGCAAGCAGGTGCAGAGAGTCCAGGAATGCCATTTGAACTTTTGTGTTTGCACAGTGGTGTTACACCATCACACCTCTCTGCCTTATGAGGGTGTTTGAACCCACACTGTTCAGGAATTGTTCCACTGTCAGGGAAATGAAGTTGTGTGCAGCTCTTCATATAATTCTATATAGTTGTTTGCTGTTTGTTACACACTTCACAAGTGGAATCATTTAGAAAACCCATCACCTTACTCATCACTTTTCCTTCTGTCTCATGGCTCCAGCTGTGTTGGCCACTGAATCATCTTGCCCCTGATGGGGAGGACCAGAGGTGGGAGGGCTGGTGTGCCAGGCTGAATTCAGATTTTTCTGAACCATTTGCTGGTGTATCCTGTAAGTCCTGACAGGACCACTGCCACCACCCAATCCCATATTGTTCACCCTACATTATTCCAGCCTTGTCATCTACAGGGATCAATTTTTAGCCCTGGCAGTTACAGCAGTTAGTGTTGTGTTATTGCTAGGCCTTATGGACATTTCTGATCTGCAGGCAGACGAAAAAGGCACAAATAGGTTGAATTTTCCATGAGCTGATAGCTGCTCTACATTTTCCCTTACAACAGGGATTTCACATAGGTTGGTGCAATTTGATATATCCCTGCCAAATACTAATCTCCTGTCTAAACAGTGGAGATACTGGAGTCATGTCTCTTTGCCCTCTTTCTGTTTTTAGAGGACCACTAGAAGGAGCTTTATATACCCCAAAAGACATACATGGTTCTTCCACTTTATTTACAGGGTAAGAAAATCAAACCCAAGAAACTGTGCTTTTAAAGGTGCATCCCTGATTATAATGTAGGTGCTGTATTAAGTATTCCCTACAGCATATTTATATTGTATTTATTTATATTATCCATTCTCAGAAGCCTTTTTAATTTGTAGAACAGGCTTGAATGGGAAGGATCTATGAAGTTAATGGCTGCTCAGCTCCTCTGAACCTTGGCAACCTGTGCTCTCTTTCTTGGGGAGATTCCAAAGAACAAAATTTGACAGTTGTTGGTGTCTCCTGTTGAATTTTTCTGAATTTTAGCATTGGTCATGGACTTGAAAGGAAATATTGTGAGATGATTACAATATCTAGTAAGATGTTTGTCAGTGGCAATATTACATATCATTATATAATATATATATAATATATATATAATATATATTATATATATATATTATGTATCATTATATATAAAATGTTCCATATAATAACTATCTATATAATATCTATAATAACATATAATATCTATAACTATCATAATCTAGTCTATAGTAACTATATAATAAAATACTAGTCTATAATAAACCAAATTCTACTGAGGGTGAATATTTTGCAGTGAGGGTAATTTTTTGGAGAATGCTGCTTTCCATAATTCTGTTACCTACCTCATGTACCTAAGGCATTCAGATGAACTGGTGTGTACTTGGATACTCACCATTTACTGAGGAGTATTTAAAGACTTTCACAGTCCTGTGTACATGCAGAAATGTGAATTTTTTAAGGACATAATTTGTACTAATTTTTAGGCAGCACTAACACTGAGTAATGGCTGAGACTCCTGCCATCTCAGCTTTATTCCAGCTGTTTTCTCCACCTTGATAGGGCGTTTTAGTGACCAAATAGTTCAGCTGATTGTTTCTTTTTTTCCCTCCCGATGATTACTGAACCAAGAGGGATTCTTGCCTTCTGCATTCTGTAGAAGTCACTCAGAGCACACATGGAGTGTGTTGTTAAGAATTCCTATTCCTCATACTTAAAGATGAACAGTTGTTTGACCCTCAGAGCTGTGGAACTTTTCCTTTTCTGTTTGTCTTTATAATATCTTTCTTTCTACATTTCTGCCACCTCCAGAAAAATCAGAGTGGGCTCTTTTGAGTGGCTTTCTGCTTCATCTGGCCAGAGGATCAAGGTCAGATTGTGAAGAGCTCCATTAACTGCAATTTTAGTCAGTTTGTCATTGTACTATCAGGTGTATTTGAAAATAGTCAAAGTGAAAGCACCTGAGGGAATAAACAAAAGAGTTGGGAGATAATTATAGACAGGATATACTTGGAGGTAATACCTCTGTACCCCTCACTGCTTTTGGGGGGCCTCTTGGACAGGGTGTTTTCCCCACTTCAAACTGGTGTATCCAAAGCGAAGCTCTTTCAATTACTGTTATGGGGGAAGGACATCAAAATGAACTGAGGTGGTTCTTCACAGCTTTTAAAAGTAAGAGTTAAAGTCCTTCTGGACATAAAGCAGTTTGATGTTACCAACTACCACGAGTTTACCAGACTTTGGGACAAACTCCTGGTCCCATTGTGGTCAAAATAGTGAAACTGCAACGGGGTTTGATGGTGTTTTAAATACCAACTATGGAACTCGTCCTGGTAAGCACTTCATTATTTTCCTACCACCATAAGGAAGAAATAATAATAGAATCATAGAATGATATTGGTTGGAAGGGACCCTAAAAATCATCTAGTTCCACCCACCCTGACACAGGAAGAGGTGCCTTCCACTATCCCAGGCTGCTCCAAGCCCCATCCAGCCTGGCCTTGGACACTTCCAGGGATCCAGGGGCAGCCACAGCTTCTCTGGGCACCCTGTTCCAGGGCCTCACCACCCTCACAGGAAAGAATTTCTTCCTAATATCTAATCTAAATCTGCCCTCTTTCAGTTTAAAGCCTTTTCCCCTTGGCCTAAATAAGCTTTGATGATCCAAAAGAAAACCAGACTAGAATGGAACATAACAGAAAAAGCATTAGATTGCAAAGAAAAAATAATTTTTTTCCTTAACTGCTGAGGTTTTCAAGACAGACTTGTGTTTCTGTAGCCTGACTGATGAATTTTACAATGTCAGAGTGGCTGGTACAATAGGATAACCCCACAGAGGATTTTTATGAAAGCTGACATTGATGTTTTGGGGCCTAAGGATGTTGCACAACTGCCTTAGGGCTTTCTGGTGGCACCAAAGTGTGGGGCACAACATTTGGGCAGTCACATCCTTAGACCCAGTGGCAAACAGACGCAGCAACAGTTTGCAGGAGCTGGGGTTTAGCACTGTGTTGTTACCTCAGGACCAGGACCATTTATATTCTCTTCCTGATGTGCCATGGGATGAATTGGTGGTGCTCTGCATCTGCATCTGTACAGGGTTTTTTTTTACTGGAGTGTGGTGTGGGATTGGGCTGCTTTGTAACAGGTATTTTTAGGAAAACTTGAGATAAAGGCTTCCAGGTCTGTGAGGGGTTTGTAAAACTCAGGCAAATTGCAGGCTGTAATTTGTATGGTCCTCTTCCTCCTTCAACCCAGCATAAATGCAACAGATCCTTCCGACTCCATGGCAGTGGATCTTTCTTCTTCATCTGGTCTGTTTTGGAATGCTTGGATTTAAGGAATTGTTGCTGTCTTCTGGATTTTTAGTAACAAATAGTGTGAACTTCCACAATAAATTAAGAACTAGATGAAGCCTGCTGTACAGCTATGAAAAGCTGAAAATTCCCTTTTACTATGGCTATAAATTCACATTAACTTTTCTTAAATAATTGCTCTGTACTGTTATTTTGTGATTAGTCATAGGTTTCTGTATAAGCCAGCACAAATGAAACCAATGTAGGTAATTAATTAGGCATAAATACCTACAAAATAATAATCATAACAAAAAATGCTAAAAGAGCAATATTGTAGAGAAAGTCTCTGTCTAAACAAATCAAACAGGAAATAATCTAGGAAAAATCTGAAAATGAGTGCAAGAGCTACTGACTGTTACTCAGAGCAAAGAATTATTGATCCTTGCCTCCTTCTATTGATTTTATGTCACTTCTGTGATTTAATCATGTTTTCCTTGTTATCTCTTTGCAGACTTTCTTCTATTGTCTGGTATGAAATCTCAGCCAAGGCCTTTTAGCCTGTGGTGAATCAAAATAACTTTACCTTCCATCTGCATTGTTTTAAAGAAATGATTAAACAATCAAGATGAGGTGGTCCTTGCACAGGATTATACAGTATAAATGCATCCTGAAAAATGAAAATGCCTCCTTCTTTTCCTTCCTCAGGGAGCCAGAAAGGTTGAGAAATTCTTCTGCTGACAATCCAGTGTGCAAACCTATGCAAAAGGGTCTAAGCTCTTCGCTTTTACATTAATCTGTCTATTAGTTTCTTTTCAAAATACTAAAATTTTGGTAGAGCTTCTGGCCACTGAAGTCCATGGGAAAAAATATTTGCATGTGGGAGAGACAAAACTTGCATTTTATTAAAGCAGTGTGGCTGCTGCCATGCAAACTTCTTTCCAAGATAGTACTGTGCTTTTGCTACAAAGTGCTCAAATTTCACTTTCAGGATAATGGCTGCAGTGAAGAGCAAGATTTGGCCTAATTCTTGACTTAAGCTTAGAAATACATATTTATGTTTTTGTTATTGTTTTGAAGTAAAAAAATAAATCTAGAAAATATTATTTCTTTGAGAGAGCAAAATAAGACATGCTAATAGGCATATGCATTGAGGCAGATATGAATAGGACAGCATTTAGATATCTGCTACTCTACAGCTCACTGTTTTCAGAATGTATATATTGATTTCTTTCCCAATTTCATTAGAATATGCTTTGCACACATAGTTGCACACAACTGGCAAAACACTGTTGTTCCCTTGTGTGCACTTGAAAATGTTAACGTTGGTTGTTTCTTAATATCTGGGTTTATTTCCATAATGGAATACCTTTCTCACCCTTTGTATCAAGATTCCATTTAGGAAGGGTTCAGAGAGGTTTAATATAGAGTCAGTGGATTTATGACTGTGTTACATACATAATTATTATAGATGGTTATAAGCACATCAAAAGGAAATGTAATAGATGTTTGTGAGCTCTGGTTACATGGAACCTGTTGGACTCTAACAACTGAATCACCATGTATTAAACCCACCTTAATAATCAATTATAGCTTTATTATAGTTTTTAAAATAATGCTTAATTATTTATTCTTACATTTGAATCTGGACTTTTTAACCTAATTTGAAAAGGCCATAGTAAATTCCACATTGGGAGAGGACTGCATTGCCAGTGGATGGGAATTACAGAATATTAGGCAGGTTTACAGCACCCAAAGGTGTAGTTTGTGCAAATACATATTTTGCCAATTTAATTCTTTGTTGAACTATAATTTTGCAACAACCTCTCTTTGTATACAATGGACCACACAAGCATTCCAGCTCCTGTCTTTGCACCTTTGAGCTGTAGCACAAAATATGAAGAAAAATACCTTGGGGACCACTGCACTTCTGCCCATCAGAATGTTTGGTCTTGTGTGATGTGGCGACCCAGTTGCCTTTCCAGTGGACATCTGTGGCAAACAAAAGGTCAAATTGGAGGCGGAAATCAGAGTGGGTGGGGAAAAAAATCAACACATAAAAATGCCACTGTGCTACTTGTTGCCCTATGACAAAGATAGTGTGGGAGGACGGATTGGAAATGCAAGTGAGACCTTCCCTGGGCATCCACAAGTTGTTCTCTGCATCAGCCCAGCACAACTTCTGTGTTCTGGTTAACAGCAAGTGCTCTAAGCCCTCAAATATAAATAGTTACTGGTGACTCACCCAATGTAATTCTTCAGCTATGTCAGTGGGACGTGAGGGTGGCCTTATGGGTAAAGTCATGGCTTTCAGGCAGGAAGTGCACATTTTATTCCTGCCACTAGCCACAAGATAAGTCATAAGGAATTTCTTCAATTTTTCCATTTGTAATTTTGTGAAAAAAAAAATTACCCTCTTCAGAGCAGTATTGTGAATTTATCTGGGGTCAACAGAGCATTCACTTGCTTATGGCAGGGCTGCCAAGGGCTGCCAGGGCCCCATTGTCCCCTTTGCTTGTGCCAGAGTCCTGAAGTGCTGGACTGGTTGCTGTTGTTGCTGACAGGATGGGGCTGTGGCAGCTTTCCTGCTGGGAAAGAGGAACATCCCTCTTAGGAAGAAGGCACAACTACCCCACCTCCTTTCACCACTGCAGATCAACAAGCCCAGATTTGCCCCATCCCTGGTGCATCCACCTTTTCTGGAGCATTATTTGCCATGCAAAAACATCCCCACATACCTCATGCTGCTGCCCTTCATCCTTGTTACAGCAATATGCAATTTTACAGGTGGTGCTGTGAAACCTTGTGCTAATTCAGGTCAAACTCTTCTGCATTGTGACCTCTTGAGACTTGAGACTTCCTTGGGTACTTCAGGGATTGCTGCATTCTGGAAAAGCAGATGCCATATAAAGTTATCCAGTGCAGATAGGAGCTACAGGCTATAACTCTAATTTTCAAACACATCTGGAAAAGTATAAGTTAAATAGCACTGCAGAACTGTTCAGCTTTGGCTGGGAGAAGAGGCTTCATTTGGTAGGATTTTACAGCTGCTCATCATATGTGCCTATGATTATTTAGACTTATAGAGACCACAGGGCAGCATTTACTTTCAAACCTCAATCCTCTTTTTCAGAAGGAGAACAGGGTCACTCAGATGCTGAAGCTAGAAGGATTTTCACTCACTCTTTGCTGCTCTTTGTATTTCAAAGCCTCCATAACCTGGGCCTGAGTGAGCACTCAGAGCCTATACTCTGCAAGATGATTACACAGTGAAACCTGAATCAAAAGTTTTGCAGTCAAATCATCAACTGCATCCTTGTCCATTTGCTCTAGGTAAAGTAGGATTTAATGTGTAAGAATATGGAGATTATAAAAAACTGCCTTTTAGGTACAGTCAGGTTTTGGTCAAATGAAGAGAATAATGGCAGTTGATTTAATTTGCACTTTATTCAAGCTGAGACTGCCTTATCACTGAAATTGGCTTTCATTTAGGTGTGTGTAGTGTATGTTACCTGCATGTGTCCTCTCCTCATGCCTCACTATTCCTGAAGGGGAAGTTCTGAGCTAAGAGTCACATAAGCAGAAAACTATGACCCAAGGAGGAGCTTTGCCCTGTTCCAAAGTAGGGCTTAAACTCCCTCTTGTTTCTTGTGTGTTTGATATCAGATCTTCAGGGGAAGCATTTCAATAGCAACCCACAGCTTACTCCCATATATTCAACAATTAGGTTATTGACAGTGTTAGACTGGGGTAACAGATAAAAAAGGGCAAATATTTTCACAGTGCAATAGAGAGTGCAGTTCTATTGTGAAGTTGATCTTCTCTCATGCAGAGGAAAGATATGATATATTGTGAGAATGCCTCACAGTGCATGTACCTCTCTGCCTTCCCTAAAAGGCTCCTCACTTGCTGTAATGTCTATATAGTTGCTATTTTTTGCAAGTTCATTTCTGCAGCTACATCCTGGTATCGAGTTCTGTTATATTATACTGCTGCACTAACACACGTTTGTTTTTGCTGATGAACATCTCCTAATATTGAGTTATGCATCAGGCTTTTGCAGGAAATCTGAGTGAAGATGTAATATTTCACATGCTTGCCTTAAGAGGAAGGAACTGCTAATATCATGAATAATTTCTCACAATAGAGATCCAAGCTGTCAGCTCCAACTATAATATCTGGGTCCCTAGGGAACTCAGGTTTTCATCTGGAGGTGTACAGATCCAAAGGAAAATTTGGCAGTGTTATCTTGACAGTGGTGGAGAGTTCTACTTCCTTACTCCAGAGGTCCGTTAAATACATCAATAGATACACCATATTATGAATTTTTAAGCACCTCTCCAGAGACAGTACTTAATACAGAATATTTGAGGACTCAGCCACTGCAGGGTTTGTTTGGTGCCTTAGAAATGATTCTGCTGGGTAAATTTCTGTGGGAGTAGAGTTCGGCCCTTTATTTTAATGTCTTCTTTCAAGATGAATGTGTTTGTTCTTAAGGTCCAGGTGACATTGGCAGATTCTTTAAGCACCTCCAGACTCCATGGCTGGAAGATACTATAAATTTTTTTTAAAGCATAAAATTTTCTGAGCATTGACCAAGATAAAATGAAATTTTCTACTGTTTTTAATGTTCTTACAATTTTCCTTAAAAAATAAAACCAAAGTTGCACAAAGAAATTATTTCCCTTGTGAGGAGAAATGAGAAAGACTGTGTGATCTTAAAGGGAACATGAGTGCAGAACAAGATCCTAGGACACCATCATCATGGATTCAGAGTCTGTGAAATGTTGTTGTAGGCTGGATTTCTCTGAAATGACTCACATGTGAACAATGGGAAAGTGCTTTTTGCCCCACTTCTTAACAAAAGATGGGAGAAACCTTCAGCAAGAAATGAGCAGCTGAACCTTAACAGGTCCCTCCAACCCTACAGAAGAGAAGAGTACTCTGCAGTGTTTTGTGCTTAGAGATTTTTGTGCTCAGAAAGTTTCAGAGGCAGGGTGGAAGAGCCCAACAATCATCATTTGACCGTCCACAGGATACTGAAACCATTTCTACCGTGTGTACATACAAATACAGAGAGCTCTGTCCCTTAAAGAGATTGAAACAAGAAAGAATTTGCTTCACTTGCCCTGGCAAAAGTCTTGTTCTGTGACCTGAAGATCAACATATCCTGGCCTCTTGGTAGGGGAAGGGATTTTTTTAAATGCATGACTTAATAGTGTATAAACTCAGCCCCAGCATTAAGCTTAATATATGGTATTAAATATGTCAGATTTCTCTAAAACAATGACATTCTTCCCAGTGCTAAGGTTGAATTGGAAGAACCAGCTTTTAAGACTGGGGAAAAAGGCCATTTCAAAAGCCAATATCTTATCTTGGTGTTGGGCATTGCTTTGCTTTCAGCCTGTGGGTCTGCTGCACAGCTGATGGAAATGCGGGAGATTTCTCATTTGCTTGCACCAGCTTATTCTAGATCTAGCTGCTGTATTTAAAAACAAAACAAAGCACTGATGATTGTATTTTTGGTGCATGTACAGAAAGCATGTGAAAATAAGCAGAGAAAATGAGCTTGCAGCTAAATTTAAAGAAAATAAAATGCTCAGATGGTGGTAAGCAGGAACACACAGGAAAAAGCTTTGCACTCTGATGTAAAGAGCAGCCAAGGAGAAAATGGTTAAAGAGGCAGTGAGACTCATTGGAGAGGCCAGTGACCTGATGGCAGGCGCTCAGAGGCGCCTCACATATCCACATGACATTTCTTGAGCTAGCAAACATGGCGAGGGCAAAATCATGTTTGCAATTTGCAGGTAAATAATGGCGGTATTTTAAGCTAATTTATTACCTCAGGTATTTCTGTGTGTCAGTATAAGCTTTCAAGCTGGGCTTAAACTGCAAAATCAGATACAACCAGCTGAGCTGGTGTGTTAGAACTGAAATTATGGTGCAAATTATGGTTCTGTCCACTCACACTAGGCTTCCTGCCTGAGTAACTGAGGTCTTGTCAGCTATATAAAAAACTCCTTGTAAGCTCAGACAGTCCAATTGGGGCATGTTAAGCATCTCTGCATAATGATGTCTGGTGCATATTTTCACTCTGGGCATATTTGGTGTGAGTGGCGGCATGAACCTGTATCCAAGTTTGCATGGGATAATATCAAACATTTAGCCACTTCCTTGAGTATGCCAACACTGTCCTGAGGGCGTCTGGCCAAGCAGATGTGTTTGAGCCATATGTTCTGGCTCTTCTTGCCAATCCAGAAATGCACATCTCTGAAAGGTTCAGGGTTTTTTTATTTGGCCTATCAAAATGTGTTTGATATGATAGCGCTGTCTGTTTAGAGTTGCTTACATGTGATGACTGCTCGCGTTTGCTTTCAAATTAAACCTTGTTTCAGCACATTTGCTAACAGTTGTGATGTTTTCTCTTTCACAACATAAGGAGACTGCTCATGTGTTGGAATAAGAAAGATGGCCTATGCAAATAGTAGCTCCCTTATGCAGGGAAGGGTAGTCCCTCAGGAACAGCAAACAGAAACATTCAAAACAGGAAATATCTACCTCTTATTCATAAAACATAGAAGTTGTCCTAAAATGTAAAATCCGGACTCACAGTGGGGAGTTAGGCTTCTAAGCACTATTGATTTAACAGGAAAGAAGGGCTGGTACCTGGATAGATTTAGCATTATGGCTTACATTAAGCAAAACATGCCTAATTGAAAGCAAGTGCCTTATTCCATAGCAATCAGCGGGATGTAAGTATGTGCTTGTGCTAGACATGGAGGAAGAGACTGCTGAATTGGTGCCTGAGCGAGGGACAAAACTGGTTTATTTATAAGCACTCTATTTATAGCTTTTGCTGTGTTGGAATACACTAATTCATTTTAAGTGCTCCATCTCTGCGAATGAGCTCATAGCTCTCAAGAAGGTGAAGCCTTCTGTCTGCGCTGCCTTTTCTGATGTGGTCCCACTCTCACTGAACAGATCTGAACTCCTCACCTTGGCAAATGCCACCTGGGAGGGAGGCAAAGAAGTAGTCAGGTTGTGTAACAACCTGTTAAATCCAGAATATATACTGGAAGGACAACAGGATGCTTTTTTGCCGTGGGAGTGCAGGGCCAGCCTGGCAGATGTGGAAGGGTTTCACTGGAGAGATCTTGGTGCAAGAGGAGCAGCTCACGATGCAGGACTCATCCATGGAAATACAGAGGACTGCAGGGTGGGAGTGAGCCTAGGCACACAACACAGAGCACACCTCCACACTGTGTCCATCACCACAGGTCTGCTGGGTTTGGGCTGAGGCAGCAGAAACGACTCCCTGCCTGTGGCCAGGCAGCCACTGGGGAACAGCATGGAGGAGAATGCTGTCCTGACAGCACCAAGGCCACCTCAAAAACATCCACAAAAGCCTGTTTGCTAAAGCCTTTCCATGCACTTGAAGATTTGGCCCCCAGATAGCAAGATGGGCAGTCTACAGCACGGCTCTGCTGAGCACCCCATGCCTGTTGAGTCAGCTCAGAGCTGGGAGCAGAGCAGTGCCTCAGGGTGAGGCTGGCTGCATGGAGGAGGCCATAAGGCTGGTCTGCTGATGGGCAGCACTGAGGAGGCCTCCACTAGCAAGGAGCAGAAAAAGTAAAACCAGTTGAAGCTGAGGCTGGAGGAAGAGCAGGGGACTTCAAGATTTTTCTTCCTCACCTTTAAACAGGAGCTGCACATGGAGCCATTGCCCATATCCCTGGGGACTTACACATGAATTTCAGGACATCTACTTCAAAGGACACACCTCTGGGAGCAGGAGGAGGAGTGTTTGTGTGGGGCAGGCTCCTGACTTGCATCTCTTTCAGGGAGCTCTGAGTCATTATTTGATCCTGGTGCATGGCAGAGGCGGTTCTGCCTCCATGTTTCGGGCTCAACTCTTTCCTTGTTTGTGGTCCTCTCCCAATGACATCTTGAATTTCCAGTTTGGCCCTTGTCTAAATTTGTAACTGGATGAACATGTTATATCTCATCCCCAAGCCAGACAACCCCAAAGAAAACCCCACAGTCCCACTTCTTCATCACTGGACCTGTTTTTAGGACAGTCCATGTGGAGATGCCATCAGAAACTCCAGGAGACGACAAGCAAGTGGAAACAGGTGACAGAATTATATGCAAATTTCATGATATAACCATGGTCTTGTGTTTACAAATCACACAACTTCACCTTTGATTGTTTTCTCTTAAGACCTGAGTCCATAAAAGGGAGTAAATTAGACATGGCAAAACATGTACTTTCCCCATTCTTGTTCTTCTCCAGAAACAGTGAGAAAGCAAAGGTTGAAAAGGGCTCAATATGTATATATATATACACGTGAGAATGTGTTATTTAATTTTAAAAAATATTATTACAAGTTTTGCTAAAGTGGCCTCCTCTTATGTTTCTGTCCTGAACACAAAGGAAATATTTTCAGGAGCACAGAGGATTTTTTCAATGCAGCCTGCTCTTGGCTTTATCTTTATTTTCTATCAAGTAACTGAAAACGAAACAAAGATCTCAGACACAGGTACATCTTTAAGAGAATTTGCTCACTCTTAACTTTGTTTGAATGGGTAAACCTCCTCACTGTTTGCCCTTAGAGCTATTCCAACAGAGAGCTGTTTTATCAACACTGGCTGCTCAGTGAGGAGAAGCATTTTCTTCCACCTTCAGAGCAGTTTTCTATGCCATTGTTGGGGGGTGGGAAGTTGACCTTACGTGGACCCTCAAGACAAAACCAGAGGTTTTAAGCAAGTGAAGAATAGGCAAACACTAGCCAGCAGTTGCCATATACAGAGTACACTGCTCAAAAATCCCAGAAATCTCACTGATAGAGCAGTACCCTGTGACTGGATAGTGCTTCTCCCTTTGTAATTTATACATGTGTCAATAGGAGATTACGCCTGTAAGTACAGACTTGGCAAACTCACTTCTAGTGTTTATTAGGGAATTTTGGGGGAGAAAGGTAAAAGAAGTACTGCAGGTATTTGCACCAGTCACAGTGCCCTGGAATGGTGAAACTGCCTCTGGAGCTGTTTTGTAACAACTCTTAAAAAATGAGTATATAACAGATAATTTTCTGAGCTTTGAGGAAAGGGATTGTAATTGAAAGCTTAATGTAAAAATCCATAGAGAAACAAATCTGTAAGAAATGGGATGTTTGTAATTATTAGTTGAACTAAAGTCCCTAAATCTGAGTATCTCTGGATTTTACAAGGTGTGAAAAGCAGGTCTGAATTCTTCTGACCTGTAACTCAGGGTATGAGAAATCATCAGCAGTTAAACAGTGGGCTTAAAAATAAAACTAAAACCTGCACTGCACAGATGTTTTGATTTGTCTCAGGCCTGTTGGGAACAGGCTCAAGATAAACTGAATTATGCTACTATTTAAACTGTAGCAAGAATGTCCACAAACATTTCTGCAGTGATTTAATGGAATAAATTCGAGGAAAAAAAGGTATGGTACACTTCCTGGTCTTTTCCCAGGAATGGGTTTGTGGTTGAGGCACTGGAATGGGTTTTAGGAAATCTTGATTCTGTTTCTGGCCTTGCCAAGTCATTTATCCTCTCTGTGCTTCTATTCTGTTCCACCCAAGTAGCTGCAATTAATAAATCTCTGCCAGGCATGCAGCAAGGGTGAAATCCTATGTGCTCAAAGACTACATGGCATGGATTAGAGGCAAAACACAAACTTGTGGAGGTGAAGTTTTTCAGCATACTAGGTGCTACCATCCAAAACATTCCAAAACCTGGACATTTAACTCACTCTATCAGAAACTGAAGTTGTCAACTGCATGGATATGTTTAATTCTGCCGCAAGAAAGTGTCGAGAACTCTGTTGTAGTGCAAATGCCATCTCACAGCAATCCGGGAAGGGCTGGAAGTTCGGTGTTCAGATGCCATAAATCAGGGATATTCACACACTTTCACATAAAAAAGTAATTCAGATCTCCATATTTGAAGCTCTCTCATGGACATGAGGACTCCTCAATAGGGTCCATTCATTTTTCACTGTATTTCAGGGGCTCACAAATTAGTTTTAACAAGACTGCATATAAAAATAATAACCTTAGCATTCCAAAAAAGGAAATTATTTCTCAGTGAATTAAACACTAAAAAGCTAAAAACTTCAACCAAGATGCTGAATTACATTTTCATGTTCATCCCACAACCTTAATTTTAAAAATCCCAGATCCAGCCTAATTGTTCCTATTATTTTTTTTTTTTTCATTACTGAATTCCAGCATACATAATGCAAATATGGCAGTGCTGTGATTTGGAAAGTGCAACTTGCCCTCCATTCAGCTGAGGTGACGTAATGTGCTGCTCAGCCTTGCAGCTGCATTACATAAATATTATTAATGATGAAATGTGGGCTGGGTGCTAAAGTATTCTTTTAGAGAAATCCAAGGCAATATCAGTGACAAATTTTTTTAGACACTATCTAAAATATGGCAGATGAGTCTCCAATCAGGAAAAATGTTTCTCTGGAGACAGGATCATATATTTGTAGTTCTGATTTTATTTGATCTGCTGGTGAAAAGTATAGAAAGATGTCTTGTTATTTGGAATTCAGCCATGTGCCCATTTGGGGATGGGGAGTGGTTTGCTGCAAGGTATTTCAATGCAACAATGAATAAAATACTTTTTGCCCCAGAGTTTGCATAATATTAGGGAAAGCCATGCAAACACAGGCTCTACTGCCTTCAAAACTCCTAATCAAGGGCCTAATAAAACTCTCCCCAAAGTCAAAGGAGTTTAGGAAGCAGTTCATCTCAGCCTGAGCTAGACATTTACAATTAGCCAGATGAACTGGTCCCTTTGGTCCTGGAAGCAGACAGACAACAGGTAAGTTGTGCATTGTGTTTGAACTGGTTTGGTGGGAATTTTTAGCTTTCAGGTCTTCTTTGTGAACTCTTGCTCCTACAGAAATTGCTTTATGGTCTTTGTTGACTATATAGAGGAAATGGGATCTTAGATCTAAAGGGCTCATTTGAAAGGCATGTATATGCTCAAGTATTCACACATCACACACACAGGCAATAAAATCCATAGTTTGAAAACACATTTACAGAGCCTTCACTATCACAGCATCACTGAAAAGATGCTGTCAGCTCACGTACTCTAAACCTCAGTATTTTATCTCTCTAGATTTACAAAACTGAAATAATGCCAATAAGGCATACATTTTCTGTTAGCTTTTATTATTTTGTTTAGTTGGGACAATGACGAGTAGCAGAATGCTCTTCTTTTTTGTTCACAATCTTTTTCAGTCACTGCAGATTCGATTTCAGGCTGCACTGGGTGGTGCTCCTTCAGACCAACTGCTTTCAATAGGATTTTTTTTTAAGTCAAATCACATCTATTGATTTAAGAATTTGCCACAGTGGCTTGCTGTTGTTTTTATTAATAGGAATCAAATTGATAACGTCCCCTTAGCACTGAGTAAGGAAAAAAGAATTTTTGTTTTGAAACTGAGCTCAATCAAACACAAATCCCACTATGAATAGAAGAACGAAGGATTACAGCAGCCATATGTTTATAAATGAGTAATAACCTTTACATCAGCAGAGTCCTTCACCAGGAACATCACAGATGGCGATATTTACAGTAGTTCTCTCTGAAGGGCTGACACCTAGGATGGGTGAGCCTCCCTTAGCACAAGCAATCTTAAAATGGCAATTTTTGACCTTCCAGGCTGGAAAATGGAGGAGTTTCATTTTTCCAGAGATTTTTTGCCTCCCTTCTGTCATCAGTTTTGCCACGTTGCTCAGTGACCTTCCGGCACTTGACCAGTCGGCGATTTTCAGAATGCAGGAAAATGTTCATGGGAAACAATGCCAACCCAAGTGCCAGCTTTCCTCAATACCCTGCTTTTGTATCTGTACAATCCAAAACCTGTAGGAGTAGGAGAGATATAACGCTGCAGCAAGCAGGACTCTAAACCATCTATTGAAAATTCATATGTTTTGATGAGATTGCACATAAAACAGTGACTGGCATCAGGCCACAGCATGATTGCAAATGTTCATATTTGTTGGCAAAAACGAGTCTTCTGTGACCTCCCAAGGTCACCTCTCCAGATTTCTCTCTGATTCATCAGTAGCAGTTTTGTCAGTGTGTGCAGGCACACAACTATGAGCTCTTCTCTTTCTCCTCTCCTGGCTGAGTGCCACTTCTGAGCAATAAAGTTTCCGGAATTGCTTCTGCATATTGCCTGTGACACTTGCCCCACTCAGGCTCCCACTGCTTGCAGAGAGATGGCAAGAGAGTGAGCAAAAGCTCACCCACATGCGACACCAGAAAGTCAGCCGGTGGCTGGAATGCCACGCAGTCTACAAAAATGCTGTGAATTTGGGCGTCTGAAGATCGAGGAATTCTATCCCAGGAGGAACAGTGTCTTCTGAGGAGGGAAGGGGATCTGGATGTGCCTGAGGCAAGCCAAGATGCCTGGCTTTTGGGAAGATGCATGAGGTGTCTGGTGTCGTTTTGGTTAGGTTCTGCCAAGGTCCAGTCTCAGTGCCTACCCGGGCTGTGTTCTCAGTGGCCAGTGGCCAGGGGAATTTCTGAAGACTCAACTCCCCAGCCTGCACTTTTGTTGCCTTTGTGGGCAGGTCCATCTTTCCATTCAGTCCTCAGACTGTCCCTTTGCAGTGCTGGTTGCCTTGTGATGAGGGCTCTGAATGCACTGACATCGAGGCACTGAATGCAAATGACAAAGTTCTTCCCAAAGCCTGGGTCACCTGGGGGGCACAGCCCCTGCCTGGACAGTAACGCTCTGGAGTGTCCAACTTGAACCATCCATTTTTCTGCTAGAGCTGAGATCTCAGTAATCAAACCCTGGCTCTGCCCTTTTCCTCAGACACAGCAGCATTTTAGCCCAGGGTCTCCTCTGTTTTAACTCTGTTTTTGAGTTCATTGGATCCTACTTACACCTCCCCTCATCAGTGACACACCATTTATCTCCCCTTCACCATGGTGAGGGGATCAGAAAATGGATCTTACAACTCCAGCTGTACATTTTCATAGTTATTTCATCCACATTTAATCCAGATCTGAGTTTCTCACTCTCCTCTGTGCCTCAAGGTAAAGCACTGTCCCTTTCCAGTGAAATCAGCTAAGTAGAAACACCATAACTGCCACAGGTCCCCTGATGGTACCTTTGACTCCTCCTGCAGGGTTTCGGATTTAATGACTTGGAATGGGTAGCAGATACTAATGGTTTGCACATCTGTTACGCTGCAGCTGGAGAGTGTGTTCCTGTGTTAGAGGCTTGTTTTCATGTGCTAAAAGTAGATGGACAAAAATAAAAGCTCATTAAATATTGAAAAGAAAGGTATCTTTTTTAGTCAGAATTTTTATGTCTCTTCTAAAAATCTCAGTTTATAAAAAAAATATTATGTCTTCCTTCTGATATGAAATGATTCTCTTTACCAGTAGAATATGTCTATGGTTTTTTAGGTTGTCTCTATTTTGACTTCAGCCACTCATCAAACTATTCCTCACTGTTGATTTTTCTTCTCTCCTTTCTGCCTTCCCATTTTGCTTAAAAAACAAATCAACCTTGACTTCTGGTGTATTGGAGGAAGTAAGGAGACATCCACAGAAGACAAAGACAACTGTAAAGGAAATTTCCTTTACAGTTTTTCCAGTCATCTTAATGTAAAGATCTTATATGACTTCCTCCATCTTGTGGTACTATAAAATACTCTGGAGCACTTCACTGGCAGGAAATTCAAATATATGCTGCCCTTTCCAGCTATTCCTATTGATCCAATAAAAAATGTGTTATCTATCTGTTGAAGCTTTTCAGGTTTAGAATGCTCCAAACAACAAAACATTTCAAAAAAATCTAAATCATTGAACAGCAGAAGAGTGCCTCTCTTTCTGTGCTCCTCTGATGAAAAGAGAAATCACTGGGTTTTGCTTTATATTTTGAGACCTTGTAGTGTTATCTTCTTTGAACCTTCGGCACTCTTTGTTTTTGCCATTGAAGTGACACTTCAGGGACAGCTGTCCTCACTAAAGTTCTCATTTTCCTACTATTACATCATTCTGTGCACAAAGACATCTTAAATGTATTCGAGAAAGTGGCATTTTTTATACTGGGTACACATGGAAAGAATGAAAACTAAGTCAGATCCTTGAGAACCTGCACTGGAGTAAACAAACACAACAAAAATATTACCGTGACAATGAAGGAAGGCAGCCTGAACTCAGTGTGAGCTATCCACATCCATCTGAGCACAGGCTTTGGCTCCCCTTAGCAGCAAAGTTTAGAGGTGAACCTGACCTTGAAAGTTCAAGGGTGTTCTGATTTAAAGTTCTGGTTTGATCTCATCTGCACTCACAACAGCAGGATATCAACTTCTGTTTTTCCCTCTTTATTAGGAAGGTCATAACTTGCCTTGATTCTCAAAAGTTTTTTGTTTTCTTGCAAGAAAATAAGTAGATAAAAAAAGGAGAACAGAGAATGGCAAATGATAGAAAATGTTGGCTTTATGTGAGAGAAAATAATGCTTTATTCCAATAGCCAGTCTTCTTTCACAGACCTTGTTTTTTGCCTTCTGTTTGTACAGCAGACAGAAGATGGAATGAGGCTGGCTGTGAGCAGGAGTATAAAGGTATGCACAGATGTAGGACTTTGTGAACTGCATGGGGTAGGAGTCTTGATTAGTGTTGCTGAGTAACAGATTAATTCCTTTAGCACTTTCCTGTAAACATGTCTGACTGTTTATGCAGGCAGGGGCTTTAAAACTGAATGCATAACTTGAATTCTGCCTCTCTTGTCCATGTGAGCTGACATCATGTGTTTCTTTAGCCCAGCTCTTTTTTCTCCTGTACCTACCCTTTCCCTCAGTGGGGATTTGTGCTGCAGAGTGCCTTGCAGGACCAGTTTGTAAAGGCTGTGTGATCACAGCAGAGCTTTGCCTGTGTTTCCTTCCTCCCAGAGATCCAGGAGCGCAGTGGGTCTGGATGGTACCGTGGAATTGGACACTGAGCAGCTGCTCAGGTTTTCAGTACTGAAAAGGGTTTTCAGGTTTTCAGTACTGAAAGGGTTAGGGCTGCCTCCACTTCTGCCAACAGGAACCCTCCCATTGATTTTTCAGTAGGAGCAAGTTCAGGCCCTTCTTCAGTAAGTTACTGACACAAGTATCAGTGTTGGTAATAGTGGCCCTGCAGCAGATGGAGTGCTTCAATTATCTTGGGCCCGTGATGAATGAGTGCTATTGACAGCTGCTGCAAAATCCATAGCAGACTGAGGATGCACAGACAATTATGATATCGCTGGTAAACATATGGCAGGATTGGATCTCTTGAAAAACTAAAAACTCAGGCTCTGCCGGCCTTGGGTTTGGTCCAGAGCCAAGTTCTATGTGGGACTTTGGTCACACATCATTGCAAAACCCCACAGGGGTCACAAACCAGGGTCTTAGGGCCTTGGTATCTGGAGCTCACTCTGCCTTTGCTGAATATTGTCTCTGGGTGTTACTGGTGTTTATTTGGTGTGAGGAAAAGGAAAGCTTGTTTTCCTATACCATTGCTAAAATGCATGGGTGCATCCCTTTCAGCCTATTTTAATTCACCTCAATATACACAGTACTGCCTACAGAAGACTCTGTGTTTGTACAGGTCCATCAGGACTATGTATTTCCTCACTGACCAGGCCAAGGAGTCAGTAATATCTGCTATTTTAGACCAATGCCTGCAGTTCATACACCAACCAGTGAAACAGGAAAGCAAAGTCTGTTTTACCAGCTCTTCTCTTGTTGATTCCCATCTCCCCTTTACTGCAAAGTCATGGTGGCTTTGGGAGTACTCTGTGGCCTTTTGCAACCATCTCCCATTTGCTTCATCTGTAGCTCTTAGTATTTCTGGAAAGGTTGCTGATGTGGTTGCACATCCAACTTCAACCTCCATAGTCCCTTTGGGCACACTTGTGACTGCACCACTGGAGTCTGGAGGGCTTAGGACCCCCAAGCCTTCACCAGGCCCAGTGGTTCACAGAGTTCTGCCTCACTGTTCTTTCCAGACTCTGAGATGGTGCCTTACAGACCTGATGAGCTTTTATTTCACTCAATTCTGAAGAACAGAAATAAAATGAGAGTCTGGTTTTCCATCTTTTTCTTCCTGGAGAGGATAGTTTTTCAGTTGCTTTGTCATACAGTTGTTCTTTTCCTTTGGCAGCATTAACTATATGTTGGGATTAACAAATAAATGTCCCATCAGCTCAGGGAATTCAAAACAACAACAACAAAACCCACATTGAATAACTGTTTTTTTCTCTAATTGTTGAATTAACAATTTTAGCTGGTCCTCCTACAACAGGCCATATTCAGAATTCTGCATGTTTATTAGACAGCTGAGAGCAAAATTTGCCCTTCACATACACTTTGCATCTTCTATCACTTCACATTTCAGTGCCTCCTTAGAAAATGCACCGATTTTCATTCCTGCTGTATTGTCCGTAACACTTATTTATCCATTGTCAGCTGGCAAAGTTGTGAGATCAAAGGCTTGAGCAGGCAACTGCTACTCTAAAACAGTAGAAAAATAGACTGAGTGATCTTATCCAATTCTCTATTGTTTGGTAATTGGGAGAGAATTTTGGATCCTATTATCTCTGTTGTCATTCCATTTTTTTTTAATGCTAACTTGTTTCTTAAACATTATAAATAATGATACCAGGTGCAAGCATTTCTCAGCACAGACCACTCTCTGAAACACATCTTTAATTGTATCAGATTATGTTTTTATTTTGTTTTCAATAAATAAAAATATGTGAACACACCTACACAGGCAAGGGATGTATGAGCTTGTTTGCTTACTTTGAAATCTACTTACATGCAGAGAGTTCAAAAGATTGAGTCAGACATCATCCTCTACTTAGGGGAACCTGAATAAAGAGGTGATGAGGGGTCAAAGAGGGGAAAAAAATTCCAACCAAAATGGCTCTGTAGGTGACCACAGTTGATGTGAGGGCGTGTATTTGCACTGGACTCATCAGAGATATCCCTCTTTGTCTGGACTGAGCATTTGAAGTTGTTTAAATACTGGTACCTTATCTTGGCTACTAATATGTGGCATCTCCTTCCCCTTTGTTCATGGCACAAGGCTTTCCTTTGGTTGAAAACAGGAAAGGGATTACTGACAGATGAGAACCAAAGACCAGAGAAAAAGGTTTGTGAATTCAAGCAGTAGGAGTGCCTTGCTGCTCAGACCATCAGCATGGAGCACAAGATACAAGACATTTCTCTTTGTCCACACAATCAGAAGAGCCTTTTTGACATACAAGTGCATGATCAGGTTTGTTCTCCTCTCTCTGTGAGGCTTATCCTCTCCAGCCTCTTCCAAACAATATAGGTGTGGGCCCAGCCTACTGTAAAGTATTTTACAGACCTTTATTTTTCTTTAAAAAAAGGTGTGGGAGAAGAACAGAGGAATAGCCTACTTTTTTTGGGTCTGAGTCCCGTCATACTGGAATTTGAGGAAGAGCATAGATTATATAGTGTTTTCAAAATGCAATAAATAGATGTGCAAATACAACAAATCGATAAAACCCCAATTTAAATCCCCTTACCAACACAATCCATATGAACATATAAAGCATTTCCTAAAACCAACTTAGAAAGAACCAGAAGGACTGAGGACAAAAGTGGGAGGAGATGTGCCTGGAAGACCATGGCATTGCTTCCCTTCAAGGCAATGCCTGCCTCTTGTTGGCATTGTGCATCATTTCCATGGTGGCTCATGGCTCATCTTCCTCTTAGGAAGCATGTAGGCATTCAGCATAAATGATTGTTTGAGATTTGAGATTGTTCAAGATTGTTTGAGGTTTGAGATCCTTACCAAAGATGTATTAGTAAAAACACCAATCTGATATAAAAAAAAAATGTTCTGTTCCATCTGGGGTCAGATTGCATTTGTTATCATTTAAATTTAAAATGAGGCTAGAGAAGATATAAAACGCTGATATTCTAGGAACTGACACAGCCCCAGGTCTGACTTTGAACAATTTATCGCAGAGACTAGAGTTGTCAAGGGATCAGTCATAGCCTGTAGCTGAAAGTCATAGACTGTGTGCAGGAGAAATCCAAATATGCAGCAGGAAAAAAGAAAAAAACATCTATTATATTCCATTTTTTTCTGTAAACATAAGATTCTTCTCCTTGTAGAATTTTTTTGCATTTCACCAAAGCTAAATAGGAAAACCCAACAAATTATGTCCAGATAGCAACCTGGGACCAGCAATAAACTTTTCTTGATTTTTGTGAAGTTTTGTGGAAGGATGCTTGTATTCAAGATTGACACTGTAGCCACTTGATACTTAAGATGCATTCTCCTTATGAGAGCTGGTTTTGCCACTCACTGGTTCTAATGGTCTTATTACTTAAATGGTCACAAAGGGGTTTAGGCATAATGTCCCTATTAAGATGTATGAAAGATGTTCAAAGCCCTGCTGGATTTTTTTTTTTCAGGCTGTCTGGCTGTAGATTAGACCAGATTCAAGGGCATTGCTTTGCAGAGCACAGACAGCCAGGATAACCAGAAATCATCTGCACTTCAGGGCATATTCTCCCCTTCAAATCCATTAACTTTAGGAAGACTTTCTAGGTTGGTAACTTTAGGGGAATAATAGACTTGTGAACTTGAAGTTACCTTCTTGCTGAAGCAGTTATGAGATGCTTTAAAACCCAGGAACTGAGCAACTGCTTTCAGTTTGGATTGACTGTATGTAACAGGGAGAAGAAAGGCCACATCATGCCAAGCCATGGCCCATGGAGAGTTGATGTGCACCTTGACCAGCCCCAGCACAGGAGGTGGTGGCCATGCAAAGCCCGGGACATCTTCTCAACCCACCACCATGGTCCCTCTGAGGATGCACTTGAGTTTTAAGCAGGAACTGAGCTCCTCCAAAATGCTTGGAGTGTGCTGCAGTGCCTTGGTGGATTCATTCCCAGAATGAAGTTGCTTTTTAACACTGGACATCTGCGTAGTGTATCCACTACACAGATGATTGTTTGTGTCATAATAATTGTTTGGGATATGTCCTTTGACGTCTCCAGCTCTCAGAGGCTGGACATGGATAGTTTCTCCTGCAGTCCCCCATGGATGCAGCCACCAGTGGGAAGGGGATCATCAGAGCTGGTGTGCTCAGCTCAGAGGATCCCAGCTGGGTGCTACTGCCTGGCCTTCTCCCCATCCACGTGTCTGGACATGGGTGGAGATTCATTAACTCTGTGCTTCTGTTGGAATTCCTCTGTTGTGCCAAACTCCTGCTATCTGATCATTTCCAGCAAATTTATCTGGCCAGTCACGTAAAATTACGGCAAACTCTGACAAACTAGGGCAAACCATTTATTGAATTCCCAGATGAAACAATTTACTGTTTCTGCAATCATTTAAATACAAATGGCTTTTCTTGGATTCTAGTGAAAAACAAGGTAAGCTGCTGGAGATACATCAACGACATATACAACACCACAGATTGGGTTTATGTCTTTTACTAAATGATGTCTTAGAAAGCATTTCTGTGAGGATTTCATTTCTTAATGTGGTTTATGGCCCCAGAAGCCTCATGAGCCAGTGTGTGTATCCTTCTTTCCACCTGACAGTATAAGACTGATACCCTTTACTTTACATTGATCAGCCCATGCTAAAACTGATACTTCTTCTATTACAATATCTTTTGATCTTATGACTGACAAATCCTCTCTGACTCGTTTTTTTCAGCAATCACAAATGCTGCTGGATTCAGTTCCTTTTTTTTTTTTATTAACTTTATGAGTAACTACCAATTCCCACAGCAGTGACTGCAGAAGTCCCTCCTCAGCCCAGTGCTTCTGACAATGGCCTGTAGCAGGTATTTCGGGGAACAGTGTAAAAGCAGATCAACTGTAGAGGGATACTTTATTCTGGCACACCCTCCCAGCAGTCTGTGCCTTAGGGGCACTGTGAGCCAGAGATTGTATCTGCATCTTTGCGTTTTGTAACGCTCGATGAATTTTTCAGCCAGGAATTTCTCTAATTGCTTTTTGAGCCCATGTATACTTTTGGCCTCTACAACATCCTGTGGCATTGAGTTCTTCAGTTTAATTATGCAGCATGTGAAAAAAAAAACCAAAAAAACTCCTTATTTTGTTTTAAATCTACATCTTGATATTTTTATGTGATACCCTTCCTTGATACCCCCTTTCTTGAATAGTAATAACTAATTTAGAACACACTATCCTTTTTTTTTTATATTCAGAATGGTTTCTGTTTGTATCTACTATCCTGCATTTATCAAATAAAATTAATTTGACTGTTTTTATCGACTGGTCACTAATTAACATGAAAACCTTCAGCCATATGTCATAATTACAGTTTGCTTTTCATTTTGGTGGCTTGTTCTGGTTGTTGGGGTTTTCTTTTGGTCATGTTACTTCTCAGCTCCTTTTCCAGTTGGTTTAGGAATATTTTGAAGAGCAGAGGTCCCAGGATGGCTCTCTGTGAAACTCCACTGATAATCCCCACCATGGTAGAACATGACCATACATTCCTACTCTCCTTTCCCCCTTTTGTCTAGTTACTGTTTCACACAAGAATTTCTTTACCCAGAAGTGCTCACTTTCCCTAAACAGTCACTGAAGGAACTTACAGGAAACATTAGGGGTCTAAGTGCAATATGGGAACAGCCATAGTGGATCTAACTTGACCCCATGAAAAGCCATATTCTTGTTCCACTTTCTAGGTATTCTTGCTGCACACTGTGCCTTTGGGCTATTCTTTTTCCTTTTTATTATATTCATATTTTATGCTTGCTTAAATTTCTGGTGTGCTGGTACAGCCAAGCCTCTTTAGCTCTCACTTGTGAAACAAAATGCATTTTATAACCAAAGCTGTGAGCTACAAGCTCTCCTTCATCTCCCAAAAGCTCTTGGCTTTCTACAGAAACTGTTTCCATATCCAGGCTATTTACTGTCTGGATATGCAGAATAACTTTCCTGAAAAGACAGTGGGCATGAAAAGGAATTGTTGCTAGATAAACTGTGTATTCGTAATGAAGACAACATACTAGGGTTGAAAAAAGCCTCCTAAAAAGCATGTCAGGCAGCAGTGTCTGCTCCTCACAGACTTTGGGATGGTGCAGGAGAATATTCAAGTGGGAGAATATACAAGTGGGAGAAAAATGGAGTGAGGTATGGTTCAGGAGAGGAGTAGAGCTCTTCAGAGAACAAAGAAAGGGAGTGCTGAAAGACAACATGAGCCCAAGCATTAGAATTTTTTGGGGGTGTAGAAGTTACTTCTCTTTATATGTAAGTGGAAATGGCTTCATGTGATTCTTTTGCATACTGGGAGTGGGGATTGACAGTGTCTCAGGCCTCTTTAAAGTGGTCTGTGGGACTGGGTCCTTCCCTCTGGACAGCCTCCAAAAGACATGGCAGATTCAGCTGCTGTGATGCAGATGGTGCTGGGGACTTTGGTTTTCCACCTTTTCCTGAGTCTCCATCATTTGTTTCAAATGAATCAAAGGCCACACTTCACCTCTAGTCTAAAGGAATTCTGGACTTGTCTAAAATCCTCAAATAGGACTTGATTATCTGTGCTGGGCTCCATGAGTACAGGGAATATGCAGCATAGCCACAATCCAGGTGGATGATTCTATGTCTCTTGTGTCAACACACTCTGACTAAGCATACAAGACACAAAACCTGCATGTCGTATTCAACAGAGTTCCCTCACTCCCAAATATGAAGAAAAAATCCTTCTAAATTCCTTGCCTTCTTCTATGTGCCACCATTTACTTATGCCTGTCTGGCTTGCCTTCATTTCCAGATGCCACAGGCAGGTATGTGGCACCTCACAGCAGCACACACCTTCTGGCAGGTTCAGCATCTCCTCATCCTTCAGGTCTGACCTGTTTCTGCACACAGTTCTTAGCAACAGCTGTCTTGATTTTTGATCCCTGAGGCCTTCTTAGAGATGTTGACTAGGCTGAGAGACTAGGGACAGAATTTTAGAAGTAGACAGAAAATCATGAATGTTCTGCTTTTCTACCCCCATGGTGCCTATCCACCTGTGAAAAACATTCGTTTTTCATGCTGCCCATCTTCCCAGGCTACAAACATGATTCTCCTTTGACACTGATCATGAAAATAGTTCTACTACATTTCTGCAACTCATGTTTTTTTTCCACCCAAATAGAGCTGTCCTTCTTCAGGCATGGCCATTTTTTGTCTTCCCTTTGACCACATAGTAAGAAAGTGCTACATTACTGCAAATTGACCAATCATTCTTTTTCAGAAAAATCTGAAATCCTTTGCCAACCTTTTTGTGTCTCAAGTTTCGATGAGATAAATATGTCTTCAAAATTAATTTCCATTATTTTAATTGAATTGGAATAAATGCCACGAGAAATAAAGTAGCAACAGCAACAAAAAGAACCCTATTGGCATGGTGAGTGGGTCCTTATCTCCGAAGCACACCCAGCACTTCTTCAGATCCAGTCCCTGGTTTAAATTCAAGGTGTAAAGCATGGGTAATCAAAAAGTGGTTCTTAACTCACCAGAACATCACATTCCAGACCTTAACTGTATGGTAACTGTGGTGTCACAACAGCTCTTCAACTTTCAGGCAGAACAGTGAAATAAATTGGACTACAAATTAACCAGAAGTTGAAAATCTTCTTTTCATTGCAACACATGCCTGGCTATCAGTGTAATTATTCTTGATTCTCTTATCATTTTCCTGTTTAATGTTGGTCACCAGTACAGTGAATCCATCCAGCTGAATTTTCAGAGGTTAACATCTTAGTACTACACCAAGAAGAGTCCAGCCTGGGTTTTTCATTACATGGGAATTTCTCATGATTCAGCATTGCAACCTTTGTCACTAGGATGTTATTTCATCTTTGCTTTCCTCCTGTGCCAAAGGGTTTTAGCAAAGACCTGTAACCAGTTTTTAACAGCTATTCAACCACAAAGATCCTGTGTTCTGTTCGTGTGGATCAGTTCAGGGCAGGGACTTGGGGGGCTTGTGCTTCAAGATCTCACATCAGTAACTGGACAGGCAAAGTGGACACATCATCTGTGAAGAGAAATGAGTTTGAAGCAGTGAGTTTAGGTCACAAGAACTAGACATTCTGCAGCAGTGGGAATGATTAGTGTTTCTTCCTGAGAGGAGGTGTAGTTTCAGGAACAAGATGTCTGCACTGTGGTCAGAGAAAGGGGACTCTATATAAACATTTCTGATGAAAGGTAGCACAAATGGCTGTTATTTTCCTCCATGGGCCCCTTTATAAGACTTCTCTTGTAGATCAAGATAAATAATATATGAGTGCATGAGTGCAGGCATAGATCACACCTTCTCAGAGATCAGATGTTTGTTTCTCTTCTTTCAAAGGTTTCAGACCAGAAATAGATACAGCATTGATGATCTTATTGGTCATCATGTAACATGCAGTTGTGCTTTGAAAATTAAATACATAATGCCTTTGGGGTAAGGTCAGTGAGTTAGCCTTGCATTAAATATTTGGACCCAGTGAGCAGAAATTAACCTATTTGTTATCCTCAGTCATAAACCACCTTGATTTCAAACTTTGTTAACACTTAGAGCAGTAAATAAAACTCTGTAGATCTCTCTCTCCCTCTTAGGACAGCCAATACCATTAACCACATCTTCTACTTTTATGTTAGTGTTCATGTGGCGCATTTGAAAGATCTTTTTAGCTTCCTGGTGTAACATTTAGAATGAGTCTATTAGCACTGGGGAAACTTAAGATGTTTGCCACCATTTGATGAGAAGAAATAGATGTTTTGTCTTGTTTTTAGCAGTAAAGACCTTTTCCTCCATCAGCAGAGCTGTTCCCCTCCTCATCAGGGTGTCACAAACAGCATGGTCAGAAGTATGGGGTGGTTCTGGTGATCTCTGCTGGCCTTGAGTTTATGTAATCCCCTGTTTTCCATCCATGATCCATGCAGAGGAAAATCTCTGGATTGTCCTCAGTGTTATTTCAGACAAATGAAACTATTTCAAATAACAGCAGACATTGGACCTCATGCTTCAGGGACCAAGGGAGGAATTTCCCTTTGGTAAAGAATTGTGTGCACAGATACAAGACCTCACATAAACATGTGTGGAACATAAAGACTATACCCCACAGATAAAGAAAGACCCCCAGATGGGACATCATAGTGTGCCCAGATGACACGAATCATCCTTGCCTGAGTGTTGATCAGCATTCGTGGTTCATGGGCTCAGGTCATGCTGATTTCCAGATTTTGGCACTGGGGAGGTATTTTTCATGAGGTCAAACTGCAAAAGTCAGGATTATTCTTCTTCCATTGTTCCCCAGAAAGTGTGGGGGATCATTTAGATTTATCCCAATTAATCAATTCCCTATCAATGTGGGAGTCATGCTCTGTTTGCTGTTTTCTGAGTGCTATATATTTGAGGAGGTCAAATGAGATAATTTGGTTGATTCTTTTGTTCTTGAAATTGGAATTTGGAACATTTTTGTGGTACTCAGTGGAAGACAGAGTTGTTGCTGCCATAATTTAAAGAGAATTATGATGGAACTCCGAACTTTTATACCCAAAGCAAACGATGGAGGTAAGAGCAATGAGCAAAGACAGGCTGCAGTGCAGAAATTCTGGGGTGTCCAGGTAGTGTTTGCCCTTGCCCACCTACAGACCCCCTGCAGCCTGCAAACTGGAGCACATCTGCTCTAGTCAGTAAAACCATGTCCATTCCCAGCCAGCAGACAATTTGGCCTTCAACCTTCATACTTTTTTGATGGCCTTCTATGCCAGGCTTCCTGCAATGGTGGATAAGAGAAGAGCTACAGATGTCATCCAACTGAACTCGTGCAAAGCTTTTGACTGTCCCTCACAACACCCTTGTCTCTGAGCTGGAGAGATGTGGATTTGATGGTGGAGCGCTCGGTAGTTAAGGAATGGTTGGATGGCTGCACCCAAAGAGGGGAAACCAGGAAAGGGTGCTGGTCCTCAGCGGTTAGTATTGGGATTGGCCTTGGTTAGTACCTTTTTCAGAGACATGGCCAGTGGGACTGAGGCACCCTCAGCAAGTGTGCCAGTGACACCAAGCTGAGTGGTGCAAGTGACGCCCTGGAGGAAAGGGATGGCATCCAGAGGGAGCTGGACAGGCTGGAGAGGTGGGATTGTGTGAACCTCATGGAGTTCAACAAGGCCAAGCGCAAAGTCCTGCACCTGGGTTGGGGTGATCCCAAGCACAAACAAAGGCTGGGAATAGAATGGATTGGGACCAGACCTGGGAGGATGAGCCTGGTGGTGGTGGTGGATGAGAACACAAGCCACCAGTTTGCACTTGCTGCCCAGAAAGCCAAGGGTGTCCTGGGCTGCATAACCAGCAGGGTGAGGGAGAGCCTCTGCTCTGCCCTTGGGAGACTCCACCTGCAGTGCTGTGTCCTGTGTTGGGGGCTCAAAAATAAGGACAAAGATGTTTTAGAGTGAGTCCAGAGGAAGACCATGATCAGAAAGCTGGAGCTATGAAGAGAAAGGGCTGTTAAAATTGGAGCTCTTCAACCCAGAGAAGTTGAGAGAGCACCTTCTAACCCAAACCCTTCCATGATTCTATGAAATCAGCCATAAACACAGGAAATTAGATACACTGAGATACACCCTCACGTTGAGAATGATAAAAGCACTGATCCCTCTTATTGCCAGGTCTCCAGGCAATATTGATAGGAAAGGAGTGTCAGGGAGCTTCTATGGAGTAACAAGTGGCAATAAGGAAATATTTTTCCTGGAAACTCAATTAAAATTAAACCAAACACAGCCATCTCCTTATTTAGACCAGAGAGAGTTCAGCTGGCAGCTCTGAGAGTTGGTTCTTTATGACAGTGTTAAGCAGCACTTCTCTTATGAGAAATAGCTAGTAAAATATTCCCCTTCCCTGCTGGTCTTTACACATCAGGGCCAGGATTCCTCATTAAGCTTGGTCCCTGGTTTAAAGCGTTTTTCACCACTCTCTGGTGAGGATAAATCTAAGCTAATGGTGGATTTGATAAGACAGCAGTTTTATGATCCAAATACATTGCGTTGTCTATGAATATAGCCTATTTTTGTCAGTTACATTGGAAAGAAATAAATTACTCATCAGTCAATCCATTATTATTATAATAAGAGCACGGCACTACTTAATTGCATCAGTTAAGTGGATATGACTTTGCCAATGCTCATAAATGCCATTACATCAATCCACAGAAATGGACCTGTTGATTTATTAGATGATGATGGACAAAGAAGATGTTGCAATCTCTTTTATAATTTAACCTGTGTTTAAGACATATAGGTGTTTAGGGCCAATACATGTACAGTGATTACCACAGAGAGGGAAAGGGAAAAGGTAATTGTAAACCATAAAAACCTCCATCAAGCACATGCCTGTTTTGGTATGTGTAATAATCCTGAACATGCATTTATGTAACACACTCTATAGTACTTAAGCTGCTGTGGGCTATCAAGTACAGTAAATCCCCATTTAATCAAAGGAACCATGGCATATGATTAAGTACTGTACATTTTCTTTACCATAGAGTAATGAGACTGCAGAACAGCAGTTCCATGGACAAACTGCAGACATATAGGTTGTCTAACAATAACAAATTTCTCAGAGGAATTCTTAGTCCATCACTGGTGGTTCATTTACCAAGTTCCTGTTTCATTTATTTATATATTTTTGACAACACATCCCTACCGAGCAGTAAGCTGGTGAATGCAGCCCCTGTAAGGATATCATTACCAGGAATAAGGACAAATAGACTGTTGTGATTTGATAATGCACCTGCTCTTCTGGTAGTCTTGTACAATTCCATTTGTCTGCACGAAAGACCTTCTGCATGCTGGATGAGGGTCAGAAGTGACACAAAAATGGAAGTCATCCCAACTCTTGTGAGAGCTGTTTCTATTTGCCTTTTGCTGTTCACTGCCTCACTGAAACACTCTGTGTTTACACCTTCTAATCTCCTACGTGGGTTTTGGGACAAAGGTGCTCCTTGAGAATGGCCTGATTGGGGAGTTTATAAAATGGTCTTCCAGAAGCCTTCTTCACCAAGAAGAAAGGCCAGGTTCTCACAAGTGCCTGAATCCTGTTTAGACACCTGACTAGAGCAGTCATATTCAATTAATTCCTACCACACAGAGCCCTGGAAGCTCTTTGTTGAGAAGGTTTTAAAAAAGCTGCAGTGTGTCTACAAACACAGATCTTAGTTGTTTGAAATTCCAGACTAGAAAATCTGTGGGAAAATCTGCTTAAATTCTAAAGTTCATATGCAACTTTAAGTAGCTGACAGAAATGAGAAATAGGTTGAAATTTAATCTGTTTCAATTAATTGAATATTGAGATTTGATATTTTTACTATTTGCACTTTTGACTCTCCAGTGGGTATAATATTATATTAGGCTCCCAATAAGTCTTCTAATTATAATGTCTAGAAGGTCAGCATCTTATTAGAAATAAAAATTGAAACTTTGAAATAATACTGAACATTGTAGCATCTACAAAGCTGCCATGCCTATGTTAGCAAAAGCCAGATTCCTGTGCCCATTATTCAAGCTGAATAAATATATTTCTTCATGAGAAGCTTCCTTGAAGTCAGTGGACTGTGCAATAAGTCTCTGTTTGCAGTGATTGAAGGCACCAGGCTCTGACCTCAAATAAGGAAAGAGATTTTGATTTTGCCAAACCTTTGGACCATATTGCACAAGATGATGGAGTTCCTGGTATGCTGACAGAGGAGAAACCTGCACAGCAGTGAAGACGTCTCAGTTATCTCAGGAAGGAGCAGAATGGTCAGTCCCTTTTGAGAGCTGCTCTTTGGGCCTCACAGTCCATTCAACCTCCTTCTGCAGGAGGACATCAAAGGAGAGCCACAAACACACCTTCATGTGCTGCTTCTCTGGCCCTCAAACTCCCCAACCAGGGGAAGAGAGGGCACCTTATGTCTGTCCTCCAGGGGAAAAGGCACTGCAGCCCTATGAGCTCTAACACCACCATTTCAGGCAGCATGGAGCCTTTCTCCCCACCAAAGCTTGAATCTTCTGGTGGAACCATGAAACCTTGGATAAAATTACTGAGGAACCTGCTCAGAATGAGGGCTATCCTTGATCACACCCTCCAGAGAGATTTTATCAGGTTGCTGCAGCGAGTATATTTCTGGTCGACATTTTCCGGAGAGCCCCAAGAGATCTGATGAAGCATATCAGAAAACACAAACCCAAGAGCCCATCCTGTAAGTGTCAGAGAGGGGGTCTGAATCCAGCCAGGATTAAAAAGCATCCCTAGTACACTGACTTTGGTAGCATAAGTGACAGCAGGATTTGACCCATTGTTTCCTGGGAAAATTAATGAGCTGTAAGAAAAATATCTGACCATCATTTGACTTATCAAAGCCATTGTGACTCCTTCCCTAAATAACATTAAGATGAATCACCTATTATTTGAGAATTGAGAGTCACGGTAGTGACTGAAGCCAAGTTAGGAAAATAGCACTGCCATTACTAGCTTTGCAGGATTGAACTTGACTTGGAATCTGGGGTTTTGCCCTGACAATACCACAACGTTTGAAATCTTATTTACTTTGTGGGGTTTCTTTTGTACTAACCTACTCACTCTAACATCACATGAAACCTTTAATAGGTGTCCTACGTACACAGAATTTATCGTCAGCTGCTTCAATCCTGATCTCATTTGCAATGGTGCAAATAAGAATGAAGGAGCTGCAACCAGTGCAGAAATATCTGGTTTTGTTTTACAAAATGCAGTAATTGAATTTTACAGTAACAAAATCAGACCTGCATGCATATTATTTCCATTACTTTGGGGTTGCTTTTATTTTTTTTTTATCTCTATTGTTTTTACACATTTTTAAAGTGGCTTTTCTATGCTTTTTACTTTCTCACCGCTTCAATTGCACAAATGGAAAAATATGGGAACCCTCTGGTGGCCAAAATAATATCTGTAAATCCCACTCAACCTTAAGTACCTCGGCATGATCTAGTGACAGGATCAAACTCTGTTGGAGTCTTATTAATAATATGTTTGATCACCTTTTTCTTCTTCTGCCTGTGTACCTTTGTACATAGCCTTACATGAAATGCCCTGCATTTATCTAGATAAACAACATGGTTTTTATTGTGTTTGAAGGTCTATTGGTTTTTAATTGCTGATCACTTGCTCAGTGATTGGGGCATTTCAGAACAATTAAATTGTGAAGAAATGGATTAAAGGGTAATCAGGACTGCCTATCATGGAGTGCTCTGTGCAGCTCAGTTCAAATGTGAGAATGCTTAAAGTTAATAGAATCACAGAATCATGGAATTGTTTAGGTTAGGAGAGACCTTAAAGATCATCTCATTCCAACCCCCTGCCATGGGCAGGGACACCTCCCACTAGATCAGGTTGCTCCAAGCCCCATCCAACCTGGCCTTCAAGGTATGGGGTATACTTTCAAGGTATTCAAATATACTTCCAAGTATGGGGCATCCACAACTTCTTTGGGCAACCTGTTTTGTGCCTCACCACCCTCCCAGGAAAGAATTTCTTCCTAATATCTAATCTAAACCTACTAGCTTTCAGTTTAAAGCCTTTATCCTCAAGAACAGATGAAATTTTTCATCATCCCTCTCCCCACTTAGGGGAATTTAAAACACAAAAAATGTGAGCCCTCCAGTGGTTGGAAAAATCCAGGGGTAGAGATCAAAGGTTAGGGTTTGGAGCAATTGTGAAGCAACACATTGGCATAACCTCTGCTCACTGTGGAGAGGCTTCTTTTCTATCCTTCTGTCATGAGCAAGGGCATCAGGCCTTCAGCAGTGTAGATTTGGATGTCCCCAACTTCTACTGCAGTGGCATTTGGACTTTTTTTTTGTCTTGTCAGCTTCATTATGTCTCCTAATAAAAGTGTAGACTCCTCTCAATTTGCTTTCAAAGTGCAAGGTAAGCCCACAGGACCATTTTATTCTTCTTAGCAATCTTCCCTGGAAGCTGCAGAAGTATTTAAATTCTGCCAGAGATCTATGGACCACAGTCTGCTAGTGCCCTCCAGTTTGTCAAATGGATGAAGGTCTGGTATGAATCACCACTTTTCCATTTTGTGCCATTGTACAATCAATACACACTCATATAAATGAGGATGCAATGGCCAAGGCTCCAGAGGGAGTTGGGCCCCACAGATTGCTGCATCAGAAAGTGGTTGCATCAGATTCCTGCTCTTTTTTGCTGATGCTAACCTAAATTTTATTGCTACGTTGGCAAATTTGGCCCACTGAAAGGCTTGTGACAATTGTAACAATCAGCATTTCCTGATCAATTTTTGCTTATATTTTTATACTTTTCTTATAGGGAAATCAAATATTTTGAATTTCATATATTGATTTAATTGTTTCTTGAGAAAGACTCCATCCAGACCACTATGTACTAATTTCTGGTCATAAAATGTGTCAAGCAGTATGTATATATGCTGCTCACTTAGATGCTAATGTCTTCAGGATAGGGGTCATACAACTTTGCCTTGCAATGCTCTGCAACACCCACTGTGACACAGATCATTCACAATGCCAGATTCCACATATATTGTGGTTTCTTACTTGGCATCAGCTACTGGGTATCAGTGAAGCAGTAAAAGACTGTTCTTCATCTGCTCTCCTTTGCCATCTGAAGTTTAAAAAGTCTAAATCTAAGCAAGTCAATTTTCAAACTTGTTTTAGTCAATGGAGAAAAGTAGGAACCAACCAAGAGTAATTAATACACATCATGCTGGACATCTAATATATGTCAGGCCAAGGACTGAGTCCAGGCCCTGGACTGCTGACCATCCACATGTTTAAAATGTTGGCCTATTCCCTGAAAGGGTTTGTTTATGTGCCAAACAGCACTCCCCTAGACATTGCTTGGGCATCTTTCTGGGGAAAGATGACCCACAAGGCTGTCCTGGGACACAACTGTGCCAGAAAATGGTTCATCATCACGAATCTCTTCCATGCAGTATACCTACAACCTCCCTTTCCTACTGTGAAAACATCTGTCTGACATGCTGCAGCACAGCCCTCATATAATTTCAGTCATTTGCAACCAAAAAACATGATATCCCAGGACAAGGGAGGCAGAAAACAAGCCCAAAGGAGACCTAGAGTCAATTGCATGAGTGAAGTTAGGCCTTGCTCCTTGGTTTTGAGGTCAATCTCCTTTACACTCAATAATCCCTCTTCTCTTTCTATAAAATTGTACATAAATAAACAGATTTTCATTTTGAGTTCAAAAGGCAGTATTTCTGTCATGTCAATTTTATGGTAATTTTTTATGATTGTATTTTATTTAGGCAAATACAAAGAGAGATGAGTTAAGCCCAGGAGCAGCAAGTAGGCATAAAGGGAGTACATCAAGGGAAGCAATACTTACTGTTCTGTGGATGTAGCAGTGCTGCTGTATCACAGAGACAAGCCTCTTCAAAGGGAACCAGGGAAGCTACAGAGACCCAGCTCACTCAGCCAGTTCAGCCTCTGGTAGCAGTTAAGGGCAGGAAAAAAGCAGCCATGTATTGACTCTTTCATTAATGTGCTGCTCCTGCAGCACAGGGAGAAACGCTTTGTGAATGTAACAGTGCTTATCTTGCTGCTGTCTACCTCTACATCTGCAGTCTCACTTTGTTCTGAAAATTCATTGCAAAAAAAGGCCCCTCCTTGCACTCCTGGGCACCCATGGAAATGTGGCTGTACAAGGTCACAGTGCAGATTTTGCCTTTCAAGTCCTAGGCACCTAGGACTGGATTTATTGCTGGCTTCCACTCCTCCCAAGGCATCAATGCTTCAGGGAAGCTGGGTTGCACAGAATCCCTGAATTCCTCAGGACCTGAAGTTTAGGAGGTAGTTTGGCCTGCAGAATGCTGTCTGCAACAGCAAAAGAGATTAAGAGAATCCACAGTCTATCTTCAGACTGGCCAGACAGCATGGGTATCTAGAAAAACCATTTCCACACAGAGTGAGAACCTGCAGCCTGCACTGCTTGGGACAGAGCCCACGTGCAACTCTGCAGTGCCATTTCTGCGGGTTCTTCCTCTGCTTGTGAGGCAAGCAGAGGGGAAACAACTTCTCATTTCTTAGCAGCCAGTAGTAAATTGATGGTGTTTTGGTTTCATGGCTTGGGGAGGAGTAGATGAAGGCAGAGCCCAACATCCCAGCAGTGTGGGCTGTGTTCAGACCCAGCAGCGTGGTTTGTACTCAGACCACCTACAAGAGGCCTCAGTTGCCATGACTGTCATGGCAATTCAGGTTAATAAAGAAGGAAGACAACAGACCCCTACAATCCAGGTCTGCTGGATCTTAGCTCCCTGTGCAGACACTGGAAGGAAGAAGTCACTGTGCCTAACTTAGGCACTTGCAGTAGGAGGGTACAATGAAGCCCCATGTGCTTCTGCCTCATCTGCAGAACTGGATTGCTTTTTACTCAAGGAGGCTCTGTAATGCTGCCAGGAACTGATTAACATCTGAATCACGTTGTCCTCTGTCTGTGTGGCAGATATAAATAGGTTGCAGTGGAGGTGGGCTGTGTCCACAAGCGCTTCTCAGGAGATGGTCTTATCTACACACACACACAAAGTAGAGAAGCCTCAGCCTTCTTGGGCAAACTTCCAAGATATTCCCCTTGGGATGAGGAGTTATCCTGCTGATCCTGTGCTTTGGAATCACCCCCTGACCCCTTGTCTCAGGCTTTACTTGTGGCAGGCACAAAGTGACACAGCTCTCCACCCATTCGACCCACACAGGGCTGGACAGCTGAAGAGCCAGCGAAACTGCACCAGCTCAAATTTGCTTTCAGTTTATTATCTATGTAGTGTCACTATAAAAGTCTGAGCTAATCTTAGCTGCATAATGGGCTGGTAGAAAGTATTCTATTTGTTATGCAAATAAATATTTACTTCAAATGTGGTTTCCCAAAGTATGGTCACCTTGCACGCATCTGCTTCCAAAAATGCATCTGCTTTACAACAAGGTAGTAATTATCCTTTCCTCAAGGGGGTTCAGTTTGAACCTACTATGTGTACTAGACTGCTGGCAAAGTTTTTAATTTTGGCTTATGATGTTTGTAGTTTTTGGAGGCACAGGATCAAACGCTTGAAATGCAGTATTCATCTGATACTACATACCAACCCCAAATACAGGTAGGATTTGCTTGGTGGGATTTTTTTCTCCCCCAAGAACAGTTCTTTTTCTCCTGCACATTCCCCCCTTCCCCCCACCCCCTTAAAACATCAGTCAGATGAGTGGATAGATGCAGAAAGTGAGTAACTTCATTTCACTGGTAAAATACCTTAGTGGAGTAACACAATAGCATTATCATCCTTCTTTTTTACTGGTTCTTCTTTTAATCTGTATGTCATAATAGTGTCATTAGAGGGTGACTTCATCTTCTTACCAGGCTATTTCTGCAGTACTTAATGTCTGTTTGATCTTTCATTCAGATATCTATTACCATACATATCTATTATAAGTTGAAAAGGTTTTTAGTCTGACATAACATTGGAGAGGAAGAAATGTCAGCTTCATTAAACCTCACAGTTCTAAGACTGGAGGTAAATCACTTATTCAGCACACTTCTTAAGAAACATACTGAAAAAATCCTTATGAAAATATGTAGTTTTTACTTATTTATCTTCCCTCCTCTTTAATCCACCTCTTACTGCACTTTGCTCTGCTTTCCCCAGAAAAGGAGCGCTGAAGGAAACCTTGCCTTGAATATAGAAATAAGGCAATTCCTGAGCCCAATTTTTGCTGGACTACTGAGAAGCACAGTGAACTCAGGGCTGGAAATAAGAGGGAGCAGGAGGCTGGGGGGTGACTTTGTTCTTTAGCTCCTCACACACCATGGCCCTGTATTGCAGTGGGTGATTAGAAGGGTGCACCTGTAGTTATCCACTGCAAGGCAACACTTTTCTGACATGATAAACTTCTGGGGGGGTTAAAGTAGCAGAACACTGTGTCAAGTCCCACGGCCAACAAAATCAATAAGGAGACTCCAGGTTTTTTCCATCTTGATCCATAACATGAGGCTGACAGGTAATCTGGTGAATTGGGGCCTGATTCAGCAAGGGGCATAAGCAAATTCATAATTTACAGTGCAATAACCATCCCAGCAAAGTGCCAGAATGGCCACAGGGGTGATGTCTGTAGTTATGTGGCTTGCTGAACTAGGACTCCAAAGACACAGAGATAGCCATGGCTTTTCTCCCAGGGTTTGTGGATTTTCATCTACCTGACAATTCTCAGCAGTGACACCAAGGCTGACAGACTGGGCATCAAATAGCACAAAACTGAAGTCCTTTTGAAGCAGGGAGGTACATAATGCATACAGAAAGGTAGGACAATGAGGGGAGCTCAAGGAGCTGAAGCTCAAAGGTATTAGCACCCATGGCTACTAACTTATGGAAACAAATAGCTGAGGTCTCCACTTTAGGTTTTGCTCCTTTGAGGGGTCTGGCAGGTGACTTTTGGAGTGCAGAGGCTATGCTTTAGATATGAATTGCTACACCAGCATTATGTAGACTAGAACAAGGACTAGTTTGCAGACGCCCTGCTGTAACTGCCTGTATAACTCCATCCTTGCTCTTTCGTTCAGCTTTCAGCCACATGTGCAGCAGTGTCCTGGTTGTCTTGACTGAAAGAATGATCCTGTGTGTTTTAGTTGGATCTTCTTTGCTACAATCCATAACAGATGCCATTGGTGTTTTTGTTACTATCGCTACTCAATGGCTTTCTCCAACAGCACTTCACATTCCTGAAGCTGAAAGGTTTGTTCTCTTAGCCACCAAGAAACACTACACTCTTATTTTGGAGTCTCCCTGCATTCCAAGATAGCACCAGCAACAGGGGACACATAAGGGTCAACAGCTCCTCATGCAGCAGCACAACCTCATTCATTGCAGCAAAGAGGTTCTCAGAGTTTGGGAATGCCCTGAAGAGTTTTACCTTCTGTGTCCCAAAATGGATGTCATTTGCTCTTTGTTCCTAAGCAACCCAGGGAGACACAGGCAGCTGTCCTCAAATATTCTGCACCCAAATTGTCCCTTCTTGGCACTGAAATATCTCAGTCAGCTCACTGGGGGTCTTGAATTCACACTGGGCTTCTTTGATTTTGTGATTGGTAATGGCATCTTTGTGCCATTGCTAAGCTAAGGAAAACTGGCAGCAGGCTTAAAGTGTGGTGTGTAATGGCATTTGCAAAAAATTGTTCCTGAAACACCTTACCATCTGGAGCAACTGGGAAAATTAAGGTGAGAAATTTTAGCAATGTACACCTCCAGCTGAGTGAAATTCTGACATGGATTTTGTTTCTGTTAACCTGAAGAATGAGAGTCACAATTGTAAATGAGGTCTGTACTGGGCCACAGATAATATAAACAATACTGAGATTTGTGTGCAAAATGAGATATCGAGGTGGTGTGACAAGATAGTTCAAACTCCTGCAACATTTTTATATCATTACATCTGAGATGTGAAGCCTGAATACTTGACACACACTTGGTATGAGGAGCTGTCACCAGCTTAAGGGCATTTTGTTCCCCAAGTGTCAAATTTTTACAAGCAGCCTGTGCAGTTCCTTTTCAGTCTCAGCATATAACCCTGGCCATAGCAAATGGAATGACCACGACACTGCAACATCTTTATTTACCCATTTCCATTACCAGAAATCAAAGATCTCATTTCCAAGTTATGTGTGACAATATTGTGTTATTGCTTCCCTGCAGAGAAATGAGACAATTTTCCAATTCCTTTCCAGACCTGCTTCTGTATTTTTTTTTGCACCTACAACTTTTTCATTTCCTGTTAATTGTTAGTCTAAGAGAAATAATTTACTCCAGGAGAAGCAGTCTGAGGGTTATTGTACATACCCAACACTTTATTGAATAAAGACTGGAAACACATGATCTGATATTGACATTTAATTTTTGAGAGTTTGTCAAGTATTATTTTTAAACAATGGAACCAGTTTAGAACAGCAGCTCTCAGTCTGTGATATACACTGAAAATCTGGTTTAGCATACAGAAAGTCACCAGTTTTTATACCTGTGCCTGTCCCCACAGCAGGGACAGCAGGTCCTCACAGCACTGATGCAGCATGTAGCAGTAGGAGATTTTCTACTTTTGTAGGTACCCAACCTCTTTGGGCAACATAATCTACACTGATAAAATCTCTCTCCTGTCAGTGTCCACATGGAAGACTTTTTCAGCCTAATTTTGGCTGCTGCTGCTGTGAATTTTTAATACTGCAGCCAATATAGCTGTTCTGGAAGAACACTGTGAGCCAGACCCAGCCTCCATAAATCAAAGCATGCCAAGCCCACGTTAGCTGAGCATCTGGATGGGGAGGCAGGAGATGCCTCTGGGAGTTACTCTGTCTCTTTGCAAGGTAGCCAGGAGACTGAAAGTGAAACTTCTTCGTGGGAGCTGCACTCTCACCATGTTTTTATTCTTAGTGGCAGAGTGTGGGGCTGGCAGAGGGTCCAGGCTGAACTCAGGGTGGGAAGAACAGTGACAGACAGAAGTAGTGAGTCCCCAGGAGAGAAAATCATAAAATCACAAAATGGTTTGGCTTGGAAGGGACTTGAAAGATCTCATTCCACCCCTCCTGCCAGGGACAAGGATACCTCCTGCTAGACCAGGTCGCTCAAAGCCCCTTCTAACCTGGCCTTGAACACTTCCAGGAATGGGCCATCCACAACTTCTCTGGCCAGCCTGTGCCAGTGCCTCACCACTCTCTGAGTAAAAAATTTCTTTCTAATATCTAATCTAAATCTACCCTCATTCAGTTTAAAGCCATTCCTCCTTGTCCTACCAGCCCTTATAAAAAGTCCCTCTTTAACTCACTTTTAGCCCCTTTTAGGCACTGGCACTCTAAGGTCTCTCTAGAGCCTTCTCTTCTCCAGGCTGAACAACCCTATCTCTCTCGTACATAGGAGAGGAGTCTCCATAGTAGAGGTGCTCCAGCCCTCCTCATGGCCACCTCCCTCCAACAGGTCCACGTTTTTCCTATTTTGAGGTCCCCAGATCCAAGTTGGAAGCCACCAGAGTGGAGTAGAGGGGCAGAATCCTCTCCCTCAAACTGCTGGTCCCACTGCTTGTGATGCAGCCCAGGATGAGGTTGGGTTTTTTCTGGGCTGTGGGCTCACATTGCTGGGTCATGTTGAGCTTCTTGTCTATAAACACCTCCAAGACCTTCTTCCCAGGGCTGCTGTCAATCCATTCCCTGCCCACATGGTGTTTGTGCTCGGGGCTGCCCTGACCCAGGTGTCCTTGGCCTTGTTAACCTTCATGAGGGTGGACTGAACCCCAAAGCCCATTTCACCAGCATGGCAGCACATGTGAGAACACAGGGCAGAAACCTGAGAACGCCCTTACCCATGAATGTATCTATTCATAGCTGGCATTTTAGTTGAGTTTTCCTAAAATACAGTATTTATAAGCCACATGGGTTGTTGTATTGGCACCAGTGTGGGAACAAAAGAGAGTCCCAACTTCCAAGTGAGTGGCCCGGTGAAGCCCTTTGGTCCAGGGTCAATTCCTAACCTTTGTCTCTCATTAAAATATCATTCAAGTGCTAAAAACGTTCTTCCCACTGGTTATATCATTATAAATGTTTACCCTGCCAGTACCTGGAAAAAATTGCTCTCTGAGGTAGAGCCAAATACCATTACTAGATCTCCAGAAGATTTGACAGTGAAATTAATTAGTTAATCTTTGTAAAGTGCTTTGAAGATGAAGAGCTCACTATGACTTTTAGGTAATGTTATTATAGGTTAGTGAGTCATTTTGTGAATTTAAGGCAGAGGGGTCTCTTTTACAGTGTCTTATATCATGACCTTCACCACATCTGTGTGGCTGACCAGTCTTGTCCTGTTGTCTCCTGCACCCTTCCCGCTGCCTTAATTCTTGTGCTGCCTCTGATCCTGTAGGGCAAGCTCCATGGTCAGGGACTGGGCTTTTTGGGAGGAAATTTCCATTGGATTTTGAGAATTTTCTGGTAAAAATTGTTTTCAGCAAGTTTCATTCCTTGCCACCGCTTCCCCCTTTGCTGGGAAGTTTGCCATCCGAGCCTGTTTTGGCAGGTGGCTACTTCTCCTCTGCCTGAAGAGACTCAGACCCTGACATCCCCAGTCTTCCACAAAAGGGCAGCCCAATCCACTCTGGCTCGCTGCCCTGAGCCCCACCTGGATGCTCTCTGATCTGCTTGTGGGTCTGCTTGCTCCTGGTTGGTATTAGGTCAGGGACTTTCCTCCTGCTCTGTGTTTGTGCAGAATGCAGCACCCTGGTTCCCCACCACACTCTCAGATTGTGCTGTAATGCAGGTAATAAATAATAACAACCTTTAAACCTCTAGTGCAAATTACAGCCTCATGCAACACCTACGTAATTTGGTATAATATTAGCACAGTAGCTACCTTGGGAGAACTACATTCATATAAGAGAATACACAATAATAACCCTTCCATTTGAAATCAAATGGAATTGTTTAAATGCCTATACCTCCTTTTCTGCCACCATGTGTTTTAAAGAAAGGTAGGAGCACAAAAGGGAAGCGAGGGTGACATAACTAACTGAAGACAAAAGAAATCAAACAAAAAATAGTAAAGTATAATAATGATGTAATTTCTCATGCATAATACACAAAAATTATTCTTATGTCTGAGTTCCCCTTGTATCTAGCCCTCCATGATTACAATGGAGGTGATGAGCCCTCTCCCAGTGTTTATAGTCTGGGGTTCCAATCTTGCAAACATTTACATGCATGTTTAACTTTATGCACACAATTAGTGCAATTGAAGTCATGCCACTTGCAAGACAAGATGCAACAAGTGAGTGTATCAAACACTAGGTGGGAAAAGGGCGGCAGACAGATGAAGGGTAGTAATGATAAGATCATGTGGTTACCTGGGCTAACTCTGCACGCTCAATGACTCCAAATGCCTTTTTTATTTTTGAATCATCACTTAAAAAGTTTTCCCTGTCACTCTATAACTGCTTGTTGTGACTCAGAAAATGCTGGGCTTACTCATGTTCATATAGTATGTAATTAGTGGACTTTTTCATTTTCCCTTCATAGAAATCATACCTCTCCACCACTAACTAATCCTACTTTAAAAAATAAGAAAAAAAATTACCCCAAGCCTTTCTCATTTACTCTTCTGCTTTCCTTCAATCTGTTTGTGTATTAACCTCCCCCTCTAGATACCTTTTCCAAATAAGCATCTTCTAGTTTCCCGAGGCTTTTCTTATCTTCATTGCAGCTGTCCAAGAGTCAAGATCTGAGGAACAGGAAGGCAGACCAAATATAGCAGACAGCAGGGTCCTGGAGTTGTGAACCACACATGGGCTGCTCCTAAAAACAGCTTGGCCTTGAATTATCCCTCCTGGTGCTTACCAACCAACACAACATGGGGAAGCAGACCATGAAGTCTTGCAGCACCAAAATTAATGGCACAGCGGGGTCAGCCAGGAAGGGCAAAATAGTATTGTGCAAAGACCACCTTATTCTCACTCTTCCTTGCTCTTTGGGGAGATGGGAAAGGCCTTTTGGCAGCTAAGTCTCTCCTTTGAAGATCTTCCAAAAGTGCTGCTTCCCCACAGACTGCCATGGGAAGCTTTGCAAAGTCAGATTTAGAAGAGTTGCCCTATGCCTCTCTACACACACTGCTGATGCTGGGGCACATCTGTGGAGCAGGGAAGCTGTTCAAAGTTGGATGGACTTGGGAAGACAATTTAGTTTACACGTAACATTGTTATCACATAAATTGGAATAATTATCACATTTGTGTTGTATTTTCATGATATTTGCTTCACTTAAATTGTTGTTATAAAATAATTTTATGAGTTATGTTGCTATACTCTGCGGCGATGTAAGGGAGTTTTCTGAACTCAATGGTGAGGCCATGTGATTTAATTGCCACACTATTTGTTAATTAGTCTGGGTGAAAATGCCAGCACCTGAGTGTGTTTGGAGAGTGGGCGGTGAGAATGTAGCTTTCTGTGAAGTAGTTCCAAATGCCAGAGAGCTTGAATTTGTGGTTCTGATTTCTTGATGTTCTGACTTCTTTAGCTCTCCCCGCCAAATAGCTAGCATTCAGAGTTTTCATGGGCACAGTTTTGCTTGTGTATCTCATGCATCTGAGTGGAGGAATGTTGATCTGATTCATCTCTGGATCACATCTTGTGTAGTGCAAGTGGGTTTGGATCCCTCTCGTACCAGGGAGATGGTGTTTTATGCCACATTTCAAGGGTTTGAAGGGCTCAAGACAGAGGGGTCACCACCAGCCCCCTCAGTGTCTAGCTGTCATGCCAAAGAGCAATTGGCTTGGTATCAGAGGTAAACTTGAGTCCATGGAGTCTTTGAGTAAGTTTTAGTGATCAGGTGTATACCTTGCAAAGTCTTCATACAGTCTTGGGCCTGCAGGAGGATCTGGTCAAGGCAGAGACATTGGACAGCAAAGAAAGTGTGCTTCATGCAAAAGCTTGTGTCACCCACAGATATGGGTAATGGTATATAATAATACTGGCTTTTTCAGAGACAGGTAGCACTTTAAGGAAGCTTCTGATGGGGCCCAAGGAGCTACAGGTCCTTTCCTGGCTACAGATCTGGTTGTGAGTGGCAGCAACCATGAGGTTGTCTGTACTCTCTATGTTAATATACCCAGGCCTCAAACTGCAAATTATGTTTTACATTATGTGTGTTATTTCTGGGCTAAGAAGTTTAAAGTTCCAACATCAGATGAGTTGTGTATTCAGAGAGCAGTAAGGGTCTGCCACACTCTCTTGTTCTTTCTGATGTTACAAAGCAGACTATGGTAATCTCTGAGCTGGCAGAGTCACTCTCATCTTTTAAACAGCATGGATGAGAAAGTAGCCATGCTTCTGTCATGTTTTGGAAACACAGGATAAAACACTCCCTACATAATACATGTTTTGATGACTTCAAGGCTTAAGGAAGACAAGCGGATCTAGAAAGGATCTCTTTGCTGCATCACAACAGACAAAGCAACAGCCTGGCAGGAGAATGACTTGAGGGAAAGGAAGCATCAACCCAGTCACGGACTGCTGGCTCCTTTGGTGCAGTCCAAGGCTTCAGGAAAGATTGATTGGCTCAGGGCAGGATGAGAAAAGACTCCTACTTGTGAGCAGTTCCTGTCTGCCCAAGACCCAAACTGGTTACATACAGCTACTAATCACACTGGGAATGTCTGTGTACACATGGGGGGTTATCTGGCTCTGGTTTTGTTTTCCTGAGTTACTATTTTCAGCCCAACAACCTACCACAAAGGTATTTCAGAAAGGAAATGCTGAAAAATATCCGTAAGATCCACTCATTACACCAATTTTCTTATATCCACAGGAATGGTCTTCCTTTTAGCAGGTGGGTAAACCCTGTGTCTACATCATCATCTGTTGTCTTCTGCTATGCTGGTCATAGATGGCAACAGTAAAGATGACATAAAAAGAAGCCACTCTTGCACCAGCAGGTGGGAAAACTGCTGAGTTCTGCACCACTTTAAAGGTAATTATTTCACTGGCATTTCAGAGCACAGTCTGCCTATATGAGAGGGAAACTGCAAGTCACCTGTGCTTAATATTTAAGTTCACATTAATTTATACACAGTGTGCTAAACCATGCCCTCATTTATATGCACACTGCCCCACAGTGATTATGCAAGAGCAACCGAGTGGAGAATTTGATCTCGTGTGATTTCAAAAATAGCACCATGAAGTTAAATGGGTACAAGTGCAGAAGGAGTAAATCCACAGAAAAACACAATGTATGGTATAAAATAGGAAGTTTCGGTGATGATACTGTCAATGAAAACTCAACACCTGGATGGGTCCCTGCCCAAATAGCAAACACTCCCAAACATTCTCCTCTCCATCACATGTATGCGAAGACACCAGCAGCAAGAAAAAGCAGGATGCTCCTGGGCATTAAGAAACCTTGTAAGATAGTGAAGCTCCAGCTGAGGAGCAGAAAAAGGGGGAGAGAATAGGCTGTTTAATCACCCTGCAGATAAGGTAATTGTAGCTCAAATTCACAAGTGTAAGGTAAAAATTGACTACATACATGAAACTAAAACTATTTTATTTCAGGAAAGCTGGCAGAGTGATTCAACAGCTTCCTGTGGCTTATCTGCTATGACACAGTAGAAACAACCTTTCTTCTGTGTGGGTCTTAGGAAGTATTTGTTTCATCCTTGCTGAGTGACCTGCATTTCATAGGTCAGATGTAAAAATTATCCAAAACTCAGTTTTCTTGCCCCTCAGTGTGGTGAGGGTTCATTAGAAAGGGTGCAGAGTGCACCTGGCACCCAGTACTCATTTGCCCTTCCTTGTACACAGAGCTGTCCAGTTCCCTGTGTACCTGACTGCTGGCCAAGACACCCTCAGGATCCAACACCTGCAGAAAGAGGAGCTCTTCCCTTCTCTCTGGATCAGCCAAAGTGGTTCTCTCCTTGCCCTGCAGGCGTGGGACAGTGCAAGGAATGAGCCAGCCAGACCTCCTGCTCCATATGGGACACAGTGTGCTGGCAGTACTGTGGGTAGGAAAATGTTCTGTTCCTAACAGTGACCCTTGCTCCAACTTGTGTCTATTGATGCCAGCAAAGGCAGCTCTTGCTGGGGCTGGCAGTGCCTAGAAAAGCTCAGTGCATTCTATTAATAGGTGACTGAGAAAAATCAGCATGAACCTCAGCATTAATATTTCTGTGTTTGTGTGGTGTTAGCATTGCAGCCTCGTGTAAAACTAAGCCATTGAACTGCCACCCTGACTCAGTCACAAGAGTTTGAGTCTCATATGCAACACTGGGGCCCACAATGACAAGTGATGGTGCTTCAGAGGGTATTTCTTACAGATGCTGTGCTCAAATCTCTGCAATGTTGTACTATGTGGTTCCCAAATTGAAAACACTCTGGTAGTGGAATAATACTTCTTCTTTTCCAATCTTTTGTTATTTTCTGGTGCGTAGTTATATTTTATGGGGACATAATAACACAGTATCTTATACACCATTATGATGTGTGAGGTTTGTAAAATTTAAAAAAAAAATCCACTGAAAGGACCTCAACTCATTTAAATATCTGGCAATGTGGATGGGACTCATCACATCTAACACCAGCCACCAAAATGGTACATGTTTAACCTAAGTGAGCCATCTCACATCCCAAAGGGGAGCTCAGCCCCAGCAGAGGGCAAGGCATCCTCCTTGCAAAAGGCACTGTGGGTGCAAGGAGGTTTCTGACTCTTTCCACTGACCCCAGGTGCAACTGAGATCCATGGGTTAGATGAGACACATAAATATTAGAGACCTAATTTATGGGACATTGATCCAACACTAGGGTGAGATGTGGTACTAGAGTTATCTGTGCAATACTGTAACAGGAACATGTAACTAGTAACTAATGCTGCCTGCATGCATATTTTAGGCACTTCTAAAATTAAAACTTAAAGGGTTAGGAGTCAAATCAGTGACTTTTACTCTTCTCCTTGACCTTGATGCAGCTGAAACCAACAGAAGAGATACTTGGTTTTAAAAACAAAAACTCTCAGTCAAGGCAAACTCCTGGATGCTGAAGGTTTTGCGTAAGATCACTGTGGGAGCTTCAGGCAGGTAAACAAGTCACAAGGCAGCTTAGGTGTGTAAAATTATTATGGATCTCTTGAATTAGGTCCAACTCATCTCCTCTTTATATCAACATAGGGCCCCATAGGCCCAAGGCTGTGCTTATGCTTTTCCAGCATAAGCATTTTTCTGTACGCAAAAGCTCTGTCTGACCAGAATGCTATGGATAGAATTTCCAAAGCTTTTTGAGATCCTGGGGTTTAATGCAGTGCATAAATGTGAATGCTGCTGTTGAAGCTGCTGCACTACTGAGAGTAGAACTTTGGTGACACAGAAATAGAGGTTTGCTAATTATTCAATATGATGGATCAAGTAATGATTCTCTTGTGAGTAGCCAACAGCTTAAATTTGCTACAGCCCAATCTTTACATTTGGGGCTCGCTCTCTTCCTCACCTTTCCTGGAATGCCAGCTATGATGAGCAAGCTATTTTCAGTTTCTTATTAGGAAGTTGCCTTTGGACCAGTTGCTACACTACTTAGCATTTTGCCTGAGTAGCAGATTCAGGATCTGGCCCTAGGAAACCTGTTCTCTTGGCACATTCTCTTGGCCAATGCCTTGTTAGCATAGTTATCTCTAATATCTGCTATGTGCTGTCTGCAGTGGCCTGTGTAGGCACCTCTAGGAAGATGGAGTTGTTGTGACACTTGTCTCACAAAAGAGCCTCTCCAGTTCTTCACTTTGAAGGTCCACTAAAAGGTGTGTCTATGATGACACATCTGCTCTGGTATTATTTTTTTTCTTCTTTCTCATATTAAAAAGTGCCGTGTTAAGTTCTTGTCGCTGTGCCAGGACGTCACTCGATATGTGTAGAGGAGAAACAGTTTAAAGCTACTTGACTAACAGCTTCCTCTGTCAAATATGACATTAGAGTTATGATTGTCTCTTTTTTTTATCTCTTCACTTTGATGACAGGCTTATCTGAGGTAGTGAGACAAAGAGCTGAGTTGATTCAGCCTACCATGCTGTGCAGGTGAGAGTTTTGAGATCAAGTACAGCTGTTCGAAGGGCAAGTCCTAGTGCTGAATGACAGCTGCTTTCATCAGAAGCATGGCTTGTTTTTTCTTTCTTTCTATTTTTTTTTTCTTTTTTTCTTTCTTTTTTTTTTTTTTGACAATGCCAAGAAATTTGACTTAGGCTTAAGGAATGTAAAAGCTTAAATATCAAAATGTGACTGCTTGTGTAATAATGTCAGTCTGAGCTACTGGCTCCTTTTGATATTTTTAGATCAGATCAGATACACCTAGAAAATCAAATGTGTTATTGTTTATTCTGGTCAGGAATGAATTTATTTGCCAAACCTCTGTGTGTGAATCTGACAGTACAGGATCTCACACTTAGTGCAATACTGTATGGAATATTAACATTTCAGATTTGTTGCTAGGAAAGGGCTGCAGCTTGCTCTGTTCTCTGCTTTTCAGCACTTTCCATGATCACATTTTTCACCATTTTTTGCGGAGCAAAGGGATATTCCATACCTTCTCCTTCCCTTTCCCTGCCACCTGACCTCTCAAAACCAACAGTTAGTGATTGGATAAGTTCATTAGCACAGTCTCCAAGAGCCCTCAGATAGTGTATGTTATTGGGACTTTTGACATGTGGCTATTTTGAATTTCCCAGAACACTCCCATATGCAGATGCAGCATGAGGTTTTGCAAAAAAAAAGCACTCAGCCTTTATTGCATGAACAAAATCTCCCATGTAAGCAAGCAAAGAGGTATGTGCTTATCCAAGTATTTATCTATGCCTGCAGGTATTTGAAGTTTGTGAAGGAGTGCAGGGTTTGTACATGCACCAGTAGGACTATACATACATGTTATTAAAAGCTGAATATACCTAGGGCTCTCTCTCACTCTGCCTATCCAAGAAGGACTATACTTCAGGTTTTCTTGTATTCTTTGAACAGAACAATGTGATTTTTCCACTACTTTCTACTTTTCTGCTGTGTCACAAATATGTTATCTTCCAAAACTATCAGGCACATGACCACATTCATGCTTTTTACTATTTCCTCTTGCTTCTGCTCAAAGGCCACTCAAGCAGTCTAACTTCCTGGAACTGATAGATCCTGGCCACAGGATGTTGGAAAGTCTTGAGGATAAAGACACTACTTTTTTTTCAGTAATAATCATATCTCTGTAGAAGTACTTTTCCAGTATGGCTTTTCACCAGCAGAAGACACTGCCTTTTCTGCCAGGAAATGTGTAAGAGCCTAGGAGTTTATCTTAGGTGAAAACAATCTTTCATGTCAGCCAGTAAAGACACTGGAAATAAGAAGAGTATTTGTAGCCACTACAATATTCCAGTATATGGTACTTTTGCAGTTATTGATTGATATTCACTGAAACCTAGAGAGAGTAGATTCTATTAATACCAAATCTACCTATTAATCTCTATTAATATTAAAACAGGGCTGAAAGAATCATGTGAAGAAACTCAGGAAAGTCAGTGGGCTTGTTCATACTGTAGCAATGTCTAATATTTATACAAACACCTATTGTACAAGAACAAAAAAAAATGTTGGTGATTCTCTGTTTCCATATATGCATTATAACGTATTATACTGTAACAAACTTATGGACAAAAACACTTGGGGAAGAGAGTTATAGCTGTGAAATTTTCTCTGTGTTTTAGGAACTTGCTCTTACCCAGGTCCCATCACTGCAGTCATGTACAGGGAAATCCTACACTCCATGAGATCCTGTTCTCACACTGGGGGCCACTGGTGCTATTATGCCATATCTTCCACCTCATGCAAGGTCACAGTATGTAAAGAGATAAAGAGAAGTATGTGTCTCATTTCAAAACCTCTCTGAGCAAGGCTAATTTAATTTTATTTTAAAAAGGAATCTGGGAGAACAGCCACCATGCACTACTGCAGCAATGCAGGCTTGCACAGGAATTAGGAGTCTAAGGCTGCAGAAAACAAACACCATTTTAATGCCATTGAAATTTGAGGCACTGAGTACTTAGATGCTTTTGAAAATCCCAGTATGCCTTAATTTGCCCATCTTGACATCTAAATATCTTCAAAAAATATGGCCACTTTTCTTCCAACAGAGACTTCAAAATTTTAGATCCTGTCATTATTAGAGTCAGAGTGGTAGCTGATTGTTACTGAGGGGCTTTTCACTGTGGCCAAACTCAACAACAACAAGCAATAAAAGTCTAATAATCCAAGTGATCGACTGTGTATTGAATAATTCTTCTGAGAGCACAATGCAAATAGCACAATTCTGAGCATACTAAAGAGAGTGAAAAATTAAAAACCTAATTGAACACAGAAAATGTCTGTCACGTCAGATACATCAACTCTGTCAGTCCAATACATACACTTAATTAAAATGGTTCAACCATCTGTCCAAGAGGGTGCATGGGAAAACTTTAATTGATCGTCTCAGTTTTTCCAAGAGATCAGGAAATAGGGCTAAAGCTAGCTCTCCTGGAATGGATTTAAGAATTATAAAACTGACAGTTGGGGAATTTTCTGCTTTAGCTATTTTAAGCCTCTCTTATTTCTCCCCACAACTTTGACAGAATTGGACGATTCAAAAATATAGATGCATCTGAAGTACCAAGAAGGTGAATGACATCCCTGGGTGACAGCCAGGCCTTGTGCCTGAGGGGTGATGTGCTGTGAAGAAGGGTAGGTGCTTTCCTGCCCTCCCTGGAGGGCACTGCAGAGGAGCAAAGGCAGCTTTCATTTTCCGCTGGGGCTCTCCAGGAGCTCAGTGAATGGAAACAGCTGAGAGGACATGCAGGATTCCTCACTGCTTTATTCACCTCACCCACATCTTGATTGTGTCTCTGCTCTGGAAAAGGATGCAAAATCAGAGTTCTGTTCACCAGGGTGTAGCCATCTCACCCGGAGTTGTGCCTAAAGTGGTGGATCCTGGGATGAGATTCAACTCATCTTACTTCATCTGCCTAAAATATATCAAACCTGAGCTGGTCACCTTATGAAATCAGTGAAAGAAAAGCCCCTCTAGAAGGTGAATGAAGCTTTCTGCAGCTGGTGCTGCACAAAGTCAGAAAGTTTATATAGTTATTTTCCCTAAAGGACAAGTTGTAATCAACCACTGAAGACGAGACCTCCACTCATGCTTATCTTCATGGCCACTAGTTCACCCAAGCCCAGACCCTTCCTGGTTGTTTTTTCCTAAATTCAGTCTTGAGGTTACAATCTAAGGTGTCTTGTTTATCTTCTCCTTTGCAGCATCCTTTGCCCTCTGCCATTTATTAGCCTCCAAAAGATGAGGTTTGTCTGTCAGCCATCCTCAGAGAAACATCCTAAAGGACAGTTTGACCTGCTTCAAAGGGGGAAAGTGTTACAGATTCTTCATATGGAAACTTCCATAGGAAAGAAAAAAAAAATAACAGTGGCTATTCTCTTGCCCCTGGGAAAATGTTTGCCAGGTGGCCCAGGTCCTTCCAGCTGATACTGTATTGTCATTCACTAGCCTCTGAAATAACAGCCTACACTGATGAAGTGAGCAATCATTGAAGCAGGGATAGCTGACACAGGAGCAATCCCTTTTGTAATCATCCCCTTAAGCCCTTCAAAACTGGGATGGCAAGGGCCCTCTCACCAGCCTCTGTGCTGTTATCGTAGCTGCCTACTCTCTCCAAGACACACTGGCTCCAGCAGTGTTTTATATTCCTTGTTGTGGGAAGAGGTTTATGCCTCCCCATTGCTTCACTAACAGCTACAGGAGATGGCTGAGCAAGCCAAGCAGTGGTGGGAGCGAAACGAGTACTCCTTCAGCCTGCTCCGTAGCCTCAGGAAACAGCAGGGTTGGGGCACACCCTGCTCGAGCAGGGTGGGTGGGATGGAGCTTCAGAAGACTGTCTGTATCCCTTCAGACCACTAACAATCTTCCAGTCCACTCAGGTGTTTGCAAAATGGCCAGATCCCAGGCACTTTTGGTATCTTTGTGTGAGCTGGACGCAGCAGCTGGCGAACACGAGTGTGTGTTGGTGGGAGGTGTGTGTGTGATGGCACTGCCGTGGGGTTGAAATACACACCAACACTCCCCAGTGCCCTGGGAACCCAGCTCTCTTTGTGGCTGTCTGGTTCAAGATCTTGGGTCCACGAAGAAGTTTTAAATGTTTGTTGTGTGTGTGTGCAGGGAGCTCGGTGACGGGCTGATGGATGTCAGGTGACCAACAACATGCTCAAAACAGCCAGTGAGCAGAGCACTTTCAGGAGTGTTCCTATGTTGTGGGGTGGGGTGTAGCAGTGTTTTTCACAAGCCTGTCCCAGTCTAGCTGCAAAAGTTCTTTAAAAATTTGGGATGACAACAGTCAGGTGGAAAGTTTGTGGGAAGGCTCACGAACCAGGATATTCTGTTGGGCTTGCTTCCCTCATACATGAAATAATGTCCTTTGATGTTAACCTGTCCTTGGTCCTGTCTCCAGCCTCCCCACCCATTCTCTTCTCCCACCATCCACCTGCTCCCCATCTCTGGCCGAGCAGAGAGCTCTGCCCTGTCCTACATAACCAAACTGTGGTTAGCCCTGCAATAAACTGAGCCTAAAGCCACACGTGTTTTAGCAGTGCCCATGCCTTACACCTGACTGCCCACTCTATACCTTTCCCATGTGAGACTCCATGAACAAACCCCACTGTTGTCCTGCTCTGGCTCTCTCTGCTCGAGCTGTTCATGGCACCCAAGGTCAAGGTGTGCTCTCACCCAGAGATCCAGTTTGGGAGCAGATTAGATATTTTGTCTGTGTTTGAAAACTGGGCAACTTCCACTCCCGAGCATCATCCCCCATGCCTGTTGCACTGGCCCAGAAGCTCCCAGTGACAGTAAATTTCAAGACTTGTTTTCCAACTTGGTGGCCTTTTCCCAGTGGGATCGTATTATTTATTTGTGTTCACTGAGGCAATGCCTTATCTTCCAGACCCATGAAGCTTGATGTTTTATTATCCTAAACTAATTTTCTCATTTAATTTCAGGAATATAATTGTGTGATTTGTTTGGAGGTTCCTGCTTCCATTGAGAGTAGCTCCTGTTTGCTGAAAATTACACAGTACTATGACATCTCATTTTTCCAATTAAAAATAGATTGTCACCCTCTCAGTCTTCTGGTGTACTGATTTAGGAGTTAAGATCTCTGGGTAAACTGGGGAGAGTTTACAAGAAGACATATCATCCTTAATATTTAAAATACACTTTAAGAGGAATGACTAATTGTGTGGGAATAATGTCATCGCTATGTTTGCATTATAGCTCTATGATCAAAGACAGACTTCTAAGATATAATCTAAGCTCACTTAAATCCTAATGAGAAATTACATGGGAATGTTGGTATTTCAACTATCCACAAGAGTAGCTGGGCTCAATTATCCCAATGTCATAAGGGATTTGTTTGGATAATTGAGACTTCTGACCATTGAGACAATGTTCATTGTAACTAACAGGCATGCAGGGATAAATCTCTATTTCGAGAAAGAGGGAATTGTACACAGCTACAGCTTTGAATAACCAAGTTGTGCTGTAAACCCAGTTTGGATTCCCATGAATCTGTGTGGTTAATAAATAAGTAACAAGGCGGGCCTGGAACTACTCTGAAGAATTCGTGAATCGGTTTGTAAACACAATCAAGTTAGCACAGAGATAAATGGCTCCACCTGTTACCCAGCCCTGCAAAATTTATCAACTTGAGATTAAAATCTCTTTGCCTATCCTTATGATGAAGTTCATAATTATGAAAAAATGTATCATCTATTACTCGCAAGTCAAAACAAATACTATTGCTTAGATTAGTGGACCAGCACAATTACACAAGTCTGCCTAATACTTTCTCCTTGTACTAATTAATAGGGTGCGAAAACGTACTAAATTCTTTGTAAGGGTGAAGCCTTTTTACACTTGCTAAAGACATCTGTGTCTTTCTGAGTCTCTTTGAGCCAAGGTAGCTATTGGGGCCAGCTGGACAAAATTCATTCCATGCTCCTATGGTTTCAGAGTCATCCCAAGACAATAGAAAGTATGGAGATGAGAGCAGAGATATGGGCAAAGAGCTCACTGTGTTTCTATCTGAAGACTGTGAAAATAGGTCAAGTAGGTTTGTTTGTCTGTTAATGAAGTCTGTCAGAGCTTTCCCATTTCTTTTTTAGGAGGAGGCTCTTCTTGTAACACCTAATAGCATCTGACTGGCTGAGAGAATAAAGCAAGTGCTGAAATCTTTTTAAAGAGCTCCTTAGGATCACATCTCTCATTGAATGTTTGTAAAGATTGGGTTCAGCATTTACCTCAACATTTCTGAAGACTGGTTCAATTAAAAATTATTTTAACATCTTCTGGTGTTAATAAGCCAACAGCATAGACAATGCAAAAAAGAAACCCAAAACACAGAAAAATGAAGAATATTTTGCTGTGTCTTTAAATTCATGACACTTTTATATCTTGTGTACTGCATGAACTTCTGGTAGCTCCCTTTCTCAGGCAATAAGAAAAGGAATAAGACTTAGTGGAGCGATCAAACAGCTTGCATACAAGCAGAGGCTGAATAGACAAGGTTCCTTTAATTTGGACAAGAGAAGATATATGATAAGAGATCTAAACATACATGAATGCTGTGATGAAGAGAAAGAGGAAATGATGAGTCACTATTTTCATAATGGCAGCAAGTTAAACATTGCAAAAGGATGATTTTTTTTGCGCAGTAGAACCATAGTAACCTGTTGCTACAGGATGTGGTGTAGTGTGGAAATGCAGTAAGTTCAAAAAGGCTAGAAAAATTCCAAATAAGACAAAATGGAGAGTGATGGCTATTAAAACTGATGATCCATGTGTAGATCTGGTTAATGGAAACCTTCATCTACTGATTGCCAGAACTGGAGATCAGATGACATGGTAGCAGTACTTGGTTTCTTAGGCCCTTTCCGAGGGATCTAGGCAGACCAGGACACAGGTAGGAGGACTGTTAATTTATTATTCTTGTCCTTGATGTGAGTTTGACCTGGGCCAGCAAGTAGGAAAGCTTTGTTGCCGAGGTTGTGTACAGGAATGGTTTGGGCTGTGCAGAGTAGCAGTTATTCCCCACGGGCAGGCTCAACGTGGCCGCCTGTTTGGAGGGAAGACTCTGCCTCCATGGAAAGCAGGATGGGCAGTGCTGGTGGTCTTGGGGCCCAGAGGGGTTCCCTATCTGGCTGAATTTGCTAGAGTAGGTGTTGGCAGAGTGAATCTCCTTATGTGACTGACCACGAGGGATGTGCCTGTGTTACAGAGTGAAGGAAACCTCTTAATGGGACCTTCTGAAGGCTTCACTCAGGAACATGAATTTCAATGTGAAGTAGAAGATGTTACTGAAAAGTGAGTTCAGGGATTTTAATCTATGGAAAAGTGACTTCTGAATCCCTAAGAAATTAACAGATATCAGGAGGCAAAATCAATGAAATGTGGGTGCCTCCTGAAGAAGGTGGCAGCAAAGGGTTATTTAGAATTTGTATCATGTTTTTTTCATGAAAGGTAGGAAACTAAGCAAGTCCTGAACACATCTTTAAGTTCTTACTTGGATCAGTATGAAATCATAATTAAAATCACAGCTGACCAACCATGGATTTACCTGGCTTCCTTCTATAAGGTTCAGATATTACCATGGGCAGTATATGTCACAGTGCCAGTGCCACATTAAATTAACTGAGAGAATCTGATTTTGCACTATGTACCACTCTGCTATTAAGAAGATGGGCAGACATGTTAGACAGGACTTGTTCCCACTTGATTGATCTTGGCTCTATACTATTTTGGAAGTTAAGTACTTTAACCTTTATCCCATTGCTGCTTGGTGTGATGTAATAGTAGAGCTCCTAAGTGCATTTCTTGTCAGAAGCATCTTGAATCATGCACAGCTTAATCGAGCTATTAAAAAATAAAGATTCTTCTCTTGCTTAGTCTATTTTCCATCCTCAGTGACTGAAGTCCACTAGTAGAAGTCAATCATATTAAGGAGCAGTTGGCTTCTTGCCTTGGTTTGCCTCATGGAACCACAGCCCACCTTCTCTTGGTGTGCATCTTGGGGCTCTGATCAGCCTGGCTGCATCACCACACACTAGAGGCATCATTTGAATTTCTAGGGTCCTATCTGGCACTGTATGACCCTTCAGTGTTACTACAGACTAACAAAGTTTGGCAAGGAAGAGAGGAATGGCTGGGAATTCAAACAGTCTCTGTGAAGCACTCTGTGTCCCACTGGTGAGCTCTGTTGCTTGAATCACTTTCAGTCCTTCAGTTTTCATGTTGGTTTCTTCTAAGGAAACCACACCATAGATCTCCTTCTGCAACATCACATTCACTCTTTATGAAGGACCACAGGGCAGTGTAATCAGATCACGTGCAATGGCCCTTTGCTTGAGAATTGGTCCCTTCAGTGTCATCTGCATTGAAGAGATTGGTGGTGAGTCTGAGTTTCAAATCTGACAGAGACTGGATACTGTCACCTGAGAAGGACAGACACAAATTCTGAGTTATATATTTAATCTAGATAGTCTAAACTAAACCTCTACTTCTGTCTGAGATCTGAATAGGGCACGATATCACCTTTTCAGTTTATGATTCATGTTGTATCTTAACTTACCTGATTTGCTTTCAAAATAATGCTCTTTATGCCAGATTTGTCCCTTTTCTGTTTTAATCCTTGGGTCATAGTGGAGGATGTGCATCACCCTGGAGATGGCATCATTAGTTTCCACTCGGGTCAGGAAGAGGCTCATCAGTAGAAGGCACCAGATACTATTAAGCCTTCAGTTGTCATGGCTACCTTCTGCCTTACTCATGGAATTGCCTTGGGTGATTTAATGGAGAAGATACTGGAAATCTTGCATAGCTGCAACTTCTTTTTAATAGATTGTGAGGTCCCTGGGTTTCTGCATCTTCCCTGGGAAGGATTTTCATCCTCAGGCTCCCATCTGAGTCAGTCCGCAACAAGAAGCAAAGGATGAGACTTGGCTGAAAGAACATCTGTAGAAAGAGAAGGGAAAATGAATAAAAGGCAGAAGAAAGTGGGTGAAAACAGAAACACATTACTAAAGAATAGTGGTGTAATTATGAGAATCAGGAAATAGTGCAGGTTGCAGGAGAGAAAATGGGGAGCAGGTTGGGAGAGGAGCAAGAGATCAGAAAAGAAGAGGGAGCTAGATCTACATTTCCCTTTCTGCCAGGCTGTAGCACATAAGCTAGGAAAAATTACGATTTCCGTGTTGTACAGCACAGAAGACCTCTTCTACACAGATCTCTAATACTGCATTAACTGGCTGCCATTTCCCTGAATCCCTCTCACCCACTGACAATTACATCTGAAAGACAAGGGGAGAGCACTGCACTTTTGCTTGTTTAACCAAAGCTGATGAAGAAGATGGGGAACCTGGTGCCCTGAATGACTTTAGACAATCTGAGCCCCTGTGGCACTCACCAGGGTTAAGCACAGAGGACAGGAGAGCATTGCTTCCAAGTGTGCTGTCCCCAAAGATGGGCACATTGAATGGTTTCATGCCTGTGGAGGAGCTGGCTGCCTGGTATTCCTGTGCAGGAACCACAGAAGGAAAGCAAAACAGTGGGCATTTAATGCAGAGCACCTAATATACCATAGATTTATCACTTAGCCTAACCCAATTATGATACAATCCTATACCTTTATCAAAATGCTTGTAATGCATTTTGGGACTCAATAATGAAAGAAACACCATGGGTGTTTTTATTCAGTGATGGGTTTTAACAGATTATGTGGGTTACATTAGCGTAGTTCAGTAGTAATGTGTGCTACAGATTCATCTCTTTGTAACATAGGACTTGGAATTCTTCATTTGGGGGTCATGTAGTTCTGCAGAAAACATTGTGGTTCTCATTTTCAGGCACTAAAGGAGATGTTATTGCTGCATTTATTGTGGGTGCTGGCCAAAACTTGGACTTCTACCTGCCTGGAATAAGCTTTAGGCTCTCTCTCCCTCCAGCAAATCACTGAAAATACAGGAATCCTTAAACTGAAAGTTTAAGCCCAGTCAGTGCAGATCATCTCCCAATCCTTCCCACTGGCTGACTTCAACCTGATCACCCACAGCTTTGCAAACAATTACCTTGGGTTAGGCTCAATGAAGACTTAAACATGTTTTTGTCTTATAAGACAAGCATTGTCATTTTAAACATTGCTGAGTGAGAGGGAGAATGCTGATGCACTGAAATGTTTTTGACAATTATTTTTACAATTAATTTTTTGGAGGGGTTAAGGGAGATCCTCCATCATGCATTTAACTTGCCTGCATGCCATTCCTGAACAGAAAGGGCCTCTGAGGGTTCAGGATAAATAAAGTGCATGCAGGCCTATTTTTAGACTTAATTTCGTTGCTTGTTTCCTAGGCGTGTTTTTTGATTGAACAATCTTTTATTTATTTTTTATTAGGCTATTAATTAACAGCCATTTATTTTTTTGAGATTCGTTTCCTCAGACACAAACACTGTCTGCTCCCTTTTTCTCTTAATGTATGAACCATTTGCTACATGCTTACAAAATGATATCAAGTGTAAATCTAGTCCTGATAAGCAACCTTGACAAGGAAATTACTTAGCATTCAGTGTTCGTAGGAAAGGAGGGTGGGAGAAAAAGAGAGAGAAGGAAAGGGAGAGAAAGGATAAGATCTCAAATGAAATGAGCACAATGTGCTGCTTTAGGATTGGTTCTAGAGCAGATAAGCTTTCTATTCCTCCGTAAAAAGGTCAAAGAGTCTCGGCATCAAAACTGTATTTACCAGAGTTTGCTGTCATTTTGTGAATTGATCACACATACAGTAAACAAACCTTTGTAAATATGAATTCAGATTAGAATTTTCATGTTTCTCCAATGCAGCATTCTCTATAAAATGGTTGGGCATTTTTCTTAGACATTTAAATCCTATGCAAATAGTTACAGCAAATATATGAATCAGAAAAATGCACTTTCGACTGCAGTGACCACTCCTTTCTGTATCTCCTTTTATTTGAAAATAGGCAAACACAGGACTGGGTTATTTCTATTTGCTTTTTCTGTTGAATGTTTTTAATGGTTTGTACTGACAGAGGAAAAAAAATGATGTTTAGTTAAAGTTGATACAACCCACAAGTGGACATGTCAAAACAAGCTATAGAAAATTACTTTTGATGTGTTTTATTGAGATATCTATGGTACTTTCCAATTGCTTTATGCCAAAAAAGGTAGCTCTACTCAAAAATTATTTCTTTTGAAAACCACAAATACAACTCGTCAGCCTTATAATTCTGCTCCAGTATATTTAAAGAGATTCTTCCTAAACTACCAATTGTCTACTGCTGGGGGAATAAAAAGCAAATAATACAATAAAATCATGTAAAAAATCTTTACATGAAGTACTTGATTTCATTCAGTGATATTAGGTCACTGTTATTTGTATGTGTGCATACATCTGGTTTTGTCTTCAGTAGCTGCATGTGCAAGAGTTAAAAAGTAGCAGTGCAGAAAGGCAAGTTATTATCTCAGCGACTGCAAGTGCTCTGAGCCAAAACTACAGAATATTTGATGACACTCAGGTGTCCTTTCTATTTTAGGATTCTTCCTCTTACTGCAGAGAAGTAATCCAGCTTGAAATTTTCCAGGATTTTCTGTTTCCTCCTGTTTCAATCAGACCTTAAAACTGCTAAACTGCTACTGAGGGAAAAAAAAAAAGCACCAAAAAACTCAGTCTCTTTCCGTACACAGAGATATGGTTTTCCCCACCTTAAACATACATGGTTTGAGTTCAAAGGCTCAGCTTCCTGAGTGATAGTGAAGGTCTGTTGTTTAGCCAAAGGATCAAGAGGATACTGGGCTCTGAGATGTCAGAGAGCGTGTCTAGGCAGGGGTGGGAGGTTTATCAGTGGAGGTAGGAGGGTTGGTAACCTTGATACTTAATTACCCCACCTTATCCATGGCTGCTGTAACCACAGGGTGAGAAAAAGGGAAGAAGAAAGCCTAATAAAATGGTTTGTGATTTCACAAGTGAGAAAGTGTGTGAGGCTGGGTGCCTGTGCTTTCCCCTCTTGCTGTGGTGGGGAGCTCCTCTGCCAGGGCCCTGCCCTTTGAGGGAGCACGGCCAGCTGAGCCCGGAGCCTCAGGAGAGCTGCCCTTGCCCTGGGATGCTGATGGACAGAGGAACACACACAGCCCTGCTCAGTAACACCAGGGACACCCACCAGGCCAAATGGAGAAACCAGAGGTGATGCCCAAGGAGGAGCTGGACACCACCAGCCCTCCAGGAATATCCACCAAAATAGTGCAGGTACAAGGTCAGACTGGAAAAAAGAAGCTTGCAAGGGTGGGAGCTTTCATGGGAACCTCAACAGTCCCTGAGATGTAGACTTCTTCAACCTGAAAGAACAACTCTTTCTGAAAAACGTGGATCTCAAAAAGCCCTCATATTGCCCAGGAGCCTCTGCCTGAGTGAGTGGGAGACACTTGAGCCTGATCACCCTGCAAAAACTCATGGGTAGAGTTGGACAAGGGTTTTTTGGTCACTCTTAGAGAACACATGCAAATATCAGCCTAGGAAGAGCTTCCCTAGTTTATTCAGGGCTGAGAGTCCTGGGCTGAAGCCCAAACTATCTCCCCAATATCACACTGTTAGGGTAGCTTTTCCATACCATACTTGTTCTCATAACCCCTGTCAGAGGGTGGCCTTCATTCCCAAGGCTGTATGGGTAGGTAGACCGTGCTCTCTGACATGAGAGGTAGATTTTATGCCTCTGTATCTGTGTATGTGTGTGTGTGTCCTTGCATAATGAGTTCTGCTTTAGAAAGAAGTACCTAAGACATAAAATCCATCTTAATAGGGCAGGGTGGAGAAAAATGAGAAGAGGAAAAGTTGCAGATCACTTTAATTTGTACAAAATGTTTACCTGTGTTTTGATAAAACTATTGCCAAAATGTATTGCAGTCTCTGGTAACTTACACAGCTTTTAATGCACTAAGATGCTGTGATTTTCACTTTTTTATAGAATTATAAAGTCATTTATAATTGCAAAAGACCCTAAGATCATGGAGTACAACCATTAATCCAGCATTGCCAAGTTCACCATTAAACCATGTCCTTGAGTGCCACATCTACACGTCTTTTAAGTACCTTCAGGAATGGTGGCTTCTCCACTCCCCTGGGCAGTCTGTTCTGATGCTTCACAACATTTTCTGAGAAGAAATTTTTCCTAATTTCCAATCTAAACCTTCCCTGGTGCAGCCTAAGGCCATTTCCTCTTGTCCTGTGGCTTTTCACTTGGGAGATGAGACCCACCTGAACCTGGTTACAACCTCCTTTCAGGTAGTTGTGGAGAATGATACAATCTTTTTTGAGCCTCCTTTTCTCCAGGCTAAATGCCCCCAGCTCCCTCAGCCATTCCTTATAAGACTTGTGTTCCAGATTCTGCCCCACCTTCATTGCCCTTCTCTTTCTCCCATCCAGCTTAATGCCATCCACAAACTGATTGAGGAATCCCCACATCCAGATATAAATAATAAAGATATCAAACAGAACTGGCCTCAGTATTGAGCCCTGTGGAATGCACTTGTGACCACCCAGAGTTACAACCATGGATGTAACTCCATTCCCCACCACCCTCTGGGCTTGAACATCCAGCCAGTTTTAATCCAGTGAACAGAGCACCAGTCCAAGCCATGAGCAGCCAGATTCTGCAGGAGGATGCTGTGGGAAATGGTGCCAAAGGCTTAACTAAAGTTTGTGTAGACACATCCACAGCCTTTCTCTCACACACTAAATGGGTCACACTGTCACAGGAGATCAGGCTGGTCAAGCAGGACCTTTCACAAACCCATGTTGGCTGGGCCTGGTCCCCTGGTTGTCCTGTACATGCTGGGTTGGCACTCAAGATGATCAGCTCAATGGACTCAATCTGCTCAATCTTCCCCAACACCAAGGTCAGGCTTTCAGGCCTGTGGTTCCCTGGATCCTCCTGCCAGCCCTTCCTGTAGACGGGTGTCACATTTGCCAACCTTCAACATTAACCACCTCAGCCTTTTCCTCATCCTTCAATACTGTTTTCCCCACACTGAGTAAAGGATGGAGATCCTCCTAAGCCCTCCTTTTACCACTGATTCATGTGTAGAAGTATTGTTTTTATTATCTTGTACAACAGCAGCCAGATGAAGTTTTATTTGGGCTTTACCCCTTTAATTTTCTCCCTACATAACTCACAACATCCTCGTGGGATTCCTGAGTGGCCTGACCCTTCTTACAAAGCTCACAAACTCCTTTTTGTAGGCACCAAATTCCAGCCAAAGGTCTCTGTTCAGCCAGGCCAGTCTTCTTCCACACTGACTCATGGAGTCATCCTGCTCTTGTACCTTTAAGATTTCCTTCTTGAAGAATGTCCAGCTTTCCTGGACCACTTTGCCTTTCAGGACTTCCTCCCAAGGGACACTGGCAACCCGGCTCCTAAACAGGACAAAATCTGCCCTCTAGAAGTCCAAGATGGCAGTTCTGCTGACTCTTGCTCCTTACTTCTCCAAGAATCAAAAAACTCTATCACTTCATAGTTGTTTTACTCTTCTATTATCTTCTTTGTGTTTTATCTTTTGATAGATGCTGGTGGCTTTCCCTCTTTTTGTGTTTCTGAGCCTCTTGAAACATAAATCTGCCAGAAGATATATAATGATTAAATTAAGAACACTGTTTTCCCTCTTTATACAAGAATTCATTAAAATACTTTTTCATTAAATTGTAAGGTGCATGTTTCTAACTTTTGCTACTGCAAACGAAGACTGTGCTGATATTATTATCAAAATGTGTTCATGAAGAAGGTTATGGTGGGTTGTACTGTAAAGGTGGCATCAGAAGAATACAAACACATCGGGAAGAAAGAATTTAAGCCTCGATAAATTCATCTGTATGCAGCATGACAACTAAAGCAGACCAAAATAATCTCAAATACATTCTTAAATAAGAATGCCTGTAACTTTATCTCAGTATCCAAGCAAAAAAGTTTTGCAAAGCACGAACAGAGGTAATATTTCCTGCAATGGGTTATACCTGTTGACTTCTGTGAGTAAGGACTTTGGCTAGTATTAGGTCTTAGCAGGATTGGGCCTAACCTGGCTCCTCATGGTAGCAGAGCATGCTTGCTGCAAGCCACTAGCTGTCAAAAGTGAGCAACTGCCAGCATCTGGGTGAGGTTTGGCTCTCCTGTGCAACAAGGAATTCAGAGGACATTGCTATTTTTTGATGGTGGAAGGAACCAGATCAGGTTTTAACTTGACTGCAAATTAAGAGCTAACTGGGCATAAGAAGAATACTCCTGCACAGAGCAAGTAGGCTGAGCAAGAAGAAGTGTGTGTGTCTGATCTTGCAAGGAGCCTATTAATGGAGCCATTAAAAAAGGTCCTGTTGTGCCATTGGTGGAAGTGTTGCCCATGACTCATGGGCTGTAACAGTGCAGCATGTGGTTCTCTGCCCACAGCCAGCTCAGCCTGGGAGCTTGACTTGTGTGCAATGTTTCACTTCCATTAAAAATCAGCCTGTCTGCCCAGTTGCTCTGGCTGTCTGCAGTCACTCCTGGCCAACCCACATGGATTTGAGATCTCCAGGAGATATTTTGCTCCCATCTCTGCTACTGTGCAATCTCACAGCCGGCAAAGTAGGGAGATCCAGTTGTTAAAGCCAGCTGTTGAAAACCTCCTCTGATGCCTCCAGATCCTTGTGATATTGATTCCTTTTCTGGGAGTCATGCCACAGGGCTTGGCTCAGCCAGCATTTCCTCCTTCTTGCCTGTTTTCTCCAGCCCAGCTCTGGAAATCCCCACTCAGTTCCCCTTTCCCCCAGCCCGTGCCCCCAGGGCCAGCACGCACCCATCTGCCCTGGGTGATCCCTTCCACCCTGGTTGCTCTCAGCGTGTCCCACACTCCCCGTGCACAGGAGGCTGCAGACTCATGGCTGTTTGCTCTGCATCTGTGTTTGTGTTTGTGGAGGGCTGATCCATCCCTCAGAAGGAAGTGTGGGAGAGCCTGACTGGCCAGGAACGTCAGTGATTTGGATTTCATGAGACATGGAATCCTTAGATCTTGTTTTCTTGTCCACTTCCACCTGTTTCACTCAGTGGATGGTTTTCTGGGCAGTGAGAAGGTCAGAGGCCCTCTCTTAACTACACATCTTCATGCATGTCCATTTGTTATAGCCATACAACCACCTTAAAAAAATTGTTCTTGATACTTCAGTATGGCCAACATAAACTCCTGAGACTCTGTGAAGCTATCAATAAATTGTAAGATTTAAATGTAAAGAGAATCTATTCAGGTAATTTTATCTGCTGAATAGTTGCAAGGTGTGTGAAATAGATTCAGTCATGTGTCACATCTTAATCCTAAAATCTTAAGGGATAAAGACTTTTATAGAAAGAAAAAATAGATATTTTGGAACTCCCTTCTGATTCCAACAGAGTAAGCTTTTAGAAAGTCACCAGTGACTATGAGACACAAAACAAAAAACTAAATTTGGGAGATTCTGAAATGTGGTAGCAAAGCTTCCAATAAAGGTCAACGAGAAGAACAGGTTCTTTATTTGGTGAAGCTTTTCAATCTTAAGACAAAAACAGACAAAATCGATAATTTTTTTCTCATAAATATTTAAAATATTTATTATTTGTCTAAATCAAAATAATTTCATTCTGACTATTAGATTTTTAAACTCTCAGTAAAATGGAAAAAACCCTAAAGCAAAATTAACCTAGAAAAAAGTCAAGTCAAACTTTTAAAATACAGACAAAAATTTGTTTGATGGAAAATGCCTTTGATCAAAATTGTTTAGGGAAGTTTTGTTCCACCTGGTAGACAAGCAAAGCAGACATGTATTTGTTATTCCTCTTATGCTTCACATGTCAGACTGGGCCTTATTGTAGTCTATATAAGGTGTAAGCACACCTGTATATGTAAAGTGCAGGGCAGTGAAGTATTTGTGAAATGCTGCTGGTGATTGGGAATATGCAGAATGAATTGGACATATGCAGAATAGTGATCATTATATTATTCTCCATATACTCATGCCTGCATTTATTTTATTAAAATATGAGTTATCTATGTTTGCCTTCAAAACCTTGTTGCATTTGCTTTTCAGGACCCAGTGTGAGAGAAACATTGTCACCAATTACATTTTTATAAGTTTTAATCCTTTCTGCCATATGCAGGAGAAAAAAACCTATGCATCTTTACCATTCCTGAGGGTTATTGTGTCCAAAGGAAGACAGCAGCATGGACATGAACCTCAGTGTTCCCATTTCCAGTTGTCTAACAGCTGGTTAGTTGTGGGAGGCCACAGACATGCTCTGCTGCAAGTCTCACTTTAGTCCCAAAGTCTCCCTTCTGATAATCCACTGCATCTGATGGAAAAGGAGATTTTTAAATGGTCTACTTAACAAAATATGAGAAAAAAATGGTGAACTTTTCCTTATCTTTGCTTAAAACTGGAAATTACACAAGAGGGATAAAACTGCAGAGCAGACAAGGGTCATAATATTTCCACCATCATTTTACGTGCAGGGGAGTGAGGGACAGGAGAGGACCAGGGACACACAAGGTCCTCTGCTACACTTGGCCCAATGGGGTTGCAAAAATGGGGGAAATAGTTTATAGGGTCAGTCAATAGACTGCTGGCCACCTCTAGTGGTCACAGGTAATTCATACTTTCTAGAAACATGATCTTGATATGTCTGAAGGCATTTTGCACTGGCTTACTCTCTGAAATCAGGAAAGATCCAAAGTGCCTTTCTCAGAGAGGCATTAGCAGTGCTTCTTCCCAGCTGGGACAACCCTGAGCTTTGGTTTCTCCTCAGACAAGAGCAGAAACCATCATTAAAGTTACAGCACTCATGAGTTTGATGGGAATAAGAGTGAATTCTCAAGCAGGCCAGAGATCTGTGCCATTTCCACCCTCTACATTGCTCTCAGTGGGAACACTGCGAACATCCTGCTACGGAAATGGCAAGGTGGACAGACATCTGGAGACATGTTCAATAAAGGAAAGCATTAATTTAAGAGATTCTGCCAGAGTGCATCAACAAGACTGGCTGCACTTAAAAGGAAAAAAAAAAAAAAAAGGGGGAAAAGAAAGCAAAAAGATAAAGACTCCATTCCCCGTGGATGGAAAAGTAGGATGGTCTGAAAGGAATTGTCAACTTTGGTGAGAAAAAGAGCTGCACACAAGAAAAATGTAACTTTAAAATACACAACCACATGATGTCGGGTATGCTTAATGGAGGGAAGGACTATATTAATCTGTTTGAATTGCTAATTGGGGATTTAGTTGCCTAGATTGGGGGTTATAAGATTAAGGCTTTTATTCTGTGTTTTTGTTCTTTTCCAAAGGTAGGAATCCTCTATAGATCCCCGCTCTTGGGAATCTAATGCCCTCAAATGCACAACTCGGCAGCTGACGAGCAAGCTGATAAAGCATTCCTTGCAGATACTTAATGGGTACATTCTGTATCTCCGTCTGCATCTTTCTATCTGCCTATCTTTTTTTTTTTTCCCCCTTAGCATGCTTGGAGGAAGGTAAGCAAACAAAAAAACTGAAAGAACTACCTCTTCCCTTCATGTTTATAGTTGCTTTTCCAGAAGTCATTTCCATTTATGGAAATAAATCTCTAATTTTCTCCACTTTCTAGGGTTAGCTTCCCTATTTTATTTCAAGTTGCTTCAGCTGAATGGGACCAAATGGAAAGAGACTTCAGGACAGTGGTACACCAAAACATTGGACTCCTTGGAGGAGGAGGCAGCTTCATGCAAGGCAAGTGTGACAAGGCAGGATGCTTCCTCTCTTTATTGGGCACAGATGTCAGAGTTCACTGGAGAAAATACTTTACATACCCTCCAAAACGACAGGTCTGCACCACAGTTGTTGCAGTACAACCTCTGAAATAATAAAAATATGGGTGTGAAAGAAAGGAGAACCTTTATTGTTTAAGACAGCAAGGGGCAGTTTTTTATTGTGAGGCTGTTTACTTCTGTGCCAAGGGAAGCTGAGGTTGAGGTTGTGTCATTTGCACAGCTTCCAGTGGAGAACTGGGACATTTTGAAATTATTGATTCAGTCTTTAAAAAGGCAAATACAACAGGAAGGTATTATGTAGTAAACAACTATAGGTGTTCTAAGTCCTAAAGTATATACAGAAACCCTCTCCAAAAATCTTGTTGCCATAATTACTGGTATTTCTCCAAAAGTAAGGGCAACATAGCTTCATATCTCCCTTTTTTTTTTTTCCCAGTAGAAAGGTCAGAAGAGACAATTTTTTTTCCTCAAGGAAAATGATGGTAAATTCTGTGTTTGGTGAAAATGTGGTAACCATCCTTATCCAAAAAGTGAAAAATAAATTCTTCAGCTATGTTCTTATTTATTCTTGCAGGGAGCTCCTGTATTGGGTAAAAACAATTGCCAAACTTGTTTCTATACTTCTGCTTGTCTACTTCAACTCCCCAGTGGTTGCAAGTGTTTTAAAAAACTGTGACCTTATCTGTATTGGTAGAGTACTGCTGACTCCCAAATTGCCCCTTAGCATCCATTTTGCACCCATTTTTGTAAGAATGGCTGTTTATGGTGTGACTGTAACAATGACCTGGATTTAAGATATTAACAAAACAAACATTTTTCCTATGGGGTCCAAAATCTTTATTCTCTCCTGTGTAGGCATATTTCTACTCGGATCAAAGCCTTAATGAAGGCAAAAAAAAGACCAGAAATGCTCTGGGATGTGCCAGATTTGATAGGAGATCAGGGACCCAGCAGGCCATGGCAACCTGCCCACTTTTAATGGGATGAATATCATAGGAAATTTTGCATAAAATTCATTGTCAAAACAGTGCCAAGTCAGATCCTTCAGTTATAGCAGAATCAAAATATGGCTCTGCAGGAAGCTGAAAGCACCATAGATGCTACTGCTGTGAGGCTGGAAACACCACATGATGTGTTGAGGTGCTGAGAGGGTGTTTCTTAGAAATTATTGTCAAAAGTTCTGTGCATGATACAACAGTGGAGAGAACTTGAGAAAGTTGGGGGCACAGTGAGTAGCACATAGATGAAGCTGATAAACAGTTTCAGAGCTGGGAACAGCACAGGAACCCTTTTCTGGGTGGGAAAGGGTTTGAATTCCATTTACTCCTCAGGATTTTTGGAGTTAGGGGCTCTAGCAAGTTGCAGTGCAAATGACTTCCTTTTGCAACATGATTTAACTCTTGAACATGTCCACCTTGTTGAGATGGAGCTTGTGCTTCTTGAACGTTGAAAGAGGAACTGTGGCACTTCCATTCAGCCAAGGGAGCTGTGCTGGGGAGAATCAAATTGCTGCTCCTGGAAGACACTTGTCTTCACTGATCCAAATTTTAAAGCGTCTTATAGAATTCACTCATCACCGTACATCTGTCCCCTTGTCAGATGGGCTTGATCAGTATTACTCGGTTCCTTTGTAGAGATTTAAAAGCTTCCCATTCTTCCTTTGAAATGTGGGAATAAATCGCATATTGGGTTTTGCAAAGTGAGTGAACGGCCCCTTTCAACTAGTCAGCAAAAAGTTTCAATAGAGGAATTAAGGCCGATGGAGAAGGAAATGTGATTCTGGGCTTAAAAGTTGTTTTTGGTGCAGACTTCTAGAAACCTAGTGCATACATTCATTGTGTGAGTAATAATGGAAAAGAAATGTCTTAAACAAATACCTTTTGTAGGATAAGTTTAATGCCACAATCATATTACTTGGATTGACTGCAGAAATGGGAATGCAAATGATAAACCTTTCCCAACAACACTAATCTGAGAGGAGCTCTCTGTGAAGAATAGCTTCTGAAATATTGTACACAATGAAATATTGTGTCTTTCCCTACCCCCAAGGTTGAGGTCTTCTTCCCCTCTTCAGGCAAGTGGCACTAGTCGGATTACAGTGCAATCATAACAACTAAAGATGGAAAAAGCTATTGGGCCATTTAATCTCTTCCCCTGCCAGTAGAGGATTACTCCTGAAGCATGTTCTTCAATACCTTGTCCAATGCTGGGTGACTGGAGCAATAGGTTTCCATAATTTTTTAGGGAGATTATCTTTTAGATAAGACCTTAATGACCTATGTCCTAACTACTCTGCACAAATCCTCCAAGCTGGATTCCTCAAAGTTAGGCTTAAATACAGCTGTGTGCATGCATTTGCCTGTATCTGTTCTTAAAATCAAGCTTAGGGCTGTCACAATGATTTTGATTGAAGTTGTTAACAGCTCTTTGGTCAGAACTCCCTCTGCTCTCACAACTGTGCACACGTAAAGTAACTCTTTGGCCATTTGAATTCAATCCATGTGTAATTACATATTGGAGGTTCTTCTGAAAGTTTTTAATTTGTAAAGAAAATTCAGGATGTTTAAAAATCTAATCATTTACTAATGGATAGCTTGACAAAAATATTCTTTTCAGTTCACATGGCGTGATTTGCTCTTTTAAAGATCTGTAGATAAATTTGGGCTTATTTACAGATTTATTCATTGTTTTTTTTATTATTTGGTCTATGTGGTCATATTTTTCTGCATTACGAGTTTTTTTGTTATTTTGCCAGGGACTCACATTTTTCTTACCAAATTATGATTATGAAGTTATAGTTATTTTTAAATATAAAACTGGGTAAGATATTTTGTTTTCCTACTCCTTTACTGCATTTCCTCCATATTGTTATTACTATTGTGCATACAGTCTTGTATGTGCAGAAATATATATAGAGCCATCAATTTTCTAACTTCTCAACTGTATTTTAAAGCAAGTACCCAGAGAATTCTGCAGTCATTAGAAACATGCTTTACTTTGAACAGGAGGAGAATAACAACATAAGCAATATAACATACAATATGATAATGGTTCCTTTCTCCCCTAGTGAAGAGAGGTCAGTTCTTCCTCTATTCCTCAGGCAATGGAGCAGTCAGATTATTAGCAAAATCTAATAATGGAAACAAGGGGGAAAATGTTAATTTAGATATGAACTGTCATATATTTAAGCTTTAGACATGTAGGATCAAGATGTAAATTGATACTATACTGTTGAAGATTTGATGAAAGGAAAAGGTGTTAGGTACTCAGATTTAACAGGAATCTTTTTCATGTTGTTCATGTTTTTGCATCTGGACTTGTGGTTCTTTATTAGAAAAAAGGACCAGTCCTTTTTGTTTCTATAATAGAAATTATATTTAAAGAAGGATTAGATTGTGCAAATAGTTTCAGACAGACACCCTGCCAGAGAAGAAGGTCATACAGGATCACAGGAGAAGCGTGTCAACAAACTGTGATGGTCTTGCATGTTGAGTGGCCAAAAATCTGTAAGATGGAACAAAAAGCATGAAAAATGCAATGTCAGTGGCAAGTTGATCAGTAAAATTATTTCCTTTTTTTTCCTGAACAAAAATAAGAAAATATATGTAAGGATGAAAATTATTACAAATAATCTCTACTCCTTAATTAAGATGTCTGTGTTTGTCTATTCCGATTCTGGCTCATTAGTTCGTTTCTTTGATATTGCAGAACATTCATGAGCTTTATCTGATAACTCAATTTTCACCCGAGACTTCAACAAATTTTGTCATTAAATTGATGAAAAAAATAAGCAATTTTCCATCACTAAACATCCGTCTATCTCGGAGGAACTTGACTGCTAAAAACAAGTCCAAGGTGTTGCTGTGCAATGGCACAGAAATTTTGGGTAGCTGAAGAGTTCGTAATGTCGAATGTGGCAATTTTCTAACCCTGGAAAGAGCATCAGGGAAGGGAGTGCCAGCAGTAGACAGGACTGATTGATTTCATTGCATGCTGCTAAGGCAGGCTCAACACTTGTGTGAAGAAGCTCAACATGCAGTAGTAAACAAGTGGGAGCTCCCTTTGGCCCAGAGGGCAGCTGGCATGGCCTGGTCTGGCTCAAAACCACGCGGCTTAATTTTCATCATCCTCCAGAAGAGAAGCTTCATCCCCTGCTGCTTATTGGCAGTGGTCCTTGATCTGCACCAGCCCTGAGCCATGCCCAGAACTTGTCAGGGAAAAATGAGACACTTGGCAGAGGTCAAAACTGTGCTATGCACTCGCCAGCAGCGTCTCAGCAACTGGGGGATTGCTGGCTGGAGCATCTCTCCTGGTTCTGCTTCCCTTTCCAAAACAGGCTGCAGCCCTACATGCCCAGCCTCATATTAAGCTGCATATGCACAATTCTATTGATTGCAATACTATAAAAGAACATTTTATTTATTTTTCTTAAGCAGTGACAACTGTAGAGGTATTCCTGACATAAACTACCGGATAGTAGGTGAAGGACTGGGATACTGGAGAGAGCAAGCAAAGGGTATAAATGATGCAAGAGATGCTTTGCTTAGGATATATAAATAGAAGGAGAAATTCAATGAAAAACATATTAAAGCAAAAAAACCACCCTGAACCTAGTTTCTCTATTCCTGAATTGTATCTTCCAAGAGAAAATGTTCCCAAGAATGTTAATACTTTTTCTCAAACCTGCTGAAAATACTTAGCAGATCTGATTAAGTCAAGGGTAAATTTAGTTATCCCCATAGCTGGTTTGATCTCAATTGCATTTTTGATTGCTTGGTTGTAATTGCCATTTTTATTTTATTGTGTCTCTAATAGGTGCAAAGTTTCTTTTAATTTAGTGGTATCTAACTTACCTTGCAGTGTGTTTTGATTCTAAGCAATTTCAGTCTTAAGCATACTTAATTCCCATCTGAGATCCTCCATCACTAACAACACAAGATCAAATAACCAACTAATTAAAATTTATGTCCATCTTCTATTGAAGTCATCATTCATATCCCCTTGAGTAGGTGATTTCTGACTGGTGATCCCACAGGAATATTTTTATGTCTACAGTAATATCTGAGTGTGGAAATGTGGAGTTTATTCTGTTTCATTCCTGTGTAAATGGAAAAGGTTTCCATTAAAGGGTATTTTTATTTTCCATTCTCAGATATACTGTGCAAAAATGTGGCTAAATTTGCCTTGCTTCAAGGAAACAGTGTAGGGTTATATATATATCATTTTCTCATTAAAATGTACATCAGATAAAATGAATTTCATCTTTCAAAAGCTACCTTTTTTGCTGTTATTTCCTTTTAGGCACAACTGTTTCCCTAGAAATAGAGGTGCAAACCCCTTCTGAGATGTCAGTATCATTCTGAACATGTTATTTGGGGTGTTAGGTGACCACTCATCTCTTCTGTGAGTGAAAAATGGCTTCAGCTTGTACCTAATGACAACTTTACCTCCCCAGATATGTTTATATTTGCAAAGGGAGCAAGGCTGGGGCTCAGATTCAGAGAAGTGGATCCCCTTTATCCACACTGTTTGATTGCACATTGGCACCATGCTGGACGTGTCCCAGTGCCCACCAGGGAGTGGCTGTTCCCAAGAGGCAGGATGAGTGAGACTGCAACCCTTCCAACTGCCTTCACCTTACACAGTACTCCAACACTGTCCCAAGAAGATTTGTGTGCTCTTAAATGCATACTCATGAGCCATTATGTGATGCAAACTATTCTTACCACAGGCCTCATGCTATGAAAACAGCTCTGTGGTGGGCAGAGACACAGCTCTCACAGCGTTTCAAAATCATGGAACTACAGAAGAAGACACAAGGGGTGATGGTTCTGTCTTAATGTCCCCATTGCAGCACAATATGGTTCAGAAGAAACCCAGGACCAAGTTCTGTGCAGCATGGATTTGACCAGGTCATTATGCCTCAGGCCTGCTTTATTTAGCATGAATTTCAATATTTCTTTAGCCATACAGACACAGCTTAAAACAACATTTACTAACTCTGCTTTCCTCATCAGGACAAGGAGAGGGAATGGCCCTTCCTCTCTGCAGTGCACCTACTGCATCACTGCTCTCCTTTCACCCAGGTGGAAGAAGCCACCTGAAAACAGCTCTGCAAATGCAGAGCCCTCACAATGGACCTCTAAGTGGAAAACCACAGGGCTGCAGAGCAGCGTCCTGTCAGAAATCAGCCAGAAATGCTGATTATCAAGGACAGAAATTAGAACAGGATTTGCACCAAAATGAGTGTCCAAGAAAACAGTTGTGCATGCAAAAGTGGTTAAAATAAAGCAAAGGGCATCGTGGCTTCCTGATAAATTGCACTCTCCATAGTTTTTTCTGAGCTAAAATTAAAAGTCTGATGATGTTTTCAGCACTGTTATTTATGCCACTCTGTGGCTTATTTCATTTTATCTAGATGGTTGCAATGATTTTTATGCATCATTTCTACTGAGTCAGGTCCACTTTTGAGCACATCCGGTTGGCATTAAGTTTTTCCAACCAGGACAATTCCCAAGTACACGCTGTCCTCACTTCCAACAAAATAATTAAAGACACTGTGGGACTGTTTGCTTTAGCAGTGCTTGATATGACAGGCAGGTACACCCAGCCACCCTGGGCAGTGTGCAGAGACAGGACACCCCAGACCAGGGCACCCATGGAGCTTCCAGATCTCTGGGACAAGGAGGTCCCACATCTCCACAGCTGCCTGTGGGCTTGGAGTGGGAAGGAGGGGTGGTGGGCTTGGCTGCTCAGGGGCAGTGCTGTACCCCATGCCCACATGATGAGTGCTAAGCAGGACTAGAATCCCTCCTGCTCTTTCACACTGGACCTGGCAAAGTCCTTGGAGCTGAAACAGAGAAAGGAGTGGCTTTGCCAGGGGTCTTGCATCAGGAGAGTGGAGAAATTAAATATCATACTCTGAGGTCGTACTGCCATGGGCTGATTTTCTCCATTGCTTTTGAAGTGAGAGGAGGTGAAATGTGCTGTAGCTCCTCATGGATCTTCTCCCACTCACTGCTGTCTTTTGGGTCTCAGAGCAGGCTGCTGCTCACATTCCTGGGGCAGCAGGGAAGAGACCTGCAGACACAACCAGATCGTGTGTAGGAACAGACTCCAGCACTGCTTGTCCCCATCACAAGCAGAATTGGCTGATTATAAAAGAATTGCACAGGGCTTGAAGCTCCTCTGACACCACAGGTTTTCGGTGCTGGCATGTCCAGCACCAATAGCAGAGAAAAATTTGTGAGGATCTTGGTCTGTGAGCAGTTTAGAAAAAAACTTACACTGATGGTTGCAATCATCTTCTTCCCAAGCACACCAGTTCTGTTCAGAAATTACTGTGGGATTGATGGAATTTAGGCAGGAGGATATGATTGAATGCTTCTAAAACAAGAGAGAGGACGAGAAATGCCACATAGTGGTTCTAGGGACATATTTCTCCTCTGGCCTCCTGTGTGGGGCCATAATTAGAGATCTGATTTACCATTATTGCATGATTTATTTCTTTTAGTTCTTGCTTCCACTGAGTCTAATAGATTTCCTCACGTTATTAGATAACCCTCTCTGTGAGCTGTTGTATAGATAATGGTTTCATGCCGCAGACCCAGAGCTTTAATTTTCACGAGTGCACTTAAAAATAACAATCAGGCAATGAGTTATTAGTCAAGTTATTACTCTCAATTGTGTCACCATTAAATAGTTTGGTGGCTTTCTTAGCTACAGGAGTGATTGGCTTAGTGTCCTCTCAGTCAAATGGGGAATGAGCTTGGTGACTCTTTCATTGTCACTTCAGAGTGGCTCACAGCACCTGGATGTTGGTGCTTGTCATGTCCAAGGCTCGAGATTAGCACATAAACCAATGCTTACACCCTGCAGATTACAGTGGAACTAAAGCAGATATTTTCGTAATAGAAATATATTTGAATATTTTGCTCAATTTAAGGAAAAAAATGAGTGGTTTTTTATGGCCCTTTTGCTGGTGAGCTCTGGATCCAGTTTTTCAACCACTGCAGGTCTGCAGAAGAGCCACTCCCAGCTATTGGCATGGGCTTTTCCATTTTGAAATTGTATATCAGGTTACCTGGGCTTTGGGAGTCTGATCATATCAGAGCCAGAGTCCACTGTGAAGTGAAGGGCATTTGATGTGTAATGGATGTCATTCAGCAACGGAGCGAATCAGGCTCTTAAGCTTTTATTGCATCCCACAACGTGAAAGTGGAGAAGTCCAAGTTTTATTTAGCTCCATAAAATATTAAACCTCAACAGTGATGGAGTTGATAAAAGTCTGTATTTTGTAAAAAGCTTTTGTTTCAGGTCTATCCTTTAGCCTGTACATTCTCAGAAGAAAAAAAAAATAAAATAAAATAAAAGCAATATCTATTATTACCAGCAAATGATCCAATAAGTGTCTTGGGTATTTCTGCCAAACTTCTGTGCAGGTTCCTAATGAGGGAGATATTAAGTTAAAATCAATGTGGGAGTAGTTCTTGTAGACCAGGGGAAAGTGTGTCATTAGTTTTACTGGCCAAATATAGTATCATCATCCATTAACTCCCTAGCTGAAAAATATCCCGTATCTCACCAGGATGCTGATCAAGTCATGTTCTTGTATATGATTTCTCTTAAGGCATATCTACCATGTATTTCAGCAGGAAGATTTATGGCAGGAGAATCCCAAAGCTCTGGGAAATTTTGTGTTGCTACATTTTACCTGTATCCTACAAATCTACAAAAATAAAAAAGGAAGAAAGCCATGACATAAAAAAACTGCTGTAGGCTTCAGGAAGTCATTTTATCCAAACAGACCATCATAAAGCTTTGAAACTTAAACTAGACAGTTCTCAAGAAACATAACAAATCTCAAAGCACAAGAGACAAATAGTCATGAGGAAATTCAAGATCTGGTATTCAAGTTCCAGTTAAAACTATGAAGACACAATATAATCCATGACACATATGCTTTTAAGGAACTTTTTAATGTTCTAAATATGATAGGTAATTTTTGTCTTGTATCCACAAGATGCAGTTTGGAGTTTTCTGAAACTATTGATGGATTTCGATTTAACAAATCAGATAATTCTGACTGGAAAAAAAATACAAAAAAAACAAGAGCATGGTTCAGCTCTGCATTAAATAAAAATTCATTATGGGTATTGCTCATACTCTTAGGGAAGAATTTTTAAAAGTTGCTCAAGAAAAGTATAACAAAACAGTCCTTTCTCTCTTCTAGATTAATGTCATGGTCTTTAGTTTTATGTTCCTAGTTTTACCATACAACTGAAACACAGTTTTTCACCCAGTTCTGTACTTACATCAATGTAGAAATGCTGTTGAGTAATTAATTTCATTGGCCATCATTAAAACAAGATATCTCAAATCTAAAGTTTTCACTTCATATGGGAGAAACTGCTGAGAGACCAAAGATTTAGAATCCTGGACAAGACAGAGAGCATATGATATCTAATTCTAAATCTAAATTGTTTGGTATTTTCTGATACTGTGGTCACCCCTACTGTGGCCTTCTCAGAGGAAATAATAGAATGTACTTCAGGAACACTTGATCTAACAAAAGCAAAATGCAGCTATTTGGAATGGCCCTGACAAGCTGTCAGTGAAGTGTATTTGAAAGATGTGCTGAGTGAGGGTGCAGGGGAGCAGCCCCTCTGTGGAGCCACATGCAGCTCTGGGGGACACGGAGCACCAGACACTGCCAGTGGAAGGTGCCAAACCCCAGACCCTTCTCCCTGCCCTCCCACGAGCTGCTCAGGGGGTGTCTCAGACCCAAAGTCTGTCCTGGAGGGAACTCCCCACATCTGACAGTGGCCCCATGCCACCAGGTTTTGCAGCAGCTCCTGAGGGTTGCTGCCAGTAAAGCCTTCCTGACTCTCCAGGGAAGGGAGCCTGGGTGTGCACAGGGCAGCCCTTTACAGTAAACGCAATCCTCACTCTCGTTAACCCTCTCGTTTGATAATGATCCACTAATGGAGAGAATTAAAGTTGGCAGCCTTTGCCTTGCAGCTGTTCTCCACTCCCTCCTGATGAAGACAGGCATTGGGGAGCCAGTCTGCCATCAGGAGATGCTTCTTCCCTTAGGCTCTGCCTCCTCCTCACATCACAGAATCAGAGCCCCGTGGCTGTCTGCAGGGCTGAGGCACCCAAAAGGCTGCATTTGTCTATTCCAGTGTCGTTAGAAGTCAGGCAGGCTAATTTTTAAGCTTGGATATCTCAGAGTTTCTGCCAGAAAATAAAGAGTATGCTGTGAACTTCACATTGCCTGCTACCAGAATTGTTTGAATTTCTGTTAAATCTTTGTAATTTCTTTTTTCTCTTTACTGGTTACATGACTTTTCGAAAAGTCCTTTCAGTCCTATTATAACATTATAAATCAACTGCTGAATGATTTGAATTCAAGGTGGTTGATTCCTCACAATTTCTGCAAGATCAAAGGTATGGCTGTCCTCCAAAAGCTGTGATGCTTCACATCAAAGTTCACAATGAAAACTATCTCAATTTTCCTCCTCAGCATTTGGATTTGACTTTATGACAATAACATTTCAACTCGCCTGTTCAGCCTTCATTTGCAAGAGGACATGGCTGTGCAGGTTAGCATGGCAAAGGCAAAATCAAATGGAGCAACCCTGATTTCAAACCTCCTGTTCCTTGAATTTGTGAGCTTGTTTAAAACAGTGAATGTCTTTAGCAATGCTGTAAATATCCCTTTAGTAAATGCCCTGAGTATCTTTCAATCCATGCTGATCCTTCTAATCACAGCCACATTGTTCTGGCTGTGTCATTGAAAATGCTTTTGACAGAAAAAATGATGATCACCTGTGATGGAGTTTGTAAAACGCCTAAGATCAAATCTGTTATTTCATCAAGAAAAAACAACATTCAGTTCATTTCTTTCTCTCTTTCATGTGCAATGCTTTTCACTGTTTTTTCACTAGCCTTTTTTATTCTTTTTCTCCACGAGCCTCACAAAACAAATAACTGGTGGGAAGTTCATAAAGGAATTGCTTTTACTTGCTTCAGGTGCTGACGGCCTGGTGTGTCTTGTTATGTTGGGGTTTTCCTCTTAAAGCAGGCTCTGGACTCTGCTTTGCTTGCAAGTAAGAGTTCTGCAGATGTGCAATGGCTGATATTCCTGTCCCTGTTCTTGTACAGCAGAACTAGACTTTAAAGTGTCTGAGGCTGGTATATTCAGAGAATATCAGTCATAAATACTTTTATGTCTGACTCATTTAAGTTAGAGTTGTAACTTTCACATTGCCACGTGCCTTTATATTATTGAACTTTAAAGGAATTCCTTTCGAAGCCTAATGTTTGGCTCATGATGAAAGAAAATCAAACAGCTTATTTGGAGTTACGTTAAATAATTATGTGTAACCCTTTAAATGCTAGATATGCAAAAAAAAAGTGCTATATGGTGACTTACTTAGCAAAAACTTAAGGCCAAAATCTGCCTGTCTTTCCCCCCTCCCCTATCGCATTTTGTTTCTTCTGAAGTTTTCTGAAACAGAAGTTACTCTTAGCAAAAATGGTATGATTAGGTAAAATAGAGTTTAATTCCTGAAAAAAAATTGTTCATAGGAAAGGACTTGGTTCTGTACCCGAAGTTATTGCTGACATCATTGGGAATTCAACTGAATTGAAGATTCACAGGATTATTCCCTGTTTCTCATGGCACTTGCTGTGATCCCCAGTATTGAAGGCTTTTCTGGGTGGGAAAGGGTACATCTGAGTCCCAGATATCCCTGCACTGGTAGATGCTCACAGGTCCTGGAAGGCAATAGCTGCTTTTTGCCTCGCTGAAATGGGACACCAGTGGAGATTTCTGGAGGCACTAAGAAGCCATGATGCTGAACCTGGACAGGGAGATTTATGTCCCAGAAAAATAAATATGAATTCAGCAGTTACTCTCAACCTATGTTAAACCTTCCTTACCTGCCCTAACTGATGGTCTTTCATACTTTTGAATAGAAAAAGGAGGTAAAAAATAAAATCCTGCAAAGGATCTAATCCCAGCTGAGTCACCCAAGGTGATTTAGGAATTCCTTGGATTTATGCCCTCTGCTCCAACACACCTTAAGGCTTATACACAGGATTATCTGTTTGGGATCTGTCACGTCACTCAAGCCATTAAAAAATATTCACAATATAGAGGGACACATTTCCAAAGTATTATGAAATCTCTTTTAGAAGATCTTGGTTGCATGGTAACTTTTTATTAACTTAATTGCTGTATGCAACTAAAGAGACTAGGAAAAATTGCCTATTTTCGTGGGCTCAAGTACTTCAAGGAGAACACTGGGCTTCATTGTGTTAGAGCATTTTTGGCTTCTTCATTGCTCTGAGCCACGACAATTTGTTGTCAAAATAAGTGAGCAAGTATCATAAAGCCTGGGCAAAGGAGCAAAATTTCCTCTTATCTCAGAGAAGATTGAATTTAAAATCTGAGCTATGATTCAGATCATGTGTTTTTGTTTGCCAGTTAGTTAGTTAGTTTATTTGTTTGTTTGTTTATATATTTTTCTTTCTATTTATTTGATCCAAAATAGACTGTCCTTAAAAATTTGGGGCTTTTTACTGGCAAAACTGCACCTGTCTTTTGCTGGTTTGCTGAAGGTTGTGTTTATGTACTGCATTTAAAAAAAAAAAAAAAGTCTGCCTTCACTGAAATCTTTGCCAGAATAAAAATTGCAATATTTGACTTTTATATACAAGACCAAGGATGGGCAAGAACTAATTCAGGTCAAAAGATGAAAGAAGTTTTAGCCTTAAATAATTTTAAGAACTGCTTAAATGAACCAGTTTGTCTTTAACTACTTTTTCTTCTTTTAAAACATTTGGAAAAAGGACACAAAAGGTAGAGAGAACTGTACTTCTGAATCAGAAATAAATCTGTAGCACTGTGAGAACTATAATTGAACAAATGTATTTTTAGGTGCTTGTTACCATGTTGTTACTTTTTTGTTTAGATCACACAGATATGATCATTGCTTCACTTTGTCGTTCACTCTCTAAATATTTTACAAAAGGCAATAAACCACGTTCATTTTTGACAGGGTGCTGTTGCATGCTAAGGCCCTCACAGTTTGTTTATAGCATACCAAAAGCATTCTGTTAATGAAACATTTCAAGGCTAATGAACCAAAACCTTGCACCAAACAGAGAGCGGCTGCAAAGGCTTTCTTGTCTGCCTTTGTCAGAGTTCACGTTTCAGCTGTGCTCTCTGCTCCACCCACTCTGCAGATAAAACAACACGTCAAGTTTGCAAGATTAGTTTTCTATGGAAAAGCTGTAGCAAGTCATGCCATTAACTCTTTTGAGGCAAATGTGCTCATGCTTTTTGGGAAAATTGGCTACTGCTGCGCCACAAGCTGCTGTCCTATTCCCCTGAAGTTTTAATGTCCCATTGATGAGACTAAAATAAGGTCCAGAGGAATAATGAGAAAGTACCTTTTGCCAAGAGGGACTTCATGTGTATGGTCTGTGATAACAATCCTGTGGTTCTGTATAAAATCAACTCTATTTTGAGGACCTAATTCATTTGGGGGGGAGTGTTTTGTGGTGGGCACTTCCAAACTGAGTTTTGACCAAAGCAAACCAAGCTCTTCATCCTGCAAATCTGTAAGCAGCCAAGTAAACGTGCACAGTGAAGTTATGATCCATAAAGGCACGTGTCTGGGGAGCTATGTTCTCCTCTCTGCCTCTGATATTTTTTGTGGCCTCACTGAACTACTGTTACAGACCTTTTCTAGCTCTGTAGTTGCAGAGTGCCTGGCAAAAGGCCCCACCCAAGCAGCACCCTGAGAGTGAAAGCTGTATCATCAGTGAGCCTGGAGTGACCACACTGGGTAGGTCTCAGCCAGTCACCTTGCAAGTATATGGAGTAAGAAAAAGGGATAAGCAGAGAACAGGTAGGAGAGGAGAAAGATATTATTTTAAATCTTTACTGGTTCATGGTGAAGACAACCACAGAGTTATGGTTGCATCTAACCCTGCTAACAGCCAAAAGAGCCCTGATGTTGTAAAAGTCCTGCGAACACAGGATCAGGTTTGTGCTGTTGCTGCTGCCCATCTCAGGTCATCATCCCAGCAGTGCTCCTCACCTGGGTTGTCATCAGGAATCCAGTCCCTCTTGTTTAGAAGGGAAGCTCCTTTGTATGTGAATCCTAAAACATATGTACTAACACAAACAGCTGCCTTTTTTAAGGAATGTAGGGTAGGTAATATGATCTAGAGCAAATACTTGAAGCAAGTTGTTGTTGAAACTCCAGTATTTTGCTGTTGTTCTCACAGGTCAGTGGATTGCCTGCTTCAGAAGAAGGTAGAGTCATACACCAGGTACTTTAAATATGCTTTTCTCTATCACTGGGCTGTCCTAGCAGTCTGTCACAGGACTGGAGAGAGAGAGCAGAGAGACTACAGGCAGTTTCTTCCATGCAAAATGGAAAGTGTTTGGTAGAAGGGAATTTGAGAGAAGAGCTACTTGGGAAGAAAATTCTGTGGTAGGAAAGTGGATCCCAGTGGTAAGTAAGAGACTCACAGTCTTTATTTGGCATAGTTCCATTATGCTCCACGTTCAAAAAAGGATAATTTTAAAAACACAGTTGCAGGTGAACATTCCCTGCAATTCCAACTGCAATTATAGTTATGAGTCTGACATAAAGCTATTCCTTGGCCATTATGCTTCGTTGTTCTAATAAAGTTACTTGTTCCACTAGGAAAAAAAATGCAACTGAAAAAATTATCTTCCTCATATCAGTAACTTCTTTGAAAATAACAGCTGTGTATAGGCAATAGTTACTATATTTTTAAGAACACTCATATTCTTTCAGGCAGCTGGAAAGGTTATTCTTACTAGTTTCGAATCTAAGATAAAAATCTTCACCAGCCACATGAACAGGCCCTGTCTGGAGACAATATCTTTAGCCTACTTTTCTCCCAGGAACGTGTTTGAGTGTGGTTTTTGGTTTGGTAGTGGAGTTCTCTGATGTGTATCAACTGAAACATAGGAGTGTTTTTTTAATCATCATCATTTGTAGATGTGGTCCAAGTTAGCATTGGGTGGATGTTCTACCTGCAAAACGAAATATGAATAAATTCACCTGCTTACTCTGAACTCGTTATTCAGTAGCTCCATCTTTTTCAATGGTTTTTCACTCCATTAACATGTGAGGTACCTTTAGTGCATAGTATATGAAGATGCAATTTAATTACTTTTTCTTTGACTGGAAACAATGAAATCCCACTGTTGTGAAGTGGAACAGATTGCAGTCATGTTGCATGTTGAGTCGCAGGCAGGGATCACAGCATCCTCAGCATACAATAAAAAAAACCTTTTTAAATGGCATCCAAAGTGATCTTTCAAGTTGCTACTCCCTGGATATATCCTTAAGGAATGGAAATGTAGAAAGGCAGGAAGTCAGTGAATGACGAGGAATTGGTGCTACAAAGTGCTGTTCACCTCCTGCTCTCCCACCAAGCCTTGCAGGAGATTCTCCTGCCATTTGCTGGAGCTGACAGCCACTCCTCCTGGGCTGCTGCAGCAGAGGCAAGCTCACAGGAAGCCTTTTTAATAACTGCTGTGTTTGGAGAAAAGAGAGAAGGGTGATAGTTCTTCTGATTTAGTTCTTTGGTGGAACAAGCTGTGTCTGAGTCTGGCAGAGCTCCTGAGTTTTTGGCATGAGACTTTGCTTTATCCCCTTGCTGTTGTCAGTCTTCTGTTCCCAACTCTTCGCCAGCTGACAAACCTCAGCCTAGCATGAATGCAAATGCCAAAGGCAATTCTGAGGAGGTGTCATCTCGTCTTTTTTGATACAACCCTCTGTATTCTGGATGTATTGGCAAAATCCTCTTTAATGCAGTGAAAGCTGATAGTGCCCTGAAGATAGGGATGAAAATTGGAAATAGCTTATTTTATGTTTCTTCAAGAGAAATTTGCAGGGAGTAAATAGATAGGACATATCACATAAGGGGATTCATTTTAGCACAGATAAATGTCTGCATTTTATGAGGCTAAAAAAGCAACTTGAGATTTCCTTCTATGAAATCCAGAAGTTGAGACAGCACAAAAGAGCCAGCTGATCCCTGTTCTTTTACTCTTTGAAGGTAAGCTGAAGACCACCAATTTCAAAAGCAAGTATTGATTTTGGGTATCCAACTTGAAACTCCTTAAAAGTAGAATGCTGTAAAAAGGAGTAGTAGATTGAAGGAGGTGGTCCCTTAATTTCTGCAAATTGAGCCTTTTCTAAGTGGCTGAAGCTGCTCACTTTGGAGTGCTTAGATGAGTAAAGGCTGATGGCAGAATGCAAATGCACTATAAATAATCACAAAGTACCTCTGACGTGCACTGTGTATTTGTGCTTCATCCTGAAATCATGAGTATTTTCAAGCCATATTAGTACAGAAGTAGAATATTAGGATTGTTGAGCATTTTACTGTGAAATCTTTTCTCATTTTGCATCAGAAAGGTCAACAAGATTGTGTGGAATCATTTCCAAACACTTCTCCTCAAGCACCAAATATTCATGAAAACAATATATACAAGATTTTAAAAATAGATGTTGAAAGAAACTCAAAGAGTGAATATTTTTACATTTAAAAGAACTTTGTTCATTAAATTGGTAAGTCATTTAACTGAGGAAAATGTAGATAACATTTTTTGAAATGTGAAAGATATTTTACATATTGTAACTTTTAATGATATTCTGCTGTGTAATAGCAGTCCATAATTATCTGTCAAAGCTACTGACTTACCTTTTTTCTCCAAAAGCTACTCCATAATAAAGTGCTACTATCATAATAGCTATTCTACTTTTCTCTATTAAATTCTTTCCCACTTGGAAGAATAAGAGGTATTGAATATAATTCTACAGAATCAGCTTCTGTAGGGCTAAAACAGGTGTTTAACTGGAATGGAGTAATGTTTAAAAAGGATTAAAATTGAAACAGGAAATATTTTGTGCCAAAAATATTGTGCTTAGGGTTGCTCATTGTCTTAAAGTTGATGTTTCAGACAAAGATTTGCTTTCATTTGAGTGAGATGATTTCTGTATCTTATTATCCTTTCAAATACCTACATAGAAATGTTAGAAAGCCCAGCCAAATGGATGGACACACCCCTTATTTTGGCAATTTTGTGAAAGTGACACCTGGACAAACATCTGGGCAGCTGAATCTGTCAGTGGTAGTGAAAGTCAGCCAGAAAGGTCAAACATGCTGTAGACAATTGTAATACTTTGATTTAATCGTGTTGAGCTTAAAGCTGTGGGGCAGGCTTGTTCAAAGAAATGCAGTGAGCATGAATGGGGATGTGATAAGGAGGAGAAATGAAGAGAGTCCATGAAGAAGGTCCCGTTTTAACCTGTCACTGGCAGAATTCAAGTGTTGTCCTTCAGCTGCCCAGTCATGTCAACTCACCCCACGGGTATCTCAGGGAAAGAATGCAGGTCCTACCCCAGGCAGGTGGCTGTGCAGCTGTGGGGCCAGTGCCTGCCAGGTTCTTCTTGATGGCTTTTATATCTTTGGAGGCTTTTTTCCATATTGCAACAGATTTTGAAAAATATGCTCTCTGAAAATAAGGGATCACTTTTCTGTTCCCAGCTCTGGGAGCAGGTTCTGTTCCTTCAACATCCAGATAATGGTGTGTATGAAATATTATGTTTCAAGGCACAGCTGGAGGCAAAGAGACTGAGATGGTGATTTTGCTTTATCACCCTAAAACTGCTTGAAGTGAAATGAAAACATTGGCCTTAAACTCTCACTATCTTTCCATGACAGAAGTTCCTGCAGAGCTGGAGAGAGACTGAGGAGCACAGAACAAACTGTCCCAATTTCCCTGCACCATCCTGTATGACCCAATACTTGCTAAAATCTCCATCATGGTTTGTCCTGCTCCACCAGGGTGTTCCTTTCTCACTTAAAGTGCCATTTGGCTAAACCATGGTGCCACATGGGATGTTTGTGAAGCAGCCACACGATTTACCTTTACCTTGCTCACTGTCATCAAGCCTCACGTTGTTTTTGAATTAGCAGAGTAGCTTTTCAAACTGTAGGTAAGGGGGTGAGATGAGTGATTTTGCACAAGAAATAGATTTGATTACTCTAATGAGAATTTTTACATTATTTCATCTTTGGCAAACCATATGACATTTGATGAAGAACACAGCCCAGGCCCCAGATCTGACCATATTTTACATTTTTGATAGAACTTGATCATAAATTAAATCCAAAGGGGAAAAATGGTCTAAAATGGGTGCTCTTTTAAAAGCAAAAGAGTAAAGCAGGCAAGAAATAATTTTGAAAACTGAACTTCTATGAGACTTTTTACTCTGATCTGCTCTTTTGACCTCAGAGATGATGTCAGCAGCTTGGCCACCAAGTTGTCACAGCTGGGAGCAATGCACTGGCAGAGGTACTTATGTTGACTTCACTGGTGCTTGCTCCCCACAGACACAGCAGGTGCACTGCCCTCCTCATGTGGCATAGCGTGCCACACTCCAAGTGGTCAGTCTGGGTCCAGCACAACTCTGCATGACTAAGGCAGCAGTGATCTTGCTCTTAATTAGCAGAGAAGTACTGCTATGGAATTACTCATGGAAGAGGAGGCTTCTGTAATCAGGATGCCTATTTTGAGGTATGTGCTGTGATGGTTTTCTGGTGAGAAGGGGAACCAGCCCAAAGTTTGAACAGATGTGACATTATGAATGTGCCACATGTCCCAAGAGCTTGGCTCCTGCTCCCCAGCATCCCCAATGGTGAGTTACACTTTCCTTCATAGGGTGACAACCATGTTTCAAATATTTCCACCCCAGCTGTTAAATTTCTGAAATTTTTGAGTTTCACACCAGCCAAGCAAGTGGACATTTCCCTTCTAAAGGGGCGTCTAATTGGCGCACAGATTCATTTGCATGAGTTTTCAGTTTTCAACAGGTGGCACTAAAGAGCCAAAAAATGATTCTATTCCCAGTCTCCAGCATGTAAACTCCTGGGCAGGCACTTTTATGTGTGTTTATCTATTTAAATATGGCATTATAATTCCAACATAATTAGTCATGTAGTTGAATTGCATGACCACATCCATCCAAGACGTTTGCATGTACAATTAATTAGGATTTATCTAAAAGCCCACTTTTTGTTCTCTGTTTCCTACAAGTTAGATTACTCATGGATGGATTAGATGCTGATTTCGTTTTGAAAATGTCACAATGCCTATACTTGGAGAAAAATAAGTCTTCAGAATTGGTAAGCAATAGGGTGGTAAAGAATTCTTTCTCATTTCCTTTGTATTCTTATAACGCTACCAAAGGCCAATGCTGTATAGCATGGCCAATGAGGGCTAGGCTTGCTGTATCCTAGAGAAGTAAAAATCAATAGCACCTTCTTCAGACTTCTTCATTTTAGCAGAAGCAGGATTTACAAAACCAGAATGGTTTTGCACATACTACTACTTGGATTCAATCCTCTTTCAGTGTGATTTTTACTTAAACTTACAAGTTCCCAATGGTTGCAATACATTTGTCAACTTGATTGCTTGGAAAATAACAGTCAGAAAAAGAAATTATTAAAGACCTCCTTGGGAAACTTCCTTGTTTTCATGAAAAACATTTTCATCCATCTCAGTTGCATGAGCAAATGGAGACACACCTTGAGATGCGTTCTTCTATGACAAATGTGAACTAAAATGCTATGAATGGCCCAGAAACAAAAAAAGAGCTTTGAAGAGGTGTCCATGCTGATGACAATGAACCAAAATACCTCAGAATCATGAAGGGCAGCATGGTTTTGGTTTCTTAAGTTTTTAACAAAGCTTTTTTTCTTCACAGTGTATGTTCTCATTTCATAATTGGCTACTACAGGACAGCAAAGCTTTTCTTTCACTTTAATTTTGTCATCCAGTTGCAACCAGTGCAGGATGTACCAGGTCATTTCCAGAAGAATAAGCACAATTAAAGAAAAGCTTTGAACTTCAGCTGAGCAATCTGCAAAGAATTATAAATACAGCTGTCAAAAACAAACAAACAAACAAACCAACCAAAATAGTTCATTTTGCTACTAAATATATCGTATTTCAGCTGCGGAGGTTTGAGAACAGTTTGATCCTGAAAACCATGAGGAGAACAGGGAAAATGGTACCAAGACATTCTGTGGTTAGAAACAATTTCACAAGTAGGATAGAGCACACTATCATGGCAACACTGCAGTGTGAAAGGGAGGAGCAGGCCAGCATTCCACATTTCTGGGCAGTCTTTGAAGTGACCTTTGCTTTGCAGCTCTTTCTTTTAAACAAATTATCTCCTGTACCTCCTCTATGAGCTTTCTTAGTCCACAGCTTCTCAGAGGCCTTTTGTTCCATGAATGGCTTGTGGTGGGGGAAGCAGTAGACTGGTTTAAAATTGTTTCTCCCTGAGATCTCTCTTCTCTCTTTTCTTCTACTCCAAATTACTTCTTTCTTTTTTTTTTTTCTTTCTTTTTTTTTTCTTTTTTTTTTCCCTTTATTTTTCTTTACTCTATAGGGTGGGTGTATTTTTATTAAGATTTTCTTCTTTTGGAAAAACCCACCCTAAACTTCCAGAGGAGTAAACAACGAGTCCCTGAGGGGCACACTGGTTGCTGATCATGTCTTTAGCAAGTATTTCTGCTCTGGGTGTTTCTCACTGTTACTGTTTTTAGCATCCTATTAGAGTTAGGCCAGATGGATTTTCTGCTGGCAGAAGTACCCCTGGTCTGTCTGAAATAGGTTTTTTTAATCTCAGAAAGTTAGTGGAAGGAGGTTTCTTCCTATAGTTTATAATGTATTAACACGTACCATTCATCTCAACCTTTAATCAAACAATGCATTTCTAAACACAATGTGCTTCACTCCAGCCTGATCCTCACTTTTATGTTTAAGTGCTTTGTTGAACAGAATGCAAGCAGGCTCAATTCTTTGCTGAACTGCAGATGAAAGAGCTACAGCTGGACACACACATGAGTGTGCAGTGTGAGTGTGTGTCTGTATTTAAGCTGTGACAAATGATGGACAGTGCTGTGTCTGACAGATATGTATTTGAAGGATGATTATAGCTACAGCAGAATTAGAAGAAATCGTTGAGAAGTTGGAACAAAATGAAAAGAAAATTACTAGAAGGAAATTAATCTTCCTTAATGTCTAGGTCATTTAAAATTCAACAAGTGAGAGTTTTGTAATGTAGTGTAAGGCACAATTTTTGAGTGGCCCAGAGGGTATCGAAGCAGTATCCTAAGAACCTGCTCTCTGTCTACTTTGCAAAACTGTCTGAGCAATACGCTGTCCTCCTACCTACCATAAATCTGCTTTTCTCTGTTAGTTTTATAGTTAGTGCAGTCATCTTTTGCAGATACTTTTTCCCCCTAAATACACTGTTGTGTGTAAAAGCTATGATCTTCATTGCCTTGGTGGAAATGCTTGTTTGTGACTTTAGAGTGCACTCTGCCAGTAGCCAATTCCCCTCTCAGGGTGACAGAGGCAGCAGTGCTAATGACATGTAATATACTGTATGTGGCTTTACATGCTCCAGGAAAACATGAAAGGTCCAGAATCACATCCGTATTTCAACAACCTGACAAAGCTTCCGCTGAAACAGTGGCATACAACTCAAGCATCTGATAAATATTTGTAAGACTCTAACAAGCAGAAAGTCAGGAAACTATACCTCTGAGACATATTTAAAAGATAGGAAATTGTTTGGAATTTTTTGCAATTAATTGACTCCTACTTGGTTACTGACTAAAAGGATTGAAGTTCTGAGAGTTAAGCATGTAACATTTAAATTTTTCTTAAAGAAAAATTGAGAGGTTTTACTTTGACAACAATTTGTTATCTGCCATTTAAAAGGCAAGTAAGGCAATAATTCCCCAGGTGCTGACTGGCAAGAGGTCAGATTGCTGGAAATAGAAGGATACTGAAAACCAGATGAGAAGAAGGGGAAGTCAGCAGTGTCTTTGCTAAAACGTAATTAGGAAATAGCATCTTTTCCTCTGCTCTGGAAAGAGCAGAAACTATCAGTGAAATATCAGCAAACAGTTTGGCATCTTCAAAGATATTAATTAAGTAAAATTTGGAAAGTGCTTTGAAGATGAAAAATGGTGGGGAGTGCTAAGTATCACTATTAGCAGGACCAATGTGTCAACTGATGTTGTCTGTCTGCATAATATTGGGTGAACACTTAGGTAATTAAGGTTAAATGAACAGCCTTGCCTGGTCAATTTATTGGGTAAAATGGATCTTGTTTCTGGTTGAAGCAAGATGTTGTATCTGTGTGACTCACAGACCTGGAAAGTGAACGTCAGACATATTTCATGGCTTCACAAGCCACCAGTAGCAATAGCTGCTTCTTACTTTGTGGATCTGTCTTAAACTCTCCAGATGCCAGGGCAGTTTTTCATAGCATTTAGCAGTTTCTAAACGAGTGATTATTAGTTTGATATCATACCTGCCCTCATTAAAGGCTTGCATGCCTTCCTGGACTAAGACAATAACTCATTTTCCAGATCTAATTTTTCCAGCTTACAAATATTTTAGTACTAAAGCATTTATGGAATTAATCTGGCAAACACTGAGTAGTGAAGGATTGCTGTTGCTGACCAGGAGCTGCTATTCAAACCTCTATTGTGAGCCTGAAAGTACACTTCAGACCTTGTACTATTACTCTGGGAGAACTTGTCATGGAGCAAACCCAATTTGCTACAATCTTCAGGATATAATAAAAGATACCACAAGCTTTTGCTGTACTTTTGCTGTACTGAGTGAACTTTGCTTAAGTAACAGTTAATTTACTAAGTTTCAATGTTTATTTTCACTAACATTAGTGATATCCCCAGAGACTACAGCCCAATCTCACCTGCAGGTGTTCAGTCAACTACAGCTGAGAGCAGCTCAGAGGGGCTGCTTCCCTCAGCAATGTGAACCACATCAAGTGAAATTTGGGCAGGAACAGCAAACCAGGACTCAGCCCAAGGTCCAAGGGAGCACAGTCATGCAGACATCCCAGTAAGAAGATCCAGGTTTCTCAAATCTCTGCATCATAGAATGTTTTGGGTTGGAAGGGACCTTAAAAATCATTCAGTTCCAACCCTCTTGCCATGGGCAGGGACACTTTTCACTAGACCAGAGTGCTCAGAGCCCCATGCAACCTGGCCTTGAACAGGGCCATCCACAACTTCTCTGGGCAGCTGTGCCAGTGCATCACCAGTCTCAGGCATTTCAAATGCTGGTTCTATTGGAGAACCAAGTTTAGGGGCAGCTAAAACTGTCTCACATAAGGGTTCAGAAAGCAGGAGCAGGACTTGTACCTGAACTTTCAGTGTAAGCTCTGAGGGCCATAACAGTAGATGATATTATCTGTCTAAAAAGACTTTAATCAGCTGAGAAATTGCTGCAGATACTTCATTCCATCTGTAGTTGTTTGCTTCCATCTGTATATAGTATCAGGACAGTGTGGACAACTTTAGCTCAGTGAAACCTCCTGCTTTGTTTGTGAGCAATTGCTTTGTCTTCAGGCTGGAGACAGGGAGCTCCAATTCATAACTGAGCAGGTATTCCAGATCATCCCTTTTTGTAACATGTTTTTATGTTTTGTTTTTTTTTTTTTAACTGGCAAAAATCTCCCATTTTATGCAGGAGAGCACCTAAGGAGCATCACTGAGGTGGATTCAGGCAGAATAGTTTCACTCCCTGATAATGAATAAAAAGCTAAACCCAGATAACTTTTAAATGTATATATATTTTTTAATCTAAGTGCACTGTTATCCAATTAATATTGTAAAGGTGAACTGTGCATTCCTATGTTCTATACAGATTCAAAAGTGTTGGATGCCATGGAACTTAAGGGAAATGAGGATAGGGCAGGCCTGTCTTAGTTATGACAGTTCTGCACACAAATAGCATGATAAGAATATCCCCAGTGGACAATAATATAAACTAAACTGCCTTGAGATATACCTAGAATAGTTTTCCAGTTAAGATATCTTGTTGATTGACTCCAAAGCAATTCCTCAGAGGAAAGCAAATGCAGAACATAAGGCCATAAAGCTCCAAGTCCTTTCACAGAGTTGTAGCCAAAGAATTACGGAGAAAACTTGTGCATCCTGGAAGAGGCAGTGAGAAAGGCTGCCTCCTTCAAGAGGCTTGTCACCATGTTTCTTGCCTCTTTGTTCTACACCTGACCAGATGCACATCAGATCTTCCACACAAGCAGACTTCAGATACCTACACTTGCTGAACTCTGAAAGTGTTTGCTTTCAGTCAGCAGCCGTATTTTGGATCTCAGGATATCTTTGTGAGGAACTTGCCTTCACAGGAGCAGCTCCCCCAGCCTGGTACCTGAGGGGCACAGCTCTGTTAGACAGCTCTGAGCACAGAGATGCTCTTGGATGCACAGAAGAGCACAGCTCTTATCTCCCCAGGGCATAATCCTGCTTAGATCTTATGGTACAACTCCTTCTTCATATCCTGGAGGCTGTACCATGTACAGATGTAGAATTTCAGGCCTAAACTTTGAGTCCTGCTTAAACTGACATTTGGAATTTTCATGACTCTTCAGATTTTTTTAGTTACAAGTGTTGGACTTCTTTCCATCACAGTTAAAATAATCAGCATCTAGGGTGAAGAAGATAACCTATGCATAATAAATAAGAATAATTAAACAGGAGGACAGAGACACCCACTATTAATATTTCCTATTGTCCATGTCCTAGTCCTACAGTGAGCTGTACCCAGCAGTGCAAAGGATCAGTAGCTCATTTAGCACTTGTCATGCCCCAAGGATGAGTCAGTCTGACTTAACTAAGCTGGCACAATGAAATGCCAAGTTTGATCAGACTATTTCAGTGGTTCAGTATTATAGAAAAGAACTAAAGACTAAAAGTGATGTTGACTCAGCCATTTGGCTCTTGCCAGTGAACATTAGTGATTTTTGAACTGCTTGTATTTCATTTCTAATGAAAATCCATTTAGACAAAGTAATTTGCATGCATTTCTCATTTTCATATGAAGTTTGAAGCCTTTGCCACGTTGCTACTGAGAGAGGCAGTTCAGAATGCAGTCATTTGCCTCTGCTTTCTTACCATACACGAATGATTTTGTCTCACATAATTACTTGATATCAATACTCAGTGGATATATTTTGACATATGACAGAAGATAATGGATTTTCCCAGGGAGTGGGGAGAAACAGAATATTCTATTAGGAAGAAGAGGATTTTTTTCATTGGATTGATTAAAAATTTTAGCTGGTACATCAAGAATGTTTCATCTCCTCTGATAAATCAAAAATTGCCCAGTCATAGCTGGTAGCAAGTAACAGGCTATTAGCTCCAAGGCATTAAGGAAAAATTCCAGCTGTATTGAAGTCAGTGGTAGAACACACACTGATTTGCATGAGGTGAGAATGTCAAAAGCTGTAATATCCAAACAAGCACTCCAGCACTTAAATGCAGATTTCGTGGGCCACAGTGAAAAAAACCCAAGTATCTAAGCTGAATTTGGGCTGCAGGTATTCATGACATAATCAATGCCTGAAGGTTCACTTGAAACTGGATATTTATAGAAAAGTGAAGCAAAGACTCCCCAAGATGCAGTCCTGGCTGTCTTTGGGCAGGGGGAGCTCAACCACATCTGGTCTCCCTCAGTCAAAGGGGATCAAACTCATTGTGTCCCAAAATGAGCACTGGCTTTGTACACATCAGCTGATCATACTGGGGCAACCTTTGCCTCTCCTTTTTTGGCCTATTGCTAGAGAAGAAAATACAAAATTCAAGTCTGTGTAGTTTGGAAGGGGAGAGATGAGAAATAAGCTGGACATTGCAATTCAAATGCAGTGATTTGGAACAATGGTGAGAGAGATCTCAGGTTTTGTTCCTGGCCCCAGAATTTTTCCTGGCTTTTGTATTCAGTTCTAGATGAACTACAGCATTGCTCTCACTTTGAGGATAAGAAATTAAGAAAAGTTACAAAAACTTATCTGAGACCCCACTTTAAAGCAAAAGTGAGCTTATTGGAGCTTCAGAAAAGTATTTCTCACTAGCTGGACTTAAGTGGGGTAACATTGCTAGTGTTACTGCAGTATGCTCAAAAAGATGTTTCTGAACTCTTTACTTGAGGCTAAAGGACCCCAGGACAGAGCAGTGAGATGATAGCTGGGCTTAGGGACATTTGGCAGATGGGCTCCCTTTTCTTTACAGCTTTCCCAGGCAATTATGATCTTTCACAGAGCATGCACTCAGCTGCTATGATGATGGGAAAAGGGGTAAAACTCCAAAGGAGGGAGATGAGTGCTGGAGGAGCAACCTCTTCCTTTTCTTTAAGTAATTATAGCCCTATCTTTATCCTGGCACTCCTCACAGAGCCTACATTTACAAAATGAAATTGCCTATGAGGCTGCACACTTTCAGCAAGCCATTTAAAACTGCAGCTCTGAGACATCTGAGTGTCTGATTCTGGGTGTTGCTGGGCAAACTTATTGAGATTGTGAGGTTTTTACTTTGGGGTGTTAAGGGATTTGGACATATATATATTTCCTAAATGCATATCTCTTGTTCACTTGAGAGTATTTGAATATTGGACATAAACACCTTTGGATTCTGAAAGAGAAAAACAGAGAGAGAGTGAGAGAGAGAGAGAAGGCAAATATAGTCTTACTTTTCTTCTACTTACAATGTAAAACACAACCTTGTTGGGCAAGGTCCATAGTCAGGATTCATCTATGCTCAGAGCAGTTTTTAATGACAGTATCCCCAAAGCTTTCTGCCTTACTGCCAGGCTACACAGGAATTTTTGGGGAAGAAGGAGCAACTGAAGCAAACCTTTCTCTCTGCTCTTCACGCTCAAGGTGTCCACTGGCTATAGAGCTGGGACCTCTTCCAAAACAAACAACAGAGGGATGTTCTTAGGGTCTTTGTCTCAATGATAGATCATGCTTTACTGAAAATGGAACAATAAAGAGGAGAATGAAGCTCATTTCATGGCATCCAGTCACCTTTTGGGTGGGAGTTCTTCCCATGGCCACCCAACTGCTCCACTGACACCAGTCTCTGAATATTGCTGGCAATTTCCCCTGCCTTACATTGAGTCAGGCATTTTGGATACAATACATGATGCAGGAGCAAGAGAATGCAAAGGAAAGAAGGCAGAGAGGAAAAATACAGAATTCTTCTAGATGGGGAGCTATCAAAACAGAGGCAAAAAAAAAAAGGAATGATCCATAGGCCTCAGTTCTTTGTAATCTTTTATACTTATTTTTTAAATCTCAGAAGTTTGTCCCTGAGAGACACAGTTTAAAATACAACAGGAATATAATGTCAGGAATGTTCCAGTGCTACATTTTAGAAGGAATCACACTGACTGCAAGGCTGTGGTCTTCAGGAGGAAATTAGAGACCTATAGCAGTTTAATTATGTTGGGTAAGATTCAGTTATATATAATGATGCCTAAACATGGTTTTATGTATGTTCTCACGAGGAATCTGTCTAAGCTTCCCCCATCGACAGTAAAGTTCTTATGTAAAGTCAAGGCAACACAGGCTAAAGAACTGTTCACTCACCCTGTGTTTGGGACCTACCTGGTCCTCCATTTCTCTGATGAGGATTTGGGAGCTATGGCATTGGAATCAGATTAGTACTAATTATTCTCAGTCAAAATGTTTCATTTATGTGCCTGGCCAACTGCAATTTTCCAGAACACTTAAGTACACAAAGAAATTAACATTTCAACTTTTGGTCTCAGTTCAATGTAGAAAAGTACCACTGAAATTTCAGAATTATTTCCAAAGCATCAACCAAAATGCCTGGCTGCTTTTCTTCTGGAGTCATCTGTGGGCTGCATTTATTCTTCTTGGCAAACTCATTGGTAGGCTTGAGGGATACCAGCCCAGACAACTTTAAAACACCTTCTGTTGCTTTGCTGAGGGTAAGACTAGGGGGATTTGGAAGCACCTGGTTGATCTGGGATGAAGGAAATATGTGCTAAGTTTGGCTGTGTCCATATTAACCCACTCTGAATGTCAGCCTGGGCTGCATTAATTGGTGGAGTCCATTGTGCAAGCATCTCTCCACTAGCTGGGAGAAAACACATTAAAGGTACAGATCAGTTAAGCTCCTGTGTGAAGTTCCTAATGAGAATAAAAGTGTGCAGACTATATTCCATTTCATAGAATTACCAGTTATTTGAACTCTCAAGTGCCCAGTCACTCCTTTGACTGCTTCCGTCTAAATTTAGTTTTAAAAACCCCCAAAACAACAAAACCCCCAAAAATTCCTTTCTTAATTTGTCCAAAATGTTTGGTCTCAACTTCAATTGCCTTTAAATCCTGTCAATTAAATTTATAATGGAGAAAACCTGTTAATAGTGAAATGAATCCCTTTGCGTTCCCAAAGTGCGTAATAAGTCTTCTCACCCAATTGTAATAAAATTTGTTGTGGCATAGTTTTTGGGATCAATACAGCAGACCACTGTCAATCAAAGAATTTTCTACTTACTTAAAAGTTAACAGACTTTCAGTGTCTTTGTGCTGCTCTGAGGACAGTCTGAGTTACCACAGAAGATTAAATCTTTAATTTTACATTACTTCAGCCATCTCTATAGAACAAAGTGGGCTTTACCTGTTGAATATGAGGCTTATGTGAGCTGAAGTGCTCTTGAGACATTAAGAGGCAGTCTTGAACAGTCTCTGAGATTTAAGCTGAGGGGAATTCTAAAGGGATTACTGCAGCATTTTACATAAAACGAGAAATAAAAACAGACTTGAGCAATGCATGATCATAAACGCATTCCTGCTGTGATCAAGAGTTCTGTTCCCATTGCTGTTCTAAGACTAAAGCAGGAAGAACTGTCAAAGGGCAACCATACTTGTAAGGATTTGTACAAGTCCAATTTATAATGAAATTAAGGGGCAGAGTAGTTTTGAAAGATTTGTTAAAAAGGGAGATACTTTTCATAGTCTCTCCAGCCCAGAGCTGAGAAACACAAGCATTATTGGAACTCTGTTTCGCAGAGGAGGCAGGCTACTTTCCAAGAACAGACATGGCTAAAAATTCATACACAAATAAGCAATTTTAGCAAAAAAATCACAAACATTTTTAACTATTGGTAACCCTTTTCTAAAGAAAACAGAGACAAACAAATTATGAAGAAATAATTCAGAAATAAAATGAATACTGAATGACTTGTTTCTACCCTTGTATGTTTAGTGTATGAGAAAATAAGCAGTAAGTGTGTTCTTTCCAGCTGTGATTCACCTTTCCTTCACCTTTACTAGAGCTCCCTTTATTGCAGTAATGGTGTAAAAAGGGTTCTGTACTGCCTGTACTGAGAAAGAAATTTGTCTGTGTTTGTGTAAATGTGTGAAATACACACATAAAGCACAATGTACTTAATGTTTTAATAGAGAAAGGAGGAAACAGCACCAGAAAGTGTCAGTAGTTTCTTGTCACATATTCACTAGCAAAGAAAGATATTTGTTCTTTGTGACTCTCAGCAGGTGAAAGTCAGGGTGTTGTTCCCTGTGGTGATTATACCTTGGGAGGTATCACATCTACAGGTCCTCTTGGTCCTCAGTAGAAAAAACAGCCTGGGTTAGAGATGGGCAAATTTCCCAACACTCTGAGCCACAGATATCAACCATCACATGAACCAAAGCCACAGAATTGTACCACCTACATATTTTTGAGCATGAAGAGAGAAGTCCCTCAGTTCAAGAGAACAGCTTCTCTGAGTCTTCCACTGCTTTCCTGCAAAGAAACAAGCACAGATATAAAATTGTGCATTGGGTTATGACAGATAGATATTTATTAGAGACTGCATTAAAACACAATTTAGCTTAAATTTGTGGAGAAGAGATAAATCTACAAAATTTACTTTACAAGACTGGTCTGAGTATGAGTTACATTTGTCCATCATTAGACAATGTGATTGTTAAATCTCAGCAAATATTTACTCAGGGAAATACCACAGAGAGATCTCCATCTCTATATGACTAAATGGTGGAAATCCCTCTGTGGAGATCTCTTCTGTTCAATTAGAAGCAGCATGAAAGGGAATAAGGATCACAGAACAGAAGTGTTTGATAATTGTCATACAATAAAATATGAAATATGAATGGAGATCAAGCACGCATTGTGAACCATGTGCATAATTATCATAAACTTTTATGCTGCATCTTGTTCTTTATTATGGCCCCACCATATAAAATACAGATCAGCTTCAATTAGAGTAATTTAGAAACAAGTCACCTTTCAACATAGCTTCTCAACTATGCAGTATGCTACATGGATAAATATTAAATTTAAATTATTAATGCTATATGGTTATGTTATAGATGGTTATCTCAAACTATATTCAATTCCATGTAATTACCAATTATTCCATACAATTCCATATAGTTACCAGTGTCCCCCCTATCCTCTGCCTTCTCCAAGATTTCTGGTCATTTTAATCAAGAGGACAAAAATTCTGAATGGCTGCTCACAAATGCTATTGAATTATTATCTTGCCTTTGATCAATGGCTACCAAAAAGTTATTTCCTATTTATCAATCATGGCACCTTTCAGAAAGTGCAAGGATTTACCCCCGAGGAAATGTAAACATATAAATATTCGACATCTGTAAATATTTAAAAGGAACTAGGATATTCCACAGTAGTGAGGAGAACATACCTGAAAGCTCCTGAGAGCAGTAAGCACCCAATGAATTTAGCTGGTGATTCTGACATTCTGTTGTAAAGTCATCCCACTGCTAGCTGAAGATTAGATAGCCTAGTCTGGGTTGTGTTTATTTTGTTATGTTGAAAAAGATATCTCAGTTGATTAAAATATTTTTTATAGATTAAAGACATTTTTGTCATTTTTAATGACTTACTACTAGTACTTTATAAAAAATATTTGAGATTATGTTGACATATGCTTTAAAACAAGAAAAGCTCAAGTGGTATTTAATGGATAACTTATTACAAAGAAGGAATTCTGTAGCCCTGCTTTACCTTTAATTCACATTGTTTGGATGGAGCACTTTTTTCACACAATAAAGCACTCTGTGTACAGCTAGGAAGAGGTGACTCGTGTGGCCAGAGAGCAAATCAAAGTCCCCTGCAAACAGGTAAGGTCTCCAATACTGTTATATATTCGAGGGAGATCAGAAATGCTGAACTGTGTAATGTCCATCACATTCCACAGAAATCACCCTGACTCCCTGAGGAGCCTGATGGAGCCACAAGGGCATCAGCAATACTGGCATTGTCTTCAGTCCCCACCGTTGTCCTTGTCAGTCAGGGACCAGACACTGAACCATGGCCTCAGTGAATGAGGTCCCTTCCTGGCTCTGAGTGAGTTCTAAATGGACAGGACAGACAGGGAGGGGCTCTCAGAGGGTTCCTTCTATCAGAGCTGCTTGTCCCTGCCAAAGAGTCCAACCACGAAAATGAGCTTGTGCACAAAGTCCATAATTGACATCTTCCTCAATATTAGTTAGGTTGCCTTTCACTGGTCTTTTAGCCCCATCATTCTTGTATGTCTGCCTACATGATGGTCCCAAAATGTGCTGTTTGATGCACCTCGATTTTGGGAGGTGGTAGTTGTGAGCTCTAACTCTACAGTCTATTAAGTATCTATAGACTATCTCCCAAGATTCTGGGCAGGGACATTAATTCTGGTACAGAAATTCACAAGGAGTGATTGTATATGCACTTTTTAAAAAAATATAAGGGCTACAGCTGTTGGTGATTCTTTGCTTTACATTTACTTTTATGCAAACGTTGTGTATTGATGGTTGGAGTGTTAGCATGATGTGCCTCCTAATATGAGGACATCAAGCAATCTGTTCTGTGACTCCATGGACATCTATGGCATCCCTGCACTCTTTAATACAAGTCTCTTGGAGCTGCTGATTCCTCTCTTGCAAACAAGCAAAGGCAAATGTTTAATTAAGAGCAATGCAAAAGTTGGCAGTGGTGACAACTAGATTTCTTTGGACTGGGCAAAATTGAGTTTGCATACATTAGGCATTCTTTAAATGCTGTGCTGAGTCTCTAGAGCTTAGAAATTAGAAATGCTTAAATTTCTAAGCTGAGTGACTTCCATATAAACCTGAGTACCTCATTGTGGGAATGCAGGCACTCTGCAGTTTGCATATGGATACAAAGCAAAGGCAGGGTTCCTGTAAGAAGGGTCTGAAGCATGTCTGAGTAGATAAGGCAGATAGCTCAATTTTATGTATCACAATGGGCTCTAAGGAGCTCACATTGAATGTTTTGGGCACAGTAACACTGAAAAACCCCTGTGGAGTGGGTCAGAACTACAGCTTTAAACACCAAGAATACTTAAATATCTAAATCCAAATATTTTTTCTAACATTTCAGTTCCAAATCTGTCTCTGAAATAAAAAGGTGTCCTTTGCCAGAGTTGGTTTAGATGAGATCTAGCTGGGAGGAATCTCAATTGGCCTGTCATTTGGGATTTGAGTCTCACGACTGAGCACATCATACTGCAATGCAGCAACTTTAAATCAGAGCTTTCTCACAGGAACCATGCCCAATGAAAAGCAAACAAAGGAGGAAACCAATAACACCTTAATCTTTTAGTACACACCAAACACCTTCAATTCCAAGAGAAACTGAGACAGTGAAAGAGACACTTTTTATTCTCATGCATATTTTTATTAATGTTTAGGGGTTACTTTAAAGTCATGGAGGTAAGAGAAAAGTGCCTGAAAATGAGTATTCACTGCCACTGAATACCCTGATTTTAATATCAGTCTTAATTAGAACATTAGAAGGTCGAGGTCTTTGTCAGTTTTTTCTCTTGCTATTTGTTCTATTTTTTTATCAAATGGTTGCTTCTTGAAGCTGATGGTCTTCAAACTTTTCTTGTCTCTTGGTTCATTTTAAATACCAGAAACTGGAACAATATGCAGGCAACAATGACTTTAACTGTAGCTGGCCAAAATCATTTTCAAAATGGTAAATCTAGGATTGATAGGTTCTTGTATATTCTGTTGAAAAGCTGCTAAATTATCTAGAAAAAACTTAAACAGAACTTCTGTCCTTCTGTGGGCCTAGCCACGGAATATGGCAGAGGTCCAAGAAAGCTGCAGTGATCCCTTGTTGGGATCTTGGAATGGTGGCAAAGTGTATAATCTGTATGATATGATGATCCATAACTCCTCATGCAGCCACGTAAAGCCAAAGCTTTTATGTATTTCTGGGATTCCTCTGTGTCTTTTCTCCACTCATCATTTCCCCTTGGGCAACACTGCCCAAATTTCCTGCTCAGAGAAGTCAGGAAGGTTTTCAGTCTCTGACACCCCTCTGTGTGGATTGTCATGATGGGGGAGCCTGATGTACCCGTCAAAAAACCTTTTCAACAGCTCAGACTACATTGATCCTGTCATCCAATGAAGCCTGTTTTCCTTTAAAAATAGGCACCAGCTCCCATCAATTTGCATTATTTCATTACTCACCACAAAGCAGGCTTCCGGCAAGGTGCTTCAACAATCACTAGATAATGGTCGAGAAGCATAAATAATAATTTAAAAACTTCTGGGACTTTAATCAGCCATCAGGCCATTTAGGCAGGATTTTAATGCTGCCTGGTAGGAGAGCATGCATAATGGGGCCTCTTTGGAGGCATTTCTCACAACAGATTACTCAGCATATAGCGAGGGATATACTCAGTATTAAGGTGTCTGAGCCAAAAGAACTGGGCAGGAACGGGCAAGCTCTACCAATTCAGGCAGATAAACTCAGTAAGCATGGCTTTGTTTGCGGGCAACCTCGCAGGCATTGCTCTTGTGTCACGACAGCTTTGTTTGCACGGGAGCAGCAGCCCAGAGAGCCAGTCTGTGGAGAATTACCCAGCACAGAGATGAGCCCAGCAGAGCCCTGGAGGCTGCAGGATTTAGCAGAAGTAAGGCAGGAGATGTATTGTGCTCCCACGTGTTAGTAAAAGCCAGACAGACTATGCCACCTTACAAACAGTGTGGCTTAGCTCTATAAAGAAACTTGTTCTCCTTCCCATCAAATAGATAAAGAAAATCAAATTGCTGCTAGGGCCCAGCACTACTTTGGCAAACCAGGATTTAGGTTCAACTTCTCAAAACAGCTGGAAAACTCTAGCAAAGCCTCAAGTACTTTTTAACCTATCCTTTAAATCCATGGGTTACACAGTCTTTAGTTAACAAATTTGAATAAAATTAGTAAAATTTAATGAAAAATATCTTACAAGAATCACTTTGCAGGGTACACAGAGCACTGTGCCAGAATGAGACAAGATGCTAAAGGACAGAGAACTGGATTTACCTTTCCAAAGGACTATCTTAAACAACAGCAGTCTTAGGGTCCCTTTTTGACAAAGGAATACAACCTTAGAAGATCTCTTTGGTACCTAAACAAGATATATATATACAAATATATATCTATACATTAATATATATAAATATAGATAGTTAGATATATAGATATAGGTATAGGTATAGAGATAGATAGATAGATAGATAGATAGATAGATAGATAGATAGATAGATACATAGATAGACAGAGATATATGTGTGTGTATGTCACTTTGCAGTTACTTTTTGAAAGAGGTTTCAAGTTCCAAGTCATGGACAAGCTGTCATAATTTTACCTTTAGAAATTTATTTTTTTCCTTGCTTAGAGCACATCAGTCTCTTTCCCTGTATTTTGGTTACTCAGTTGTTCTTCACACATCCACAGGGAGGTCTGAGTCTGCCTGTTGGCTTCTCTTGGAGGAAAGTCCTGGCTGGAGTTTGCTGTCAATACAACTTTCAAGACAAAGATGGTAAATCTTTGAAAATGTAAGCTGCAGCGTGGTGCCTAACTGTTGAATTGTTAGTGGGAGCAAGATGCATTACTGCCCTTTGTGCTTTTAAAAATCATCCTGAGATTTATTTATCAGATCAAGGTTTTAACACAAATAGTGTGACTGTTGCCACAATCCATCCATTCAAATCAGCAGGAAGGAGGAAGAGCTTGAGTTTTGCACTTGGGTTATCCTCAAGAAATGTTTGTAGTTAAAAAAAATACTTGTGGAGTCTGTGTTTAAATCTACATCCAACACTATGCAAATATTTGCTTGCTGTAACTTGAATTAAATCAGGATTCTTGTCAATTAATTGTTTGATTAATCCCTATCTTAATTTGTGCATCAGAGCAAGAGAGAGAAAAACAGCCCAAAACATCTGCATGATTGATTTTTGTTTTCCTCCGGACCAACTTGAAGTATTGTATAAATAACTAACTTCTATTGTGGTTAACTTCCTCATAAGATAAAGAGGGAGGCCAAAATTTTGTTTTTCCACTGCTCTTGGTTAAACACTGGTAGATCTGGGGCTGTGAAAATCCCAGTACAAGCCTGGAAAGGCCCAGGGACATTGAGTTTTGGGCCACTGATTTACACAAGTTAGGCCAGGTGGAGTGATTTGGCCCAGGGTACCTGCAAAACATGAGTTTTCAACAGTTTTGAAATTACTTTTGAGCTCTCTGGTAGGATCAGCTTTGTTGTACAAGTAGGGTGATGTTCAGAACATAAAAATCATCAGACAATGTTCAGATTAAAGGAGGATGATGAGGATGAGGTTCTTGTGGCCAGCAGCAGGTGCTCTAACTGCAAGATGAGCATACAGTTCATCAAGGAGTTGATGCTAATCAGTGAATGGACTCAGTCTCTGGTGAGGATGCTGATGGTTCTGACTCCCAGCACACACTGTGGTTGGATCACGTGGGATTAGCTGCATCCCTGCCCTGTCCCAGCCAGCAAATGCCAGTTCCTACTCACCAGCCACACTATTTAAGGGCATTTTGAGTTGGGCTATGACACCTCTGCTTGCCAAGCAGAGTGGAAGTGTCTGACAAGGAGGTGCCTTCCTGCTCCTTGGCAATGATGGCAGAAGATAGGGATGGTCTGCTAGGCTGATACAGATGAGGTAAACAGGATTATCTGTTTCACAGTTGGGCTGACATCCCTGTGTGACACCCCTGTGTCATACCCCTGTGTCACATCCCTGTGTCACACCCCTGTGTCACACAGGGATGCTTATCTACTCTCCATACCTGCCTTTATATGCACTCAGTGTGGCAGCTAAGACAAGAGAGTTATAGTTATTAAAGCTGTGTGTAACCTCTTGTGTCATGGACTCAGCAGTTGCAGGTCAGTGCAAGAACAAACTTGCTGTACTGCTACACATGATTCTGCATTCATGTCAGGAGCCAAACAGTGGGATGTGTGCCATAGTCTGTGGGACATGTGACATAGTCCCAGGAATGTGAGTGTAAGTGACCTCCTTTTCCTGTGAAGTGAAAAGTCATGGAAATTTGTCAGGTGATAAAATTGAGAAACAGACTCTGGGCTGCTACAGGCATGTGGAGTGGGGAATGAAAGAGCTTGTATGGGATCAGTGAAGGAGGCTCAGCAGGCCTTCTGACTGAGCCCTGGACTCCTGCATGAGGAGAAATGCAACATCTTTTGGCTGTGGAGTGAGGTGGGTACAAAGGCATGAAAGTCCCCTCCTGCTCAGGAATGCACTCAGGAGAGCTTGCCACATTTTACTGGGAGTTCCAAAAATAGGGGCTATGGTAGGAGACCCTTTGGGATCCAGACCAAGTCAGAGTCTGGAACTGAGACTGGTCATCTCTTTGATCACACTGTGCACTCAAGCAGTGAGGGAAGTCAAGCCCCTTCAGGGAAAAAAGGCACCATATTTAAAAATAATATCATTCAGAAATATCATCAGCTGCTCAGAGGCCAATTTCATTTTTTAATATCTTTCATCTCTGTAGTCTTTCTTCTTTGCTTTCCTTTGCTTTGCAAGTACTGTTTCCACTGACAGACTTCCAGTGATACGAGAGTTTCACATTTGCACCGACAAACCCTGGAGACAGTGGTGCAAAGGAGACATATATAAACTGCTGTGTAGCAGGTTGACAGCCAGGGTTTCCAGCTGCTTAAAAAGCCCTTCAGAATGGAAGTATTGACTGTTCTTTGCCAGATATTGTTCAGACCTAAAATAGTGGTAGGCGCCCTGGGAAAATATCACTGCATTAAAATTGAGGCAGTCCAGAAGAAAAAAGATGGAAAAACACAAATTTCCTGGCAGATGTAAAAGCAGATGCAAATTCTTGTTATTGGAGATTCACTATGACCAGCATTAAAGGCAGCACCATCACGGAGATGCATTTGGAATAATGCAAGTTTTAATGTTTCATAAGCACTTATATGGCAGGTCAGTCAGAGATGAGGCAAGAGACTCATATGTGTATGAGCATTCTTGGAATTCTTTTGGAAATATTTAGGATTATGTTTTAAGGGAATATGAGTATCCAAATCTCTAGGGTAGTGCTGAAAATTTCAGCCCCCTATAATGCTGGCCATACTACAGACAGAAAAGCAGCCGAATCACAGATTCTTTGAGGAACACAAACCTTTGTTCTGGCCTTGGAGTTTTCTATACCTTGATGAGTTAATCAACGCTGTGTGTTTAAGCTTTGGATTAAATGTAGAAGAGAATGTTTCAGGAAATTGTATTTGGCAATGCAGCTCACAGATTTTGAAGTGTAACTCCAAAAATACTAAAGACAACAGCAAGAAAATAGAGCAGATATCCCTTTGTATATTGCTGAAAAACAGGGATAAATGTGCAGGTGGTGAGGTTTGTACAGAAGCTAAGACAGCCACTATTTTCCAGGTGTTGCTCTTGATGACAGTGATGGGGTCCCAAGGGAAGAAGCAATGTTCCTAGACATAGTGGAGGACTGTTTCCTTACAAGGTTTGTTTAGCAATCAACAAGAGCAGACACTGTTTTCACTGTGTCCTAGGAAGTGAGCCAGGTGTAATAAATAAGTAAGGAGTTGGTAAACATCCAGGGTCTACTGTTCACAGTATCATCAGAAAAACTCCTGAGGATATGTGCAGAAGTCAGCAGCACAGAAATATTGGCAATGTGGGAACAAAGAGCAAGGTAAAAAAAGTTGACTGATATTGCCAGAAGAAACATCTTGTAAAAGTGGAAGACATAAAAGAGAAAGTTAGAAGTGATTTCATTTCAACAAATAAAAGCAATGTTACTTTTTACATGCAACATAAGGAGCAAATTCTAAACAAATTTGGAAAGAAAAATATAATTTTTATACATGCAAGTTTTGGCTTGTTTACAAGCATTAGGTAAATATGGCTGCACATCCAGAAATCAAACATAAGCTTGGGGCAAATGTACAAACTATTTTAGGTTTCTCATGGAATGACTAATGACAAGGTCAGCAGTTCAATTTGCACCAATCTGTACATATCACACAGTGCAAACCTTTACCCCTGTGTGAGAAGTAATTGCACTTTCTCACTAACTAAAGCAACTGCTGGTGTCCTCCTTGTCTTGTTATACCTGGCATCTTCTTCCAAGTCCTTTGAAACTGTTGGGGTCTTACTCTACCATGGCTATGGGATGATTTTGCAGCGATTTTGCAGCATGAAGGAAAGAAGATCTCTTTTCCATATTTGAGCTTGTTCCCTCCAAGTTGATCCTTCTTTTCTCCTTACTGGAATGGAGTATGTATCTGTATTAATTTTGTCTCTTCCAGTCTGCTAGCCAACAGCCCTATCATGTTGTTCTTTACCTACTTTTCCACTAAATTAATTTCTCATCATACATATATCAAACAAAAATGTTCCTTGCTCCTACTCATCTTGTTTGTCTTTCTTTGAACTGCTTTATTTCCGGTGTGAATCAGTGGTGAGACAAAGAGGTTTATCTCATCTAACTTTAAATATGAAGAGGTTAGACCTGATCTAGTCTCATTTATTCCTGGAAAATTCTCTTGTCTGTGAAGAAAAACAAGCATCTCAAGAGGGCAAATTTTTCATATCTGTTTCAGAATATCTCTCTTTAGTTCTGATATATTGACCAACTAGCACTGCTGTAGATGCCTAAAGACTTGTGTTAGTTCTTTAAATGTTTGAAGGCAAAAGTGAACAAAAGACTCATAAAGAAACCACCCAGGCCTCTCTATACAGTCAAAGGAGATCTAGTGGCCAATGTCCATGGAAGCTTTAGTTCACCTTCTCCTCCTAACACAAAATAGACCAGATGAACCAGAGTTCTAGCAGGGAAACATCTGCTTAGGATCAACCACAACAGCAGAAGAAACAACCCATTGACAGTGATGAGGAGCTCTGTTACAATAGTAAAGGATTCATCTGAGAAACTATGGCATGAGAGAGAGAGAGAACATACCTGGCAGACCAGAGCCATCAGATTTCCTATGGCACTGGCAGAAAATATGGAGGATTCATTGTACATTTTCAACCAGTTCTGTTCTCTTACTTTTTTGACCTGCTCACTACAATTTCTTGCATTTTGTTTGCTGTGGCTTTGATCTCACTGTCTAATGGTATTTTATGCTGGAAAATTTAGTCTGCCAACCAGATCTGTTCCTTGAGCTATTGCCATTAACTCAAAACCACGCAAAATGTGACTACATCTGCACGCAGTAGCCTGCTAAGCAGCCATGCATGGCCTGGGGCAGACTGACAATGTATTTGGCACCCTTAGAGAAAAAAAATGGAGCACTTTTACCATCTTTAATTGGAGGTAAGCTATTCTTTGCAGAAGCACGTATTGTACAAGGAATGGGGAATACCATGAGTACCAGTAATACCTTGCATAACACCAAAAAGTTAAAAGGGAACTTGTTTTTAAGGGCTCCCATAGGAATAGTCTCTGCATCACATGAGCAATCCCCTCAGCCATCTGAAAATGAACCACGTTTAATTGACTGGATAAGCAGATCACAAACGTTAAAGCCAGGAATGCCCCTTCAACTGTAACTTTGAACTGTAACTCGCACACCCTTTGGCACGGCGCTTACACAGAAACGTGTACATCCCTTGGCTATAACAGTAATTTTGGCTGCAACAGTAACATGTACACCCTTTGGCAAAGATCTCGCAGAGAGGAGGAGGAATCTTTTTTTTTTTTTGAAAAGTGGAGCGTTTCCCGGTTAAACCCTGGCTGTACAACACCCTCACTTTATTATTGCAAGAGTATCTTTGAAAATATCTTTCATCCCACTACAGTGAAAAAGTAGCGTGCACCATGCACACCATCAGCAAAGAGAAAAAGAGGCAGTTTAGGATTCTTTTAGTTTGCAAACCAAATTCAGTTCTTAGATATACCCATGAGGATCTTTGACAAGGCCACTGAATTCATAGCAGTTATTAAACACTTTCATATTCTTAAGTAGATCAGAATTGAACCATTAGATCACATTTATGCACAGGTACAAATTTCGATCTAAAAGGAAATATTTATTTAAATGACCTACAGAAATTCTTTGCTTGACTCCTTTTTTATATATAAGCAAATTAAGATAATACCAAGAGGACTTCCATGCAGTAAGTAAGCAAACACTGAAGTAAAATCCTCAGAAGCACAGAAACTTCTGTGCATGCTGTCACAAGCATAAATAATATTCACCACACACCATTTGAAAGAAGAGCAACTAAAGTCGTGACAAGTGATGCTGAAATCTGTGGAAAAGTTGTGTTTGTGTGTGTGTGTGTGTACATGGGTGTACACAATTGTTCATTAGAAAATATGTACATTGTAGCAATGAGTGAGCCAATGAAAGGAGCCAAAGGGCAGACTCTGACTTGGCTCAGCACTCATGAATGATGTGCCAAGGAGGAGCAAAGGACATTGCCAACAATTTGGCACAGTTTCCTGGCAGTCAGCGATCACTTCAGGTACTTTTCTTTCAAGGTGTGTACAGGCACATCCAGTGACTCACCTGTATTTATATCCAGAGAGCCAAGATGGACCCATACCTTGGCCCTGAGCTGTAACAAGTCCCATGTTTATAGCCTGACTTGTTCCCCTAAATAGAAAGCAAGAAGGGGGAGCTGCCTGTTAAACTGTCATCTTGTAATAGTGAAGAGATTTTCAGCTGATTTAAAGACTACAGAACGGGAGCTCACTAATGCAGAATAACTCTGATTGCCTCTTTGAGGTGGAGAGAGAGTCACCTGCCAACAGGACAAGCAGCCTGTCGTCCAGCTGTCCCTACAAAATCCTTGCTCCACAGAACCTGCAGTGACTTCACTCTTCTCTTGTTGCTACAGCTTTATCAGCCAGGGAAGTATTTTTCTGTCACTGGTTATCCATACTAAGAGCTCAGAGAGCTCAACAACCTATCAGTCTGGTTCTGCTATGAGTAGCCTTGAATTTAGGCCTTGTCTCCCCTGTATCTGCTTGCCCACTGAAGTTACTGGGATTTCAGTACATTTGATATACTCTGTTCTTCATATTCTATTCCTCATCAAAACTTCCCTCTCCTAAACTCCCTTTCAATATAAACTATAGATGTTCGACAGATATAAAATAATTTACCCCCTGTCTAAAGTCACCTTGCCACCTGGAAAAACAATGTGGTCAAGGAGAGATGTGATGAGCCATTGCTTTTAATTTCTGCTTTATTTTGAGACATGCTTGACTATCATTTTCCCTAAATGAAAAGGAACACAAAGCTGACCAAATATGATGACAAACAGAATCATAAAAGCCTAAGTAAAGGTATAGATTTGCTATAAGCCTTACTCAGCATACAGTGAAAAAGAACATTTTTAAGTGTTGGAGTGTTAAAGATTAAGTTACATTGCAAGCTCTGCAGTCAGGTTACCTTTGGGTTCTCATTGGAGCATCCTGGAAGCTCTTGGGTTCCACATGTTGCCTTAAAATGAGTGTATCTATCTGAATGACTCACACAGTTTAAATCTACAGGAGATTTTGGGAATCTGGGGAAACAAAGGTAAAATACTGTATGGATTCATGAAACAAAACAAGGTTAAAAAGAACAGAAGACAACTCTTCCTACTGAAATTAAAGAAAATCAAAAGAATCAAAGTCACCTGATAGCTCCTGTGCCTGGGCACCAATCCCCCTAAAACCTTAAAAAGTGGAACTCAGGAGTTTCATACATGAAAAATGAAGAAATTAGGTATTTTGGAAAGAAGTACATTGCTATCAGTCTGTATGTCTGTCTGCCTTCCATTTATTAGGAGTTCAAATCCATTATTCAGTTTGCATGCAAAGGACCACCAAGCTGGACAGGAACTATGAAAAGAGAGTCACTTTGGATGAGTGAATAATTTACTGAGAAAGAATGTATTAAGTTCAGAAATGCATCTGCTTGAAAACAGTACCTGACTAATGGTGCTTGCAAAGGGTTTGAATGAGGATAATGAGGTAGTTCTGCAACACATGTTTACAGGTGCTTTCTCTGTAGCTTGAAAAGCAACTTGAGATAAAACACAAGGATGTCTGCTTGAAAACGAAACAAATTGGCTTATTAACTTTGCTTTTCTGGCAGTGTTAGCAGGCTGAGTGTGTTTCAAAAAAAAGCAAAAGGGGTTTTTTGTTTTACATCTAAAATTGGAGTAATGAAAAATGAGATACATCGCTACATCTACATAGGGAAACATTTTGAATATTTATTTGTGTTTTATTTTAACTGGATATTCCCTAAAGATAAAAACATTTTCATTTGTGGTGAAAATTAAAAAGTCATTAGTCTATATTCCTTTCAGTTTCTCTATGTTTTTGCCCATAAAACTCAGGCTTTGAGGAGTTCATTTTCTAGCAGAAAAGTCAATAACATCTACAACTTTCCACTATGGTAAAAAGATGTTTTTCATTGAATAAATCACATGCAGATTGGAGGAGATGTATACCACATAGCCATACACCACATAGCCCTCGTGGTGGTCTGCCTGGTCCTGGAATTAAATGGACACTTTCAGAGTTACCAGCTCTATTTACAAAGCTGAGATGGACCACATTGTGCAAGAACATCTTTCTAACAGGGCAGCTGATCAGCCCAGAGACTCGAGCCTACAGTGAAAACAGCCATGTTTGCAAAGAAGATTTTAACTCTTGGTGCTCTCTGAAAAAAATAATTCAGCATGAAGAAGTTATTTGAAGATCTCCTTTTGCTTCAAAAGCAGCTTTGATATAAAATTTTAATAAGCTGAAAAAAAAGATTCTCCTTGCAGATGGAGAATGTGTCTTTGAACACCCAAACACGATACTGAGTCTTCACTGCATAAAACTTTTACCTTTACAATCAACTGAGAAGTGTTCACCCATCTGGGCTTCAGACAACCTTGTTTCCATCAGCCTTGCTGGGAATTAACTCCATCACAAATTCTTGACCAATATATTAGTTACATATCATCTTTTAAAAAATATATGCATTTTTCCTAATTCTTACACAGTCTGACAAAACTGAGTCAGTAAAACTGAGGGCTTAGAAAATGACATCTAAGTGGCTGAGAAGGGACACATTTAGGAAGATCTGTGTCACATCTTGCTTGAACTTTACACAAATGTGTGTTTTATTTACTTAAATAGAATTGCTTACAGAAAACAACAATTAATGGCCACAACATACCTAAAGCAATGTGCTTTAAAGAACACTTTAAAAAATTCAAACTTTCAGATAGTGCCAGGATAAAGTTCCTTTCATTTTCTTACAGCTGTCCTACGAATATTCCTGTATCTCAGCTATTTTAATTCCTCTTAGTGAAGATGGGTCAGTATTTTCTCTTAAACTTTATAGTTTTACATAGAAAATCAGTAATTACTGTGAGTAGAAACCTATCATTACACCTAAGTACCAAACACTTACATTAAAATCTAATCTCAGGATGACTGAATATTCTATTTTAGAGCTAGTTTCATTTGATAATGACTACTTAGAGCTTGATTTCTTTTGCCAGTTTGATGACAGTAGCATGGCTATATATTGGATTGCTGAACATTGCCATGCCAAAATCCTGTTGTTAGTAAAGGCTTCAGTCCTCACCTGTGGAAGAACACAATGGATAGATATGTAGACAAACATTCAAACAGGTTTTGGAAGAGAAGTAATGTAATTTCTCTATATTAATGAAATAATGCTAAAGATGATATTATGTTTGCAGGGCTCATTAAAAAAGTGAGATATATTTCCTTGTCATTCTTTAGATGTATATTATGTCCAAAAAGAACCCCTGAAGTACTGGAAGAGAGAAATCAGCTCTCTTAACAGCATTAAGGGATGACATTTCTGTTAAATGCAAACTAAAATTGAGGGTTTTTTCATTAGTTATCATAATATTTAAATAGGTGCTACTGCTGCTATAAATCTATCTTAATCAAGAAATCAAAGCTCCCTTTGCATATACAAGAGATCTTAAAAACTGCCTGAAAGTCTGCCAGATCTTTCCCAAAATGCATAATTTTTGTAGAGGTTATTCTCAGAGCATATTTGTGTCTTGTAAACCCAAGTATACTTTTTAAATCTCACTGGAACAAGCAGAAAATGTACATCCAAGGCTCTCTCAAAGACCTGAGATAACTCTGTATAAGTCACAGGTAGGTGTTAAATTCCTTAGGATGCCATCTGTCAAGTGATAGACATTGGCAGAGACCATTTCTTTATTCAGTTTTTTTAATTCTCCCAAGAAACTAATTTCAATTTTTTCCTTGGTATTTACAGGAGACAACCAAGCTGCTGCAGATTTATGCTTTTTTTTTTTTTACTCTTAGAGCTTTCTCATCATTTCACTTCAATCTCAGTCCCTGTTGGTGGCCACACCCTGCCAGGTTGGGGATGATGGATCTGGTGGAACATGACACCTCTGAAACAAGATGTGGGATGAAGTTTAGTCAGTTTAATAAGACCCCAACAGCACCACACCATGCCAAGCCCTCTAAGATTTGACTGTAGACAAAGAATGCAGGCAGAAGGTCTTTCAATGATTGGAAGGAACAAGACAAGATTTCAGGATTTGCCACCCTTGCAGACTGGGCTCTTAGTATGCCATTAAAATATCACTTATGCAGAAGCTTCTTTCTGTTTTCTTAGGGTTTGGTGTTTATCATGAAAAGGTCCCTGGTGACAGGCCAGAACTTTCAGTCTATTGCAAAATTTCTTCTGTCTGAAATTCCAGTTTAGGGGGCTGCCTTGAATGCTCAGGCTCTGTTGTGTACCTGCATTGGATTATATTTATAGAGGTTCATATGGCCAAAATGAGATAAGATTTTGTCCCTCACTTTCAGCATCTATCAGACATTAACAGGCTGGATCTCACCACTGTGTGTGCAAGCAAATGAAGTTAACTGCAGCTTAATTAACACCCATCTTATGTTGTAAGATTAAGGCCTTATGTGTTGTGGGGCTCTTCTGCCCATAGTACTCAGTCATGAAAAATTGTTGACCACTGTACTTCTAGAAATATTTCTTGTATATTTGCAAAAAGAATCTGCCAGAAAAAGTTGATTGTGCCAAACATTTGTCGATTGTTGTCACAACCCACCCTTGAGGGGAATGAAGTGGCCTTCAGGGTGGGCACAGCTGTCACTGGTACTGCAAGGATGCACCTGAGAAGCAGCACCATCACAGCATGGGGGTAAAACCTGGGTCCAAGAACACAAGCAGGCTGAAAAGGTAAGCACAAACTTGAGTACTTTTGGATTTAGGGATGCTTTTTTCAGATTGACCGTTGAAGATCATTACAGAAGTAAGAAACATAGAATTTTTGATGAGGAAATGTACTCATCAGAAAGATCATCAGTACATTCTTCTGACTAACATGATTTAGAATTAAGCCCTTTGATGATGTTTGTTACAATACAAAAGGTACTTCTTTGCATGACACCGGATATTGCAGGGCTTGATTGCTGTGACTGAGGGCTTCAGGCATTTTATAATGAAAGACTTATGATTTCAAAAATCCCCCAAATTATAAACAGAATATCCTGGCTCCTGCTTGCCTTTGAAGGGGGTGAAAATGTTTTGCTTACCTGAGCCACTAGGAGTAGCTCCCCTGTCAGACTTTGCCTGTTCTCATATTCACCTGTGTCTAGCTGGTCTCCTTCTCACATCCATCTGTGTTTGTAAAGGCTGGCTTTGCATTGTGCCCATACCTGTGACACCATCTGCCCTGGCAACACCAGCATGCTCAGGAGCACTGTCCTGTCCCTAGAGCCTCCCTGACCCTTCCAGGATGGACTGAGGGGCTCACAATCTTTTCTGTTCTCTTTCAGGGGCCAAGTTTGTACATCTCCATGGCACTCACAAGTTAATTTAGTCCTCATGAATAAGAATAGGAGAAAAATTCTTTCTTCTTCAGGGACCAGAAAAAGTCTAGCATCAAGACTGGGTCCTTTATTTCTTTCCCTCCCCCCTTCAGGTCAATACAAAAGATTGAAAATTTCAGCTTTTCCAGGGTCTTATTTACGCCTAGACTCTTCTTTATTCTCTTTCATTCTTTTTCTTTTACTATGTCTCCTTTTCTGGTAATTAATTTATGATTCAAAGGGAAAACTATGGCCTACATGCCTATGGATGATTTCTGTCCTGATCAGTCAGGTAGTTTTAGTGGAGTTGGGAAGCTGCTTGAACTGAGAAGAGTCTGACTTCTTTAGGAGAGCCACAAGGCTGAATGCCTCAAATAAAAGTGAGTCCTGTAGGCCGTGAAGCCACATTGGGATCTAAATTCTCACATTGTCTCTGAGGTTTTGGATCCTGTGGATCAGTCTGTGCCTGAAATGAAGCACCAGCATTTTCCACCCTCATCTCTATCCAGTCTACTTTCTTGAATCCCTATTTTTAAAGAACTTATACAAAATAATAGCTGACTGGCAGGTACCAATGGCAGTGATGACTCACCAAACCTATTAGTTGATTTGAGTCTCATTGTATAGATTCAAAGGATGGCTGTCCTGCTTTGGTCATGCAATTAGAAAAATGAATTTGGTTCTGGGAACATAACACTGATTGGAGGAAGGGAGAGGAGCAGAAGAGCGTTCCAGGGGAGCGAGAACAGATGATTAAGCACTGGAATGATTGATTTATGATAAAAGATTAAAAGAACTGGATATGTATAGCTAAAGGGAGACATGCTGAGTGCCTATGAGTAAGTCAAGGGTGTAAGCACCAGGGAAAAGACATGAGTGCTGCAGAACCTATGAAGTAACATGAAGGAAAATCTGGAGCAAGAAGTATGCTGGTGTCTGTCAGGAAAAATTCCAGAGGGAAACTGGAGGTTTCTCTAGGTGATACTGCACAACCATTGCTGCAACATGTTTTGGGACAATGACAGTCTTTAGTGTGGACTTGTTTGAAAATTTCACCAAAAATTCTTCTCAGTTTTGAAGAAAGGAAAAAAACCAAACATCTTCCCTATGATACCAAAGAAATTGCAAATTTGCTAGTGTGAAAAAGCTGCAGTTGAAAGATGCTGTCAGGTTAATCCCAACTCCATTGGTCTTGCAGAGGGTGTCATAATTCCTTTTCTATAAAAACCCTTGGGGACAACCTGAGGACAAACAGGGCTAACAAGTCTCAAACTTGAAGCATCTAAAGTTAGCTTTTGGCTGAGAGAAGTGTACAGCTTTCTTATAGAAATAAATTCTTCCCATTTACCATCTTGTTAGCATTTGAAAATCCAAGTATAGAGTCTGTCCAAAATGTATTTTTGCTGTTCAGTGTGTAATATTCATCTGAGAGATGATGAAGAGCTGGTACGTGCAATGAGCTGCTCACCTGGCGAGCTCCAGAGGGCCTCCTCTTTTCTTCTAATTAAAAAAAAATAAAATCAGGAAATGAACAACTTTGTAAATAGACTTCAGTGCTAGATAATTTCATATGCCAAAAGGTACTGGACTCAAAATTAAGGTTAAAAATGAACTTCCCAGTGCCCAGGAGTGAATAGCTAGAAGAGGCACATGTATTACAAAACACAGTAACATATTTTCCCTAAACTAATATTTTTTCTGTATCTTTAGCTACACAGGAATAGTAACTTGTGGTTGTTCTTACTGTTTCCCAGATTAAGGGCAAATAGAACCAGGGCATGTCTTTTGTACTGCAGTTACCTGGTAGAAACTACACTTCAACTACAAACTGCAGGTGACGTATGAAACACAGTAGTGAGTGAAACATTTCTGGGCAAACTGTTTACCCAAGCTGCAGAGAGAGAAGAGAGCTTATCATGTAAAAACATCTTGCTTTGATATGCTAGAATATACAAATATGGGAGGAGGTAAGGTGGGGCTAGAAAGTGATACAGAAGCTAATCTGTGGTTTAAAAAAAGAAAAAAGACAACAGCACAATGGAAAAATAGATTCAGTGCCATGTATGAAGGAGGCACAGCTCAGCTTGTCTGCTGAAAAATCTTAATGTTCTTTTAAGGTGCTTTTTATATTTTGTAAAAACAGAGGAGATAAGCAGCACCTACAAAGACAGGTGAAAACACCACACTTCTGTGGTTTTACTCTGAGCTGGCTGGACATGAGCTGGCACCAACCCAGAGCCACGTAGAGGTAACAAGACACTGACTGAGCCAGGACTGTCAAATCCAGGCAGAGGAGGCACAGGGTATCCACAGCCATGTGCCCCTTACCTGTGCTTTTGTCTTTCCTAGAAGTGTCCCTGTGAGGGAATGTCACTAGGCAGGAGCACGGAGAGCTTTTGGTCTCCAGCCTCAGTTTCCCCAGTTTTAAGAGGAAAATGGTGCCCTTGTTGCACAAGCACCTTGTGAGGCTTTTGCATCTTGTACTTTGGAAGCTGTCAGAAGCCAGAGTGGAGGAAACCTTTCCCAGAGCTGCACAACATCTTTAGTTAAACATTATAATGCATTTTCTCTGTGCAGTCTGAGCAACAGCATTTCAACCACACCTATTTTTGCTTGGAATGAAAGTCAGTAAGAAAAATTGAAAAGCTTATTTACAAAAATACTCATGATACAGGGTAAGATGTTCTTTAGTCTCATTTTATCTATAAAAACAGAAATTCTATTCTCTAAGAAGTGAATGCTGAATGACATCACATGCTGGCAGGAAAACTTGTCAGCCACCCTTCCCACTCTGCACTGGCAGTGGCACTGGCACATCTGTTGGTGTTTTGGTCGAAACATTTGTCATCCCAGTTATTTGCACAATATGAATGTGTGTTAGCTATGATTTTGGTTTTTGTCGAACAAACAAGTGTACAGTTTAGGGTCAGCCACCAGTATGGAGGATTATGTCAAAGAAAGGAATAAAAACCCACATGACTCTGCTCTCTAACAAGACCACGGTCACAGGGAGGTAAGGGGAGAGGCTCAGTGGGTGCAAAAGCCAGCAGTAATGAGACATAAATATGTTTAACTCAAGGACTACTATCTTTTCCCAACAGTTAAAGACAGTCATTATGTGTCAAGAGGACAATACTGGAAAATACATGATAGGACACATAAGATATGGACAGCTGCCAGGCCTCTGAACAGCTGTGTGGTGCATAAGAATTACTGCAGCTGTATTTAAACTAGAAATTAAATATCTTTTTTTTTTTTTTTTTTTTCTTTTTTAATGTGTTCAGGCTTTTCACTTATCCAAAAGGAAACATTAGCAATTACGAAATGTTTATTTCCCCACAAGACATGCTGTTTTGTTTCTGCTGTCTGTGATCTCTGATGTTCAGGAGACATCAGTGCTCATCCTTAAAACTCTGTGTGTAGAGCAGGGGAGATGTGAGACATCCTCACCTGCTTTGGTTATGGAAGCAAGGCATTCAAACTGAATTTTGCACCACTTTAGGAGCAACTTGAAAAGGAATAAAGAATCAGTTCTCTCCTGGTGTTTTGGAAACACTGGGAAAGAACCTGATACCACTGTGTGTTCAGGATCCTTATGAGGCCAAGAACTTCAAGGCAGGTTCCTGCAGCGTGAGTGATCCGATAAGCCTGGTGGGTGTGCAGGAGGTGGAGCACTTTTCCCCAGCTTTGGAGGTATTTCACTCACTCTTGTGGAAAGTTTGCTCAGATGAAATGATGCCAGATGCAGTTTCGCCTCTTTTCCAGCCTCACATACTCCTTTTCTATTTTTTTTAACAAAGAAAAAAAAAAGAAGAGCTGCATGAAGTCAGGAGAACATACCTCATCCTGAGCTTTCTCTCCCCTTCTCTATAATTCTACAGAAGTGGAACAGAAAGCTGGGAAATAGATATATGAGATATTTCTAGAGAAGAAGAGAGAACCCCCATGAATTATACAAATTATTGGCAATTTTAAACTCCTCAAGGGACACCTTGTCCTGTGTGTGGCAAGGCTGGCTGCTCACTGAGGCCAGTCAAGGAAGGAGGTGTTAGATGCCTTCCTTCCACAGTGTGGCCGTAGAGTTGCTGGTTCCCATGCGAGCTGTCAGCTTTAGTACTGCTGGAGCCAAACAAGATAGGAGTAGGTACCTGTGGTTTTGGAAGGAAAATCCTTGGGTTCTTCCTACAAAGCCACATCTACGGCGTGTGGTTTGGCTGGCAACTGTGGATTCTGATTTGTATGCAACCCTGTGGACACTTCTAATTTATTGTTTGTATGAAAGGCTAACTCTGCGGCCACTTTTAATTAGAGGAGATTTCCGGTAAAGTCAGTCAACAATTTTTGTTACTGGAGGGAGAGTACAGAACACCTGTTGTGGAAATAGATGGTATAACTGGTTTGGTGTTTTATTGTAAAAACTAAATTCAGACTTTTTCAATTCAGATTAATTATCAGACTTTCTGTTTTTCATTTCTTTCCTGGTTCTTAGGGTTAGACCCACTGAAAGGGAGAGGAAAGGGGTTGGAGACATTGGAGACCCAAGCTTACCAGGCAGCACTGTCTTTTTCAGGTCTCCTCTTGAGTCCATATAAAAGTTTGGTGTCATAACATCCATAGTAAGGAGATGCTAAGTTCACTCCCTGCTTGTTTTGAATACAGATCCTACAAGGTTCCAGGAGTACTTTGTAATTCATGCATTTTCATTCCTGAAATCCTAAGCAGTACTTTTGATGAGATGTTGTCAACAGGCAACCAAACCTAATTCTTCACCATTGATGACATTAATATCTTGCAAATGGAGTCTGCTACTTTTTATCATGTTATAATAGACCTCCATCTCTTCTGTAGAAGGGTAAATGGACTCAAATCAGAAAGATACATTGAAGATAAAGTTAGACTTTCAGTTCACAATCATGTAAAAGATTTTACAGCCTAAATAAAATAAGTCTGACTTCAGTCAGCTATGAGAAAGAGCAGAATTTTAAAAAGGATTCTTTATTCTGGAGTGGCACTAGGTTTGTTAGATTACAAGTACTAAAATTTTGAATGATACCTGTGAATAATGTCTAGTGAGTCAGGAAGAATGGCAAAAAAAATCTTGGATATTTACATGGCTAGAAATCTATAAAAAATTAAATTTCAATAAATAAAACCATTTTTCTTTTGATAATTTCAAGTGCTTTGTTATGGCTCTAACAACTTTTTTTTTTTTCCCTGCTGTAATTAGCTGATCTTAAAGATGTGCAAACAAGCTGCCACAAGTGTTTGGCTGCTAAGTAAAAACTGTTCACCTTCTTACCCATCAGTAAATGTAAGATCATTTACTTCCAAGACGGGGAATTCAGAAGAGGGATAGGCAACCTCAAATTACCACATATTTATAACCATGTACAAGTCTCCCCACAGGCAGTTACCACAGATGAGCTAAATTACTGCAAATTCAGGCTCCAGCTTACATCATATTAACCGCATCATGTGCCTATCTTTACATTTTAAAAACTTAATTTCTACCCAGAAGACATTCAATTCTCATACAATGATGTTAAACTGAATTGTTTAGACAGCTGGAAACAAAAAAAAAAAAAAAATCAAGTTTTTGTGAACTTGAGAAATTTGTGGATTCCACTCCTTTTATCAAGAAAGTTTTAGCTTCAATCACTCTTTAATATCCTACTGGCATTTTTTCCTCCAAAGCAATTTTTCACAATGTCAAGGTGAAACATCTTTTTCCTGTTGAAGTCAATGGAAGAACATGGTTTGATTTCCATCCGGAATTCCTGTCAGCTCCTGAATATTTAGAATATTTTCTCATTCTTCTCTGTATAAAACTCATGCTACAGTTTAAGACATTCCTTTTCTAGTGCTCACCTAAGGACTGTATCTCACAGCTCAGGAGTGTGAGTTCAATTAAGGCTGCACATTGTCAGTTTTGTTTGTAAGCCATGAATTTTTTATTTTCTTCTGAGCTATGTAAAGGCTTTTGACTGCAAATCCACCCCTCACTTGGGGAATTCCTGCAGGACACTCTGCTAGAAGAAAATCATTCCACCAGGACAACTAAGGCAGTTCACACCTTGAACTGTTAGGAAATGAGCAATGGGTTTTCACAGTTGATCTCTAAAAATGGGTTTGCACTGCTCACCTGGCACACAGCCCTCACCAGCAGGTAACCTCCCATCCCTGTGCACAGTACTGGACTTTAGATGGGCAGGTACTGCCTGGTTGTTATTGCTGGCCCCATGCTGACCTGATGAAAAGTAGATCTGAACTTCACTCTTCACCAAGTTTCTCCCCCATATGCCAGGTGGCAGTGAATTCCTTTTATCACCTCAGTTAAACGCACTCTTGATCAATAAATTCAGGATTCTGATCTATCTGGGAACTCTTCCATTCTAGTGGCCTCATTCAGTGATTATTGTGGGAGCCACCTCCAAAGTTCTTTTCTACCACATATTTTTCATTCCCAAGAGAGACAATGCATATTTTTTAAACAGGAGGCACTAATCATAGAGTCATTCAGACTGGGCAGGAGCTGGAGAGGGCTCTGAAGCAGCCACTGCTAAGAGGAGAGTGAGGGCAGCATTCAGACATCCAGAGAGCTGGGTGAATTCAGGGACTTAAGAGTGACAGTTATAAAACTGAGGAAAATCTGGGGATTTACTATTGTCTCTATATAGTCATCACCTGGCTAATGGCATTTCAAAAATAATACAGGCTCATGAATCATAGATAACCTACCTGTGTACTTGCCAAGCTAGTTGTTACTTTGATTCACTTTAATAACCCATTTTTGCTCCGGTTTCTGTATTTTACTATTCACCTGCTGTCTTCCTTACATATATGGAAAGAAAGAAATGAATTAAGTAGAATCAATCTGTGCAATCACAGCTGAAGCCTCCTGAGCTGAAAAAGACTCACATTTATCTGCTGGCATCTCTCCTCACAAATCTCCTGCAGCAATAGCTCTCAAATTCTCTACTAATTGAGCCATTTTCTGAATTCTAACAGTGAATGGGATGTAGTGAGACAGAGATGAACTAGTACATTAAATTTGTCATTAGTAGGAATGGCAGTTTTCCTAGAAGATTTTTGACAAAGGTATGTTGAAAGTGCAGTTGAAGAAGTGCAATTTACTGCAAGCCTGCGTGAAGCACTGACCTTCATGCCTCTCCATAGTAAGCCAAGAAGCAAAGATGTTAAAATACAATGGAAGGCTTAAATAGAAGTGACTGTAATTAAAAATATATACTGGATTTGGGAAATGCCTGAGTATGGTTTTAATAAAAACATTACTGTGTTGCTGATATTAAGATTTAAATCCCTTAGAAAATCACAGTCACACACACATGGTCTAGTTCTCTAGACAGCTAAAATGACATGTTCTTCTCCTCCTGCAATTATGTATCTTGCATTGTCTTTTCCATTTTGCTTTTGTAAATAGCTTTATTCCACAACCTCATTTTTTTATGGTCTATTAGTACAGTGCTGCAGGTTCTCATCAAAAACTCTCAGCATCACCATGACCTATGAAAGCTCATCAAGGACAAATTTGTGTACAGCAAGGCTGTTTTACACTTGTGGGCAGAGAATCCCTCCCTGACAGCTAGAAGACTTCAGTAATGCCAAATGACAGCCTGTATCCTTTCTGCTAGAGGAAAAATTGCAGTGCAGTGAGAGGTGTGAAAATCAAACTGAACTGAAGAACATAAAAATCATTCTGCTGGGTTGAAGAAAATGTGTGTTGTGCCCAGCACTGGGCTGGTATCATTAGCTGGTTGTAGGTACCAGCAGAAGGCACATGAGAAGAACAGTGCCTACTCCTGAACTCTGTGCCCTGGCTCTGGCAATTTTCAGGTTAGAGGATTCCTGGCACAGAAGATTCAGCTGTTTCTTGGTGTTTGATGGACTTGGCTAATGGCCTTTGTTTTATCTGCCTTGTACATTTTGCACCCAGAAAATCTCACAGCAGCAAGTTCCACGGTGTAACAGCTTGGTAAGTAAAGAAAACCTTCATTTTACTTGCTCTGAATGTTCTCATTACTGATTCCTCTGTGTCCATCAAGTTCTATTTTATCAGTAAAGACAAATAATCATTCATATTTACTTTTCCCATGCAAAATTTAAGAATTACATAGATTTGATGATTGTCTTCTTATAATTTTGTGATTGATGTTCTTAAAGGTCTTATCCTATCTAGATGGTTCTATGATCCTATTAAACTCTTCTTTTTTTTCTTAGTGTCAGTAAAAAAGCTCCTACTCAAGCTTACTGGTATGAGTTTTCTGAACAAATGTGTTTATACATATTCTGACAAGAGTAATTTTTTCCTTCAATTACGCCATTATGATTTAGAAGAAGGAACAAATCTATGGAGGTAAAGTCTGAGGAAAAGGTGGACAGACTTTATTTAAACTCTCATCAGCTTTCTGTGTTCACCTGATCCATATCTCTGACCCTGTTGCAATTTATCCCACAGCAGCTGCAAGGGATATTTTCCACATCACTTCAATACTGAAGGAAAATGTCCTGACTCGCTTTTAAACATACTCCACCTTTCTTTTTATGACTCTGTATATTCACACAGCTACACATCCCCTAAACTGAAAAAAATATTTTTTCCTCTTTCATAACAGCCTTGACTATGATGTGTTAGTTTTACATCCTTGGGTCTCAGTTTTGCAGCTGAATCTCACAGTGGAGATGGTCTTGGATTCTGCAGTGGGATGGGTTTTCAATTGACTGAATTCATGTTTTTATTCTTGCATAATGACACAATAACTTGTAGAGGCATTTATTGGATGCACAACCAAAAGTTTCCCTGGTCAATGAAGCTTCCCCCATTGTCACCTTTTGCTGTTTCCTCATGTCTGGAGCCATCCTTTTCCCCATGAGAACTCCTTGTGGAAGTTTTTCTTCCCTCACAAACAAGGTGGACTCTTGGCATGTAGGAATACCATGTCATGATACCATAGAGGACTAGGGACACTCAGCTGCAAGGAGGATAAACTTACAGCTCTGAAAAAAACTATGGCAATTTTCCAGATAAGCATCACTGCGTTTTGCAAGTTTAATAGTTTTGTTATTTCCATTCTGGTGGAAATTATGGTGTTTCTTTCAGAATATTACATACCTGCAGTGTTTCTTCCTGTATCTATTTGGAGTTAATATCTATTTTTATACCTATTTGGAGGTAAAAGAAAAAAAACCCTGTGATTACTTGAAATGTTCGAAGTCGGTCTGCAATTACATTTGAGGATTTGGTTTGCACTTAATTGTTTACATCTGTCACTGATGTATATAGATAATTAACAGTGGGGTCCTTGGTCCTCTAAACCCACAGCCCTCAGGAGACTGTTCAAGTTTTCCCTTGTCAACTACACGCAGAATATTTAGGTGGAATAGATGGGTAGATCTCAGCTGCTCGATATTGTCCACACATCTTCCCAGCAGCCAGGCTCTTTGGATATTTTCCCCAAGATATTCCCTTCTGGAGGATCACAAAAATGGGCCCCACTCACCTTCCACAAGCACCACAGGTTGTGCTGATGATGCCTTTTCCTGGTCTTAAAATCAACAGTCAAGCATGGTTAAAAGGGAAAAAGGGATTTTACCTTGATATTTATTTTAAGGATCCTTGGGTGCACACGTCCAAATTGATTGCACCTCCATGCACATTGCAATCCCCAGCCCCCAAAGATCTGGTATAACATTATAGGTCCTGCTAATTAGCATATCTATTAAAAATTCCTCAATGAGAGGCTTGAATGAGCCCCCCTCCCCAAGGAACCCTCCCCTGGATGGTTCTACCTTAGTTTACAAAATATGTTCTGCAAAGGACCTTGGGGTCTGGGGCACACTGATCCCTAACAAAGCTTCTGAAATGTCTCCTAGTTTAACAAACAAGTCCAAGAATGTAGGTAAAAAGCACAAAGAATACAGGAGTTGTAAAAAGGTATAAAAGGGGTTTAAAAGGAAAGGAAAAAAATCATCATGGCATCATTGATGCCTCTAAACCTTGGGACCTGGGTAAGGTCCTGGCTGCAGTTGCTTGTCTTTGCACGGCCATGGCAAATACCTGCACCTCTGGGGCTCTTTTGAGGAACAGCTCAGCACAAATAGGGAGATTTGCTGCTTGGAAATGGGTTTTGCAACAGGAGGCTTTTACTGTTGGTACATAGCAGAGGCAGGGCTTGCTGCTACCCCTTGTGCTGCATAGAAAGCTTGGTACTGCAGACTGAATTTTTGCTGGTGAGAGCAACTTTCTCTGCTAATACATTATGGAGCACCCTCACTCTCATCTCAGGCAAAAACATTATCAGCTGCACTGATGGCTGGGTATTTTCTTCAGACACCAAAACTAACATGAGTTTTGTTATCCAGATGAAGTATATAACATGATTTCAAAGGGCTTGGAGCACTTAAGAGAGGGTAAATTAATTAAAGACTGCTTTATTATCCCATGGTGGACTGAACTCATCAAAATTGGTTGAATATCCAAATTAAGATGAAGCTAATCCATGCATGAGCCTTTAAAAACCTGTTCCCAACAAGCCTTCATAATAAATTCTTTGCACCAGGAAATATGACTTAAATTGTTTTAAAGCAATAATGTTTAGGTAAGTAAAAAAAAGTTTCCTACTGTGAGATATTTTATGAACAAAATTAAATATAAAACCATATTATTAAATTCTGTCAAAAAGGTATTAATCTTGTTACTCTGGCATTGGTACCTCAGTTCTCCATAATTATGGATTAAAACTTTTGAGACAAAAATATAGTGTGGAAGGTGGTTTTCACAGTTCCTGAAAAAGAAAAAAACTTGAAAGTATAAACCTGTAGACTTGCAATATGTCATTCTATTATTATTATTATTATTAACATATTACATACTGCCTTTATGATCAGCATTGTGTAAAGCTCAGTGTGAATAAATACAGTGCAAAAATTGATTCCTGAACTGTTGAATCAACCCCACACTATTTGGTAGTATGAGATGATACAACACAGAGATATCTGTGTGTGCTGAGCTTAAAGAAAACTCCCTCATTAATTTCAGTAACTTGTATGTGGCTGCTGGTGATCACATTGTAGGAAAAAAAATTAAACATCTTTTTTAAAAAGAGAGGATGTGGAGAAGGAAAGTCTGTTTATCCCAGAAAAGTGTTCAAGGAAAAGACTCAGTTTTTGAGGACCACAATATTGGTCTCAGAATACACTCCAATGCACACAAGAACTGCTGTAGAACAACAGAGAATAAACTCCATAATTTCCACAAACCCTAGTTTTATGGGAGGGAAGGAAAGTTAAAACATTATCAGAGATGCCCTAGATAGAATCAAAGGTTTTAAGATCTCTGCAGAAGATTTTTTTCTGCCATGGTTAACTGCCCCTGGTGATCCTTTTCAATTTCCCCACTACAAGTAGTAAAAGCATTCTGAAGGTTTAGTACTTTTCCTAATTGGATTATACCTGGATGAATGTAATAGGTAAATGTGCCTGTTCTACTACATGACCACCATAAGTCTTTCAATCCTCTCTGTAAGTCATTGTCATTGGATCAAAACCCGAGAATTCAGTCAGCAATTTTTGCTATAATCCAGGTCATTTATTCAGATTATTTGTTGGTAGTGTGACACACTGGGTTTTATTACAGTTCCTTTATACTTGGAAGCACATGCAAGCAATCACTAAGCATCAAACAGTGCCCAATCACATTTATTATGTCTGGTATCTACTTTATGTTGGTAATTCACTAAGACACAAGCAAAATAAACTCAGCAAATGTGTAATAAACTGGACTTTTCAAGTATTTTCCTCCCAGAATTTTAGAAGACTAAATTAGTTTTAGGGTCTGACACCTTCGAGTAAAAGCTCTGTAATTAATTCAAAATGGCAGCTTTCTGATGGTCGTTAATAAGCCTAGGCAGAATGATTTTGTTTAATCAGTTTCACAGAGGGTATCTGACCACAATACACTTTCATAGACATAGGATTGACAGGGACACTTGCTTTTAACCTTGTATATATGGCAATAATCACCTTTTCACACCACCTGGTCTGCCTTGAACTCTCCAATCCTACATGGGCAGACATCCTGCACTGCAGTTAATATTGCATGTACTGTTTGTGCAACCAGAGCAATACAGAAAGTCATGCTCACTGAGATGGGAACATCAGAAAATATATAAATTCTGCAGTGATTCACAGAGTTTTAAATATATCTTGACATTACATCATTAATATCTGATGTTTCTGAAGCCTTTGGAAACTTCTGTTTGGTAACAGGGAGATGCAGAAATCTGTACAAATATGTAAGTGTCTGAATTTTCATTAGTTTTTTTTTTTTTCTCAAAACCAAGCTTCCATTACCATTCCTTTCCAAAACTCTTCCACATGAGCACATAAATATTGGGAGAATGCGTATTGTAATTTGAATAAAAGAAATTATTTTGTTTAAGCCTCTTTTCGGACCTTTTCGTTAGTTTAGAACAGTGAAGGTACTTCAGGGACCATAAAATCTGGGGATGTAAATGCTCAACACAAAAATTCAGGAACCTATTCCATTTTCACAGGGATCTTGGATAAGTTTAGAGTATGGTCTTCACCATAATAAAAAGAGCAATCAGCTTAAAGCCTGGGGTCAGCTGCAGCCTTTCCCTGCAAGGGTGACTTGTTTTAATGTACAATTTATTAGTTCTTCCTGTTGTTTACTTCAAATCTGAGGCATCACTCTGCCATCCTCACCATCTTGATTTAAAAAAAAGAAACCACTTGTATTCAATGGGGTGAATTTCAGAGGGGACAAGTGAAAAGGAATTATTTGAGTGTTGATGAATCTCTGAGATTCTTTGACCTTTGATGTTTCTAAAGCAGAAGAACTGGTTCTTTCACAAAAAAAATATGTCTCTGGATGCTCTATACAGAGAGAGGACTGGGTGGGTAATGATTTTAAATTTATCTACTTTGCCCCAGCTTGGAGACATAACTTGATATTCAGATCAAGCCACAGTTCAGAATTTGTTTTTATTTCTTGAAAATGCAGCTAAAGTTTGTTTGGCTTTATTCACATTTTTTAAGTTTTCTTCCTTGAGGGAAAAAATGATACTGAAAAAAAAGGAAAGAAATGTTTTTTTCTGAAGATCTTTACATCACCTCACTATTTGGTAGTCATTCAGAGTGCCTAGAGACCTGTCAGTGACTCAAGAGGAAAAAGGAAGGTGACTTTGCCCATTTTTTAAAGTAACATCTTTTATCAAAATTATTTTACTGGAAACAGCTGAAGGTGACAGCATCTTAAAAAAATAAATTAAATGTGTCCAAAAGTCAGCAGGTGCTGAAAGTCAAGCTGATTCCTGAAGAAAAGGATGCTCTGAAATGTCATGTACAATTCTTTCATGTATTGAAGACCAAAGAGAAGAATGTAGCTGGGCCATGGTCAAAACAGTCACCCAGCTACAGTTTCACCAGCTTTGTGCCTTCTTCTAAAATAACTCTGAATACCAAACACCTGACATTGGGGAAGATAGAAGAGGAAAAAGAATAACTTCAAATATTCAAATCTATCTGTTAGAACATTTTGTTTAAATTTTACTCTTGACCATTGGGCATCAATTCAGTATAAAGCACATTTGCTTCACTGCCACCTTCTTTAAAAATGCTCCTGTATTTAGCAGATGGAAACTCAGTGTTTGTAGCAACTTGCAGTTACCTCCCTGCTCCATTAATACTTCTGCTTACACAGAGAGAGGAACTGAAAGAAGGGAGGTGTAGGGCAGGCTATAGACATGTATGTTTTTAAAAATCCAGACTCTCAAAAATGTCTGTTTGGAAAGTTATGACAGGAAGAGTTTATATTACCTATGGTTAGAATTTAGGAAAATAAGTATTGTCTAAATGCTTAGAATTATTGTGTGTATTTATTTTTGCATGAGTTCCTTTTTAATTTTCCACTGGAAATTTGATAAAAGATAACGTTCTGTACTGGAAAACAATGCAGAAAATTGTTCAGGGCAAAGCTATTTTCTGAATTCCCAAGGAGCATGAGAAGTGTTTGGATTTGTATTTGCAACCAGTGCTCACCACTTTACATTTACAGTGTCAAAAGACCTTAACTGAATTTTCCTTCTCATATCATCCTTGCCTTCATCATGATAACCTGATCGACCCATCTTTATCTCTCAATCTCCACAACTGCATCTTCCTGGTTTTGCTGATTCAGTCACTCCAGGTCATCCTGTGTTGTCTCATTTTTGGATTTTGCATCGTTAGGAATTCTCCCACCTTACTGGGCTTTCTTTTTCCAGACCATTGAGACAGAAAATAAGAGGAGTCACTGGCCGTGCTCTCCTGCATGGTCCGTGACTCCAGGCCAGGGTGTCTGGGTGCTCATCAGGGCAGTCACTGCCTCTGTCTGTGCCCAGGAAGAACTGTATGGACACAAGAACATGGCTGAACCCAGCAACACTTCAAGCACTGAAACTTGCTTATCCGTACTGACAATAGCCATTAAATCACAGAAAACTTAATGTTGGGAGGAACCCCTGTGCTCACCTTACCCAGCTTCTGCTCAGCTTGCAGGTGTGGTTTTATCTTAAGCTAATGGGCATTTTCTAGTTTCTAGGCATGGCTTGTGGACCAAAAACTGTTTCCAATATTGGTTTTGCATGCAGTCACTCTGCTCTGCAGGCCAAGGGAAATTAACTGAATATGGGCTCCTCCATGCCAGAGAAACTCCAAGCTAAGGCTTTGTGTCAGGCCCACTTAACTGATTAGAATGAAAGTAACCTCTGTTGATGCAGTTGATGCTGTGTACTTTCCATCTGTGAAAATAAGTTGCTTAATGTCAGTGCTGGTTTTGCAGTTCTATGCCACTTGTCACTTAACATCTTCCACATTGCCTGAAGAAGGAATCTCTATGAGGCAATCTAATGATCCTGAGTTAAAAATAAAACTCTCTCATATGGGATCAGACTATCCAACACATTGCCTTCCTCATAGAACAGAAAGCAGACTACTTTCACCTCAGGACCACACCAGTGCCCCCCCTGCCTCTGCTTCTGTTAAACCAGTCAGCAGATTTGGGCTGGGGAGGGAATTTCTCCATTCCCTACACAGAACTGTCAAGGACAGTTTGGGTGGTGTCCTTGCCAGGGCAGGCTCTGGTCATCCAAATCACCAGGATGATTTAAGCCCTGAGCTACTTTTTTTTTCTGATCCATCTTAACAGCATCAATCTCTGTGGCATGGCTAATCTTTTAACTGGCTTTGGGTGGTTAACAAGTGATTCTATCTGTGCATGCAAAGCCAACAGGCAAACCGCATCGTGGCCTGGATTCAGCACACAGGTTGGTCTGTGTATTCCGCTTTTTCTGTTCCCCAGGCACCCTAACTCTCTTTCATTACCAGCAGAAATTAAATTATAAATTCTTAAGGGCAGCTGCTACATCTTAGCTTATTTTTAGAAATTCTGTACTTATATCTAACCCTCCATATAATGTTTTTAATAGCAAAGAGCCTAACTTTGCCAATTGAAAATTTCTTGTGATTTGTTTTTTTTTTCAGGGAAAATCTTTCCTTTTCAGTAGTGGTTGTGTTTCCATTAATGCATTCTCCTTAAGAATGTTTCTTGTGGACAAAGTGGAATTTCACAAGAAGAATATTTTCAGCTGGAAAAGTCTGAATAGTTGTAACAAGTGAGAACAGGAATGAAGACATTTCAGTAGAAACCTGCAACTCCTCAGTCTTCTGCATCAAAACTCAATATCTGAACAATTCTGAACTTTGAGAAAAGAAATTTGGCAATTCATTTCATGCAGCAAACTGATACATTTCTCCCAGCAGTGGTGCTATTAGCAATTGCCCCTATGAGAAACAAGTGTATTGGCATTTTTTTCTGTATTGTTTCTCATGATAATTTCTAGAAATGGGTCTAGGTAGCAAAACATGCCAGGATAATTCCAGGTTAATTACAGTATTGCTCAGTGTTGTACCATGTAGGAATGTCCAGCTGGCCTTCAATAAACCTGTAAAAGATTAAAAACACATAAGGCAGCACAATGCGTTGGCACAGCTTGACTGCTTTGAATAGAGAGAATCATTTAGGTTGAATTTGGGTGTCACTGCATGAACTTGCATAATACGGTGCACAAACAAACCCTCAGAGTTTTAGTGGCCTAGTTAGGGTGGTTCAGTGATACCAGCAGAGTTATGCAACCAAACCAGGCATGCAGAAAGCTCCCGCAGAGCCACTTCTCCTGACACAGACAGGGGCTCCTCCTCGTGTATAATGCACCCTCCTGGAAGCACATAAAGCAAAATATGTTATCAGTGCACCCCCGTGCAGGATGGCAGCTGAAGTGGTGCTGCCTGGTTCTAGGAGTGTTCCATCTTAAACGTGAATGGTGAGGGAGAACTGAACCTGCTGGTTTCAAACTCATTATTTTTGGGGTTCATGTCCTTTCCATCAGCAAGAGCACCTGTACTCCTCTACTAGGCAGTTTCCTATTCTGAAAACTTTATTTTGGTAAATTGGCAGCTCTTTTGCACTTGCTCCTTTTGCCATTATAGTGTTTGCAATATTCCTTTCCACAAAGCAGTCAACAGAGTGGGCATAATGAATTTATCCCATCTACTCTAATTAAAGTTGTCTGCATTGTCAATGTATTTTTCCTTTTTTTCCTAGAGTCAAGCAAATAGTATGAGATTGAGAATGGCTATTTATTTCTAAAAGGACTGTCCTTGAAATTACTTCAAGAATCCGTTTATGTGATTTGAATTTATCTTAAATATCCTGAGAACTGTCAACCAAAGTGATCAAATCTGTCACTTACAGTGTTTTTTCCATTACTGATTGTCTTTCATAGTGCTGGCTATTTTCAGGTTGTCATTTGCTGATGACTATTTTATTTATCTAAAATCCATCAATTCTTTCCCCTGTCTGCATTAGTTCTCTTATTTTTGACATTTTAGACATCTGGTTATATGTGTGGTAACATTTGTAGTTAAGATTTTATAATGTAATTTTCTTCCACAGATTTTTTAGCTTTGAAATCAACTGCAGTGAAACAGGAATCCTGTGGGCACTGAGCGATGTTTTCCACAGTGGCTGACTGCAGGTCCAATATGTTCTTTGGGTCATAAACATGGCCCAATCCTACAGATATTTATATGCATAAACACTAGTGGGACTGGGAGAAATCTTTATCCCATTGAAGTGAATGGGAATTCAGAGAGAAATGTTCATTAATCCTTTGGGGGCCTTTAAAACACCCAAGGCCAATCTGTATGTATATCTCTCTTTAGTAGATTAGCTTTGTTTTTTCAGAAGCCTCTACCTTGACAGTGTTTTATAAAATAGTTTCATTGTATTGAGTCACAGCACAGAATTTATAGCATATATAGAATGCAAAAAGTATTTATGCAGAAAACACACAGCTGTAGAGAATGCCTTAAATTTTATTAACTATTTCTCTTTTGGAAGACAAACTTCACTCACACGAGGAGCTTTGGAGCTGGGCCACCCTACAGTGAACAATGGAAGACAATGCTGAATGCTCAGATTATGTTAAAAATACCTATAATAAATAAAATATTAAAAAACAAACAAAAAACCCTGCACTGTGAGACAGCACTGGAATTCAAATCTCTTGCAGATAAAAACTCAGAATCAGATAAATATCTTGCAGATAAAAACTCAGCTTGGTTATAAAATTTCCCAAGTTTTCTCTACTTACTGGTACACTGGTTTTTGGACTTTCCCTCAAAATAACCAGTATCCAGCTGGAGAAAAATGCCAATCCAGACATTCCTAGGAAGAGAAGGCCATAAAAAAAATCTTTGGGATCTGGTCCAAATCTCACATCTCCAATGTAGTCCAATAGAGAGACAATTCAAGGCTGACTTGAACAGCCTTTTCTTACTCTTGGTCTAACAGCATCATAGTCATCTTGCTCTAATTACAAGTCATTTAATTACTTCCTTAGGTTCTGCCTCAGGTATTTAATATGTTACACATCTACAAGGGGTCATCTCATAAGGTGTCACAGAGTGAGAGAGTTTCAGTTGTTCCTTTTGACCTTTTTCTGCTGATATTTTTCATCTATCAAATGGAAGACTTGTTTACTTTGACTTGCCTCTGAGTCCAACTGAGTCAAATAGAACATGATATTGAAAGATTTTTTTAAGGCCAAATGAAGGTCTCTTATCCTTAAAACTGATGCAGGAAAAATGAATTGTTCCCTGGGCAGTTGAACTGGTACACAAGTTGTTATGCCTCTACTTCCCATGGACACAGCTGGGCTTAGGCAGTCTGACATACATCTCAGCACTCCATTTCCCACACAAAAGCCTGGCCACAACACATTATTGATCCTTTTGGTCCACAGCTTGTTTCCTGTGGAAAATAGACATAGAGGATGCAGGGGGATGTGCCAGGGTATCAGTCCAACAGGGAATCCAGGGGCACCCAAACCTGCATCCAGGATAAAAGCCAGTTGGGACAGTCTTAGAAATTCTAAAGTAGAGCTTACCCTTTCTACCAGGACTCTTGCATCCCTCTTGGCACAATTTGATAAGATTCTGTGCTCTTACATGTTTCATTTTCTAGATCTTTAGGATAACGGATTAACAGCTGACAAACTGCTGCAGCAGTAGCTCTGTCCCTCTGAGGGATTTATGTAAATTCCTCCAAATCTGGCATGATCAGTTCAAGTATAAACCTTCTGCCTCTGTGCTATGAAACAGCAGAAGTTGTAAGTTTAAGCTTTCAAGACACTCAAGTGACTGAGTTTAGAAAATTTTGCTCAGAAAATTTATAGGCATTATAGAGATTTTTATCCATACATACACAGGCATTAACATGTATGCCCAATCCACAGCTTTATTCTTGATGGAGTCTCTGCTCATCTGGGATATGTTGCTGGCTGCACTTATTTTGTAAGTTATACTTAAAACTAAGCATAAGAGACAAACCATGAGAGACAGGAAAAAGCAAGGGTGGATTTCTATGTTCATTCAGCCAATCAGCTTTTTAAGAAAATATCTTTAATACATGACAAACATACAGTTTGTTAGTTTTCCCCACAGATTACTCAGAGCACATGGGCTTTAATCTGATTTGACAGCCTTGTGATATTTTCTGCCATTCTTGTTCTTAGCAAAGTGCTCTAAAAATGCACCCATAATTTATTTATGGGACCTTCTTTAACCCTTGAGTAACTAGAATGTACACCATACCTTTCATCCTTGAACTGTCAGTGCTGATTGTGGAAAGTGCCATCAGACATCTCTGAGGTGAAGCAGCTGAGCATTACTCTTTCTTTCTAAAACACTAAATAGTGAAGAAGGCATTGTTTTCTTGTCAGAATGCTGAGGAAGAAATATCAGAACCTTCTACCACATAATCTCTCCACAGAAAAATTCACTAGCATCATGAAGACACACAGCTATTAATAATTTTGTGAGATACTTTAATTTCTAACAAAGGAAAATCCCAGGACAATCTATTTTTATCTGTACTAAGAGCTATTTTTTCCCACTAAAAACATACTGAACTCCTTTTAACATGAATATACCATTACAAATTCAATTCAGAAAGCTCTTCATAATGGGCACGCTTCATATCTCTTGCAGAGCTCTTAACTTCTCTTCTACTTTATTTGCTTCCCACTATATTTAGGTTTGTTGTAATTATTTAATACCAAGTCTTCAATTTCTGTGATGCCAGAAGTGACTGTTTGCTGTAAGTAGTTTTATTACTGAACTAGATGAACTGGTAATAAAAGGAGTAGCCCCAACTTTGATGCATTTGTTTGGATCTGGATTTGGCCTTTCCATTTTTTATATAATGACAGTCTATTTCCCTTTCCCTTTGGGTTGAGAAATACTAAGAGATGAACACTATGTTCTACATTCTCATTTGTGCTACATTCCTACCCCAGTGCTGGGTGGAGTTTTTATGCAAACTTAGACCCACAGAACTGTTGAGGTTTGAAGGGATCTGTATAAATTATCTAATCCAACCTCCTCCTTCAAGTTCAGTTGGATCCGGTTGCTCAGGATCATGTCCAGTCAAACTCTGAATACATCCAAAGGTGTAGACCCCTCAACTCCCCTGAAGCCCCTACTAGAGTTTGAATTGAATACTCACTGCCTTTACTCTGGGTATTTTTTACCTACCACTTAGTCAGAATTCCCCCTATTGGAACTGTGTTCATTGCCTTCTGCCTCCTTGCTGTGCACCCCCAAGAGGAATTTCACTCTATCTTTTTTTGGATTCTAGGAAATGTGTCCTTATTGTCACATGGAAATGTCTGGAGTTATTCACATCTCTGGATGTTCTCATGCATGGCTGATAACCACTGAACAACCCTGCAAGTGAGGAGGTGGTTGTGTCACCTTGGCTCTGCTCTGGTTTTGCAGTGTCTTTCACAAAAGTGATGTTAGCCTGCAGGCATTTCCATCCTGTGCCAAGTGATGATGGCTCCCGTGAGGAAGCAAAGAGCCCAGTTCAGATACAGCCTGCTCAAAGCTTCTTGGATGCTGTGCAAGCACAGGTGCTTGGGACACTGACTCTGCATGTTTTGGGAAATCTCCCCCTGTCCATGGGAGACATTCTCAGAGGACAGTTCAAGCTATAGATCAAGTTAAAACACAGTTTAAATATGGCAGCAAAGAGTTTGGTTCCACGAAATATATCCAATTGCTTTCATTTAAGCAACACACCCTCTTTTCTGCACAGGTGGCACATTTTAAACTCATGGCTGGAAGGCAAGAGAATATCAAACTCAATAAAAGAAATTATTCTGGAAACCCTAATTCTGGAAACCATAAAGTGAACAATAGTGAGCATGAATGCATAAAGGGAAAAACACCCTGAAACAGCCTGATATCCCTCCATGCTGAAAAGACTCGTGGTGGATTGAAAACAGACTGACCTGCTGGACTCAAAGGGGTACATCAGTGGTATGAAGTTCATCTGGAAACCAGCTGTTGATTGTGCACCCCAGGAACTGGTTTTGGGGCCAGTAGGGTTTCACACCCCCATTAATGACCAGGACAAATGGCCAGAGTACACACTCAGCAAGGCTGCAGATGGTACCAACCTTGGAGCAGTGGCCGATGCACCGAACGGCTGTGCCGCCTTTCAGAGGGACCTGGATGGGCTGCAGAAAGGGACCCACAGGAGTCTCATGAAGATCAGCAAAGGCAAATGCCAAGTGCAGCCCCTGGGGAGGCACAGCCCCATGCCCCAGCACAGGCTGGGGGTGATCAGCTGAAAAGCAGCATTGCAGAAAGGGATGTGAGATTTCTGGTGAAAGGTTGAAGATGAGCCAGCGATGGACTCTTGCTGCAAGGACCAACAGCACCCTCGGTTGCACCAGGAAGAGCATTACCAGCCTGTCAAGAGAGGTAATCCTTTCCCAATTTCCCAAATTTCATGTAGAAGTGAAAGATTCTCCTCATCAATTTTTTCACCTTATTTTATTCTACAGTGTATTTTTGTGCTACTGTGTGTTGAAAACCAGTGCTGTATCCATTGCAAAATGTACCCTGCAAACCACAATGTAATTTTTAAATTACAGTTACTTTTCCTAGGCTTATTTGACTAATGTATAACTGTTATCTAGGAGTATTGACTAGTTTTCTAGATTACCTGGAGCCAAAATAGGATGATGGTTCCTTTGATATTAAGTAATTATCCTGATTTTGTAATAGATCTTGAGCAACCCTATCCTTAAGCATTAGAAGAAATTATTATCTTGGTATTCTATCTGAATACTCTCACAGAAGTACCTGGGTGAGTAAAAATTAAGAGCTTTCATTATTTCCTCAGCACACTGTCCACATCCATGAACCTCTCAGTTCATTCCTTATATGGGGACTTCGTAAAATAAAAATTTAAAGTCTTATAAATTTAAAGTCTTATATTTGGGTGTTCCCATCTGTCTCCATCTCCCTGTCTTCTGACTATGAAGCAGGCTCAGTATTTCCCTATCTATCCCCCTGGAGGCAGTATCTTTGTGACACCCCCCACGTGAGGGGTGAGTATGGGTATTTGCACAGACAGATCCAGGCTCAGGTCCAGGCTGTCCAGACATGAGTCAGCTCCTTTCTAGAAGCTCTGTAGACAGAGGAGCACAATAAATTGTTCATAAATCCCAACATTCTTCGAGATTGGCACCACAGTGCAAGTCTGAAGGTGGCACTTGTGCCTTCAATGTCTGGTGGACACCTCAGAATCAGTGCTCCTGCCAAGCTCTAGCCAAGCTCTAGCCTCTGTAGTTAAGCCAGTCTTAGGTCTGTAACAGCAGCCACAGCTGTTTTGGAGATTCGAAAGGAGGAGCCAGGAATTCCCCATCACAGCCTGGATGCCAACTCCTACATAGCCCTGGGCAAGTCATTTAACTCCTCTGACTCAATTTCCCCATCTGCTAACTGGGGATAATAGCAGAGGAGTATTGTAAGGATTAATTAATTAGCTAATGTTTGTAAAGCACTTTGAAGATCAAAAGCACAAAGTACTATTGTTGTTATCAAGGGTGTTGAATTAACTTTCCTCATTTTGGCACACAACCCCAGTACTTGGTCTGTTGCCTCAGGGCATGTGCTGGCATTAAGAACATGATGATGATGATCATCTAGTCATAGGCAGAGCTATCACAGAACTCTTGGAGGTGCTGGTAGCCACCAAGGCCCAGGCTCCCCACACAGATATGCCACACCACCTTGCAGCAGCTGCAAAGGGATCTCTTCAGGTCTTCAGTGAATCAGGACAAGTATCAGCAAGGGCTTCTCACTGCTTCTTCTGGGCACATAAACATGTCCATGAGGAGTTAGGATTTTTCTCACAGCCCATCAGGTTTTCTGGTCTCTCCAGTCTTTCCACACCTCTCTGATTATTCTTTGAGCACATTCCTAAGTGTCAAATTTGTGGGCCAGGCTCTCTCATTCAGCTCCACTTCCTTTGAGCTGGTTGGCATCTCAAGGAAGGGGAGTACATCCTACTTTCCTGAAATTAGGCTGAGACACCTGTGATTGATGTGATATAGTTGGTGTCACACGTGCACACACACATTCTCCACCTGTCAAAATAGCAGGTGCATCCCCAGGTTCATGGCCCATCGTGGCTCACAGGCTGCCCTGCACAAGGCTCAGACTGAGGTCCGTGCAGCCTCTTCCACTGCCAGACCTGTGCACCTGCTGGCACAGGATGTGTCCCCTGGTGCTGGGCATAAGGGGCCTGAGATGAGGCTGTTAAACCATTCCCAAGGAAATTGCACTGCCAGAGTGCTGAACTGTGAGAGCTCTTCTTCCAGAAGAGGAAAAGAAACAGTATTTCCTAGTCTTTGAGGAGCTTGGTCCTCTACTGTAATCTTTGCAGAGTCCTCAGACTAGATTGAGAGATCGTGATAATTACACAAAGTGAACAGAAGGCAAATGTTGGTTGATAACGAAGAATTATTGTCAAAATGCCATTTTAACTTATCATCAACAGAACAAGCTAAGTGATCATTAACAGCTAAGGACTGCGAAATCCACAAATCATCCATTTACAACCATTGAAATGACTGCAGTGACATTTTAATGCCACCTTTTATTACTGCAGAAGAAATCATTCACAGCAAAACCCAATGGCCTCTCCTAGTAAGTAAAAAGACAGCAATTCTAAAGTGGGACACATAAGATTTTTCTTAGATGCTGCTAGGCAAAAAAAAATGCATAATTACTGATAACTTCTGTGAAAGTATAAGTGAAAAACTGCTACATATGGCCTTTCCTGCATTTGCTCTCTGATGGATTGTGTTTTGCTCCTTTTCCATAAACTTTATTGAGGGGCTATTTTAAAAATGAGCTCGTTGAAACAAACTGCTACATTGGTTCCCAGTATAGATGAAAAACAAGGGAGTTCAGGAAGAGATGAAGGTGCTGAATTCATCAAAGCTTTAATTCAGTTCATTATGTTCTTTGTCGTAACTATGCCCACTCAGTCTGGCACAAAATACATAGGTTTAGAGTTTCCAAAACACACTTAGATTACTGGACTCAGTCCTAAAATACTGCAATACTAAAACACCTGAATTGATGGCTTTGCACCTTTTAATGTTTATAAAGAGCACATTATAAAAATAAAACATTGGAAGATTGTTATTAGATCAAATTACAACCTGAGTAAATGCTGATAGAGAACTGCAATAAACGGTTTACTTTTAATTTTGCAGTCTTTAACTCATGAAAAAAAGATAAAATTTTGCTCAATCTGTATATTAAACACAGCCTGAAATAACTTAATATTAATTTCTGTATTTGAAAAATGCTGTGGAACATCTCTGTTTAGAGAGGGAGTACAGTTTTGGTACTTAATTCCAGGATACTTTTCCATACAAATGCAGAGAACTTAGATGAGAGTTACCTCAGCTCAGCAACTTGGTAGGTTCTGCTCCAGGGTCATCAGGGTAGTTGTGTACTTTGTTTTCTAAATAAGTGGTCCTGAAAAAAAAAATGTAACTCCTAGGAAAGCCCGTGTGCATTTATTGGAGGAAGTGTGAGATATTGTACATCGAATGTTTGGAAATTGTAGTAGGAAACACTGCTGCAGAGCATCTGCCATAAAAGAGTGATCCAGATCACAGCAGCCCCATCAGATTCTAGACCTGTATCTCCCAGTGTTTTTATAGAGTACTGAGAAAATGATCCAGCTCCTTACCCTGAATCTGTGTAATAATTCATTACCACAAAAGCATGGAGCTGCAACATCATGGAATCACTGAAAGGTTTGGGTTGGAAGGGACCTTGAAAACAGCTCTAAAGCCACATGTTAGTTAAATAACTGTGATTTCAGAATGTGCAAGGGTTTGTGTGAACCATCTGCACAAGAGTAACATTTATCCCATAGCAAATAACAAAAGATATATTTAGGCAGGCAGCAAGATTTGGGGCTTTTGCCCTTTCTCTTGCAGAAGAGTTAAAATTAATTTTCTCTTGTAGTTTCCTAAGTAAGCCCACAGCAGGCTTTGTGCAAAGACACCTGCCAAAACATCCATACGTGGCTCAGAGAAAGGGACAGTCTGTGGCCCCAAAGAGTTCAGGGTGACACAGAGTCATAAAAAGCCAAGGTAAAGGTTTCTGTCAAAATAGAACTGAACTGTGGGAGGATGTACTTTTGTCTGAATAGGGAATATGGGCAGGGATTATGTGCCTGTAGCTGATGTACACCTAGAAGAGGGATGAGTGTGTTGTATTAATATTAATTATTTGTTTGCACTGTGTTAGGACCAGAAAGATGTTTCTGGTTAGCAGCCCCTGGTGCTGAGTTCTGTCTGAACACATAAGTAGGCAGTCCCTGTCCCAGAGATTATACTATCTAATTATAGTCAATATTTCTTCCGTCCCTGAGGGTTCACGATTTCAGAGTTCAGACCCCTAAAACCTTGAGGTTGGCACAAAAATAATGAAACTGGGAAAAAAAAATCATTATAATAACTGAGTTTATTTTTATTTGCCTGCTGGTGTAAAAGCCTTTGCAATTCACTTGAGTCATGTTTTCTCCACAGCCCTAAAAAATGAAAATGTAGGTCTTGCCTACATGGGATTAATTCTTGTCATAATATAACATGTAAATTTAAAAAGATATTGTTAGATCAGCATAACTCTTTCTTCCAGCTGGTCACTCACACTGGGACCTAGCTTAGGCAAAGTTATAATTTAAACCACCTCCAAAAAGTAGCCCAAACATCACCTTGCAGTGGAGTTACTGTCCCAGGACAGCTGTACCACTACATTTCTGTACATACCTACTGGCATGCAATGCTGCTGGGAGGATCTCTTGGCAAAACAAGAGAAACAGCCCCAAAACCTCACGTGTCATGGAACACACATGACTCCAAGAGCTAATGCTAAATATTGAAGCAAAAGGTTTGATGCAAGCCTCGGGAGAGAAAGAAATCTCAGATGTTGGCAGTGCTGTGCTGAAGGCAGAAAATGAGTAGGAAGGAGGACAACGTGAACTGCGATTAAATCCAGCTAGGACAGAAGCCAAACTGCTCTGAGTCACTCACACTTAGCCTATTTATAATTTTAGTACAATACAGATCACGGATAATATTGAAATAAATAGCATGTGCCTTAATGACCTCCTCTTCTTGTCCCTGCCATGTGAAGAATTCTCTAAGTCTCTGCCTACTGACAACCTGGTGTTTAATTGCTTTTACACCCTTCTGTGCATCCTGCCCTTAACTGCAACTCTGTTGAGAATAGTGATATACAAATTTAAATTTTTGCACTTTCTGCCCAACTCTGTGTCAATGCATCTAATTCTGGCAATGGATAGAAATTCAATAATCCTCAGCTGGCAAAACGAAATATTGATATGAGCTGACAAAGACTTTACGATCGGACATTTATTGTTGGGCTCTAAATCAGAAGAATTTTTAATTAATCAGATTTACACTTTATATTTGACTTTAAGACCATGAAAGTTCTTTTCTTTCTTGACACCCCATTCATGAAATTCTGCATAGAAGCTGGTTGTTTGTCTTTTTCATCCTTTTAGTCCTGTGCCAGTCTAAACCAGTTCACTGCAGTGGGATGAACCTAGAGGCAGACCCCAGAAAAGAGCAGGCAGTGTATTTCAGAGAAAGTCTAAATTCCTGATCATGGACCAACAGATCACCAAAGATTTGCTGCCCAGCACAAAGAACCCACCTTTCTTTGTCACCTTGTGCTGTCGTGGACAAGTTTGTTTTTTTCTGAATTTGCTCACATTACATTCTTCTATCCTCAGTGTGGCTGCAGTGCTTTCCAAGGATTTTGGATACTGCATTAGGGCAGGGGTCTTAAAGTAACACAATATCAGAAGAGAGTGAAGGCTAAAATCCTCAGATGTCCTCATCATGTAATGAAAGTCTGCTCTACATGTTGCTGCATATGAGAGTTTATTCCTTCACTCAACTGCCCGCATTATTTTGTCTTCCAGCTTTTATGTGGGTTTTTTGTTGGGTTTGTTTGTTTGGTTTGTTTTTGGTTGGTTGGTTGGTTGATTTATTTATTTATTTATTTATTTATTTATTTATTTATTTAGACTTGTTTTCCTGATGGGTAAATTAGTTTCTTACAAGTATTGCAAAGTAAAGTGGTGTTTCAGTGAGAAGAATACTTGGAATAACTAGTGGAGAATTGATGCTCATGTTAAGAAGTATGCTAAAAATGTAAAAGTTTGGTACCTGTTTCTCAGCTGTCACA
>JACBWW010000017.1:2725282-2892501 GCA_020086605.1 Lanius collurio | reverse complement strand
CTATCAAAGCTCCCTAGATTTTCAAAAAACAGATTGTCCTGCATGAAGGTTTAGCAACATGTGTGCTACCAAGAGCAGAACACCTTTCCATCTATAAATTTCAGCAGATATAAGTTGTTCATATCCCTGCCCAACTCTACAGTTGTAGAAATAACACTTTACTTTTTCTTGTATCCTGGAGTCAAAGAGTTCACTTTAGGTAATAAATCCTGCATAACGGTAGCATAATCCAAGGAAGCAGTAACTGCAGTGATATAGAAAAGGTACTATTTTTCTCAGTCATGATTTAGGTCACAGCTTCATCAGATTGGTTATTGCTATAGCAACCACAGCTTTTGCTTTTGTACAGAGACTTCTAACAGTATTCCACAAGGTAAAAGAAACATTCAGGAACACAGGAGATAAACCAAAAACATAGAGGCATAGAGCCCATCAAGGGAAAAAAGCCAAAAGCAATCTACACTTTCCTTAAAGTCTGAACTAACACCTCATTGTGAGAGAAAAAATGAAAATAATGAAAATAAATATAAGTGTTTCATGGACCCTGGTAGAAATGAAACCATGGTAAGGCTATTAGAGCTCAGAACACAAAGGACTCTTTCCTCTGGTACAGAAGGTCACAGATTTAGCTCCTGCGAAGTGAAAATCCAAGCATACTTCATTTACTGAGCTACTACACTAGAATAAGCACCTTTAATTATTTTAGTCTCTCTCTCTCTCCACTTTCCAGACAATGACAAAGCCTTGTAAAGGCAGGGGTTTTATTTATTACCTAGTCCTGTGGGACGCTTTATTTAACCAGCCTTGCCAACACAATGATTTCCTTAGGAAACTTTGTCCCTCACTACAAATTACATCCTATTAATTTAAAGAAGCAGGGACAGAAATTAACTTTCTGCCCCTTTTGCCACAAGCCTGCTATGGGCCATTAAAAATATACCAATCTGACTTGTTAAATGTACTTTAAATCTGCTGGTTTAAATTGCCCTGCATATAATGAAAAAGTTTTTGAGTTGCCTTTTAGTTGGGCTAATGTATGAAAAACAAGAGAGGACTTAATAATGGCTAATGGTCAGCACTTACATAGCAGAGCACTTTTCATCTCCAGAGTGCTTTTCAATATTAACTAATTAAATTTAACCCATTCCTGCAAGGGAGACATTATGAATGCTTTATTGATTAGGTAAATGAGGGTAAAGGTTTGGATGGTTTCACCCCCAAAGCCAGGTAAAATCAGTGACAGCCAAGGCACTGCACTGACTTGCATGATGTTCTCAGTATCTCAGGTTCATCCCTGCCTGAAGTGGCAACTGGTGACAGTCCCCAGTAGTTCCACTGGGTGCTTACAGAACAGGACTAAGCAAATTTGTTAAAAGTTGCTCTCAAGAGATTTGGGTTTTTAGACAATGAGGCCCCAATCCAGCAAAGAAATCTGAGCCTTTCTGAAAATTCTGTGCTGAAGACTTTGTGCTTGGCACAAGCTGTCTGTGGCACACAGCCCCAACAAAGGACAGAGAGCACTTTGCCTCACAGCAAACATCAGTGCATGAGTCCCACTCTAGAAACTTTACACAAAAATTAATTTCTGCAAACACAGACTGAGGTTCAGTCTGAAATCATTGTTCCTCAATATTCTATCCCATACAGTCACATTTTCATCCTTTTGGCCAGCTGACATTTGTTCAGCATTCATAATATTTACTTACTCATGTTGCCTTTTTTGACAGTATTTGCTGAACTGTATAGCTTTTTTTTTTCCCTGTAGGTACAACCATATGTATTAGATATTCTAAATGTACCCACAGTTCTAAAATCTTCCAGGTGTTGCCTCAATAAGTATTAAAATAATTATATTAAAAGGTTTAAGCACTTTTCTAGTGTAAGAATTCTAAAGAAGCCTCCCAGAACTGTCCCTGTTTGTTTCCTAAAATAGTTGGAAACCAGTCTCTGACTCCTGTGGTCAGACATCACCCTGATCACACAGATTTAAACTGTTGTGAGAATATCCATGAAATACAATTTCCATTTAAATAAAGGTAGTGCAACCATTTCAGTCTCTATAACTACATCTATCCTCATACAGAAAATGGACCAGGGCCTGTTCTTCGGTGTGATGGGAAGTGGCAAGGCATGGCCTGTAACCATATGGATATATCCTTCTTTTTCCATCCTGCCTGCAGGAAATGGTTCCTGGCCAATGCTGTTGCCTGCATTGTGTCTGGGCTTCATGTTAAAGTGTGATGGCATGGGGCAAAAATGTGCCAGGGTAGTTCCTGGTAATTAAACAGCATGGACCACAGCAGGAAAGGGCTTGAATGCCTGCCCTGCTCCTCTAATATGTGAGCACAGACATGGGTTATGGCAAGTAAATAAAGTGGAGGGTGACTCTCACCCCCACAGCACCTCCTCCAGGGCCAGCAGGAAGGGCTCCTGCTCCCCAGCCATGCCCAGACAGCAAACAGCAGTGTGGATGGTCAGCACCCAGCTGTCACTGCCCATCTTCAACTCACCCCCAAGGGTACAGCCTATGTGACTCTTCAGCCCATGAGGCAATGTGGTTGCTTTCAAAGTGATGGAAATTTTAAGGTCTTGTTTAAGCCAGACTAAATGCATTTCAAGAAATAAGCACCTGTGTGCTGCCAAAATTGTTTTCAGCTTCTTGGACAACCATCTGTGAAAGACAGCACACGGGACACCGCATTTTGGGCATTTTGGCTTGAGGAGTCTTTGAGACCATTGGCTTCCAAAATTCAATAGCACCTCGGAGAGAGTATGGGAATAGCTTGGCTCAGCAGAACAAAATAATATGAAAAGTTTGTAGCACTGCATTGAAGTTCCCATCAGGGTGGAAATGAGACCAGAACTGTTGGGGTAGTCCCATAAGTTCTTCTGAAATCAGCCTGCCCAGTAACCTCGTATATCACTTGTCTTTGTCTTCCCCAGGCAAAATACAAGACAATAAAGACATCCCTTATAAAGCCTTCGTTGTCACGTGGTGCAGCTCTTTTACACCTTTCACTTACCTTACAGGTGTTGGCATCAACCTGGGATTTACCCCTGGTCCAAGAGGAGGTGGGTAGCAGGATTCAGGATAAGATCCCTCATTTGAGCTGAAATGGTTTGCCAGTGCTCTGCATTTGTCTTACAACTATCAACCTTATTTTGGTGCAAGTATCGGATTTTGGTTGCACCTGTGGGGTGCTAGGTAGGGCAGGGCTGAGTGAATGCTGGACAATTGAAGGAGGCAAGGGAAATTGAGAAATTACAGGCTGAGCAGTAGAGGTTTTTCCCTCTATTTGTTGAGAAAAGTCTTCAAAGCTGACTTTAACAACTGAAATCTGAAGCGGATATGATTCAAAACTATTCTGGGCTTGTTAAACTATTTTTAAAAATGCAAAGGTTCCTATTAGCTTAACATACTATTCCTATCCACACAAGTAAAATGAAGCGTGTCTTCGTCACTCTGTCAAGATTATGCACATTTCCCTCCTGACTCACGACCACACTGATCATAATGGCGTTAATTGATATGCATGTGCATGCCATATTTACTTCTGCAGAGTTCCCGTGTAATTGAGCAATAGTTAATGGGCACTTAGGACTCTATTCACAAGAGATTACAAATGTGTGTGTATTGGGGAGCTTTTCCCCGTGGAGTTTCCATGTGTCTGGATAGGTGCATAATCAGCGTGCCAGTCACCAGACAGAGCAGCTGACACTCGTGGCCCTGGTGAGGGCTGGAGCGAGACAAATTCTCATCCCATTCCCAATTTGGACTGGGGGGAGGGGTGGGGACTGCAGCAGGGGGAGATGATTGGGAATCAGGGCTGCACAGCAGAGCCAGAGATGGCATCCACGAAGATTCAGGGTGAATCAGCTCCAGCCTTCAATAATCCAGAGCTATCTCCTTTCTTCCCTTATGAAAACAAATCTGTCCTTATTTTATTGTTAGGCAACCCTACAGCCTGTGTGAACCATCCCCACCCTCACCCCAGTGGGGCATGTGGCATCCCTCTCATCAGCCAAATGACCCATTTCCCCCCAGTTTCAGTCCTTAGACACAGCCAGGCATTCACAGACGTCCTTTCCCTAAGAGCACCAGAAATACCAGAAGCACTGGGACCCTGCAGTGCTCCTCTGAGTAACCTTTCAGATGTAGCAATAACACATTCAGAGAGCAGGCTGCACTGAGAGGAACCCCAAAGCACTTTACAAATTACAGAGCGAGGCATCGCGTTAACTCCCTCCTGGTAAGCTGTCATTCTGCAATATATTCTGCTTTGCAACACAGCAGCTGGTTCACAGCCCACAGCAGCATCTCCAGCAGTTCTGGACAGGCTGCAGGACTCGGTACAGCATCCAGTGGCATGGCAGGGGAAAATAAACCAGGCATGGTGTGACTCCTTGGACTGGACAGCAGTTTTGATGTGTGCTTTTGGGCAAGGTTTCAAAGCAGAATGGGTGTGATTGAGTGGTGACTTCCCTGGGATTTTTGAGTAAATGGAATAAGGGAGAGGAATTAATAAAAATGAGTTTTCTAACAACACTTACACATCAGTGTGTTTAGTGGAAAATAATACAGTTTTCCCTTTTCATTCTTTTTTTATTCTCTTTTACTCTTTTCTTTCCTTGTCAGAGAGCCGTGTCTTTATAGCAAGCATTTTTTTTAAAAATCAAATGAGGGAAAACTTTGTTAATGAGTAGAGTGCAGAGCTCGTTCTGTTGTGGTTGACAGGTTTAGTAATATAAAACCCTTGAGTTGGTAAGAGGAGAATTGTTAATTAATTTTTTTTAAGTTCACTTGCAATTTTGGTTGTCAATTCTACTGATTTTATTGTGTGTTTCTGAACTTCTGTTTCTCTCTTGCAATGCCACTCCTTAAACTTAACACCATCACTCTGACCATGAGACTTGCTCTTTCCTCATGAAAGCTGAAAAATTAAAAACTAAAGGACAGAGATAAAAAAAATAAAAAGAAAAGCAAGTCTGAAAAGTGAAGGAAGACAAGCTGGAAGCTCCACACCACTGGCTTGTGAAATGGACTCTGACCAAAGCTGCATGAAATCCCATAGATGGCAGTTCTGGAAAAAACACAGGATAGACTCTCAGGTCATAATCCCTGTCATAATTGCATGAAGTGTGAAAGCTGCCATGCTCTTGTGTTTTCCTTCCCTTGCAAAACCCACCTGTGTCACTCCTAGTCAAACACAGAGAAGCAAAATATCACCCAACAGTGTGAGTTGTGTTTGTCTGAAGAAGTGCTCATGCCTTGGCCCATAAACATGGTTTGAACTGGGAGCTGTGCCTGGAGACAGAGCCCTGCCCGTGCGCAGCTGGGCTGCCACACTGGAGCTGCCCTCAGCAAAGGTGTCCTACCTGGGGAGGGAGATCAGAGGTTCTGGGGATGGGATAAATTTCTGCATGTTTCAGCAAAATCACCTTTCCCATTGGTCAGCTAACAGTAAAGCTGTCTTCCATCCTAGAAAATAACAGAAAAAAAATTATCCCTATGTTTCAGAATTGCATGGAATGGGTGTGAAAGAAAGACCTACTGTAATGTGTGGGGAGAAGTGTAGGAATATTTGCTATCAGTGTTAAAATAAAAGAGACCTTACATTAGGTACTCCTTACACATGGATTTCACTGACATGGGTATGCAGTTACCACACCACATTCACGTGATGATCATCTTCAGGTGGAACAGCTCCAGCAAACAAGAATGAAAATGGGAACCTTTCCTTGTATTTGTCATGTCAGAAATAATTCTCTATTGTTGAACTATAACAGCATTTCTTCCTAGCACAGGTAGTGTTGCCTTTATCACACCCATCATGATCTTAAGTGCAAAACCAATGTTTCTTGAACTTTTCCAGTCCAAGAGTTGATTGAAAATGAAACCACTGAATTTGCATACCAAAATCTTGACTGTTACAGCACAGAGGTGTTTAGGATTCATCCAATAAATCCTGACAATGTTGTTTGCTTCACACTGAGACAGCAATCTTGCTTTCAGTGTAGGCTGTGGTGTAATATCTTTTTCTGCTTTCAATTATTTCTATCTTCACTTCCATTTGAATGCTCCACTTCCATTTATCCTCTGAGGCAGAAAGCATTCTAGGACAGGATTTTCTCTATCCACCCTTTCGGAAAACTTTCTGTGGAAAACTGAAATATTCACTGTGCATTATGGATTCAACAGGATTTGAAACCATCCATTTATGAATTAGAAGAAATCTTCCCTCATCAAAATATAAAATTTTTACTGAATAAATCCAGTTTTTCCTAGGATAGTCAATCAGTTTGGACAATAATTCTAAAATGAAATGTTTCACAATGACTAATTTGACTTTTTTGTCTTGATGAGAGAAAATTGTTTTGATTCTTATCTTGCTTTGGCATTATATTGAAATACTGTTCAGTGCAAAGTGTATACAGTTATCAGATTTTAAGTGTGCTAATCTCTTTAACATGGTTAAAAATCATTTAATTTTTTCAACTGAAGCAAGTTTACAGGATTATTTTCCATTAAATATTTCAAATATGCATGTGGGGCTCCACAACAAAAACAAATTTTAAAATCCTTTAACCAAAGTAAAATTGAAAGTGTTGAAATTGCCCAGAAACATAGAATTCTACTTGTTGGGAAACTTTAATTATATTTGCTAAAAGTTTTCCATGCTTCTCTACAGAACCCAAACTTGGTCACTAACTACAATGAGAAATGTGAAAAGGTTTTCCACATCAAAACCTGCCTCAGATTGAAATCAGACTTAACAGCAACAACAAAATTGTCATTGCTTTTTAAGTTTGAGAAAAGAAAAGCATATAAGTGATCTCTTTCCTTTGAAAATAAAATATCTGTAGATATTCTGAGCTCTTACATTTCTCTGCCTCTACTGATGCTTTTAAAACTGTCAAAAAAAGATTGATTTATGGGAAAGTCCTGTCATTTGTGAAAATGTTCCAATCAATGAGTGTAAAAGACTCTGAACAAGGAAAAATTAAACACTGAATATGTTTAACGGACCCTCATTAAACTTTGGCAGCTGAATTTGTCAAAGCTCCTACCTGTCTTGTTGAGCAATGGGCAGATGCCAATCCAAACCAAAACCTCTCTCCCAAACTGGCAATAAAACTTTGGATGCCAATCAGAATATGGCCAGTGTTTGCTGTTCTCAGTGGAAATGCTAAAAGGTCATTGCATGTCCCAGCTTATTTTGGTGACCCCACAATCACAGTACTTCTCCACATTGAATCACATCTCTGGATCTCTCTGCAGCCAGGAATAGCAATGCCATGACAAAAATGGATCTCACTAGAGCTATACCATAATGTTGCTGGTTAGGTGAGAAATTGAAACAAATTAGGCCTCTGGTCCCTCTCTCCCCTACACTTTTAGAAATTTTCAAAAGGGATTAGACACATGTTAGATGGTACATTGAACTCTTTTTTTCCCCCATAGTGCCACTCATTAAACCAGAATTCTTGCATTTAATTCAGTACACTTCTGCAGAAGTTCCTTAGAGAATGTCATGCTCATAACCTTAGAGATTAATGACAAAATTTGTGATTCAACCACATCCTAAAACTTTGGATAGCTGTGTGTGCAGCTTTTAATGGAGCTGTTCCACAGAAGCCAACTCAGTTGCAGGGACCTTCCACACTACAGAGGCACTGGAGAGCATTATTCCAAAAAACAGAGACAAGAGCTCATGACCCATTGCCTGCACAGCCAGCAAGGTGTGTTTGCCTACCTGCTCTGCAGAAAGGGTGTTAATATCAAGGTGTTGCATCCTTAGAAGGAATAGAAGGGAGATATTCTGGTTTGAGAGTACAAGTGTGCCCTGGACATTGATTATGCCATGCAAAGTTGCTAAATTATCCTTCCTCAAGGGGAAGTTGTAAAGTGGGAGCTTATGACTTGTATGATTGTGGGGTGTTGCAACTTAGCAACCACATAAAGTCCCATAGGGTTGAATGGTGTGCATGGGTAAGCCCATCCTGTTCAAATGTAATTACAAAACCGAAGGACTTGAATGGGTTGTGTAAGTTACCATGAGGATAGAATCTAAAGCACTTTTTCCATAGTGCTACCTACTCATCCATAAATATTTATAGGTATATATAATGCAACTAACAATAAAAAATGCATCCAATGCTCTTTTTTTGTGTCTCTATAAACATGCCTGCCAAAAAAGAGAGAATATATGTGTATATATGTGGCATTTTTTCATTTTGTTTTAAAACAACTTTTTGATAATGTGTTTGAACAGTCCCTGGGAGTCTTCAGATTTCAGACAAGTGGACTGTGTGACAATAGCAAACATCAAACTACTGTTATTTAACAAAGTTGGTTAAAAGTAATTCCAAAGCCATCATATTTCTAATTAAGTTTGAAAGTGATGCATAACAAAAGGACTCAGAGAAACTTTAATTTCATATTCCAAACTAGTTAGTCCTATTTGTTTGCTTTGAATCACTCATTTCAATAAGGTGAAAACTTGTGTTAATCCTCCATTCATCAGTTGCCTGGGTGCGTGTGAAATGAGTCATGTGGACAAAATAAACCACTGCTAGCCGCAATATTCTATTGTCCTTTAAGCTTCTTCAAGGGGCCTCTTCACAGGTACCAAAAAGCCACTCTAGGCACTTCACATATTTTTGAAGATCCTCCCTTTTTTCACATCGCACATTACTCACTCATTGAAGAATAGCCGAAAACAGGCATAAAATGAAGGGAGCTGAAGTAGGCCAAACTCATTTTCTACACAGAGAGAGATAATTGGCACTGCAGTAGTTTTGAGGAACTGAATTAAATGAATAAATTGTGACATGGGAAAAACTGAAAAGGACAACAGCTTCCTGGCTTGCACATAATAGTTACTTTGGACAGCATTTTTCTTGGAGACCAATTGATAAAACAGGACAAAAATGTTTTTCCCATTAATTGCTTTCAAACATTGTCCTGCTAAATGCCCAATTAAAAGGTAGAAGTGTGAGCTTCTTTTTTCCTTATAATGACCACATATTGGGGGGAAAAAATCAGTAGCAACGTCTTAGCATTTCCTTTTGTGGATGTGGAATAAAAAGATCAATGGAAAAAGGTTCTTAGCTTACCTTAAACTAAAACAGCCTCAAAGTCTGGAGACCAGCATGGGGGTGAGGATGAGGTGGTGGGTGGTGGGACACATACAGTATCACTGCACTATGCCAAAACTATCATTTACACCAAAACCTTCATTTCATAAGTTACTAAAATACAAAACCATAAATTCATAAATTCCCAACTGTTACTATGAATAGTTTATTAATGATGTTATTTCAGAAGAAGAACTATTTCCAAAGAAATAGTTATGTATATAAACAGTATCCCAAAGTTTTCCCTCACTTGATTTTCAAAAAATGCTTGCTGGAAAGACATGGTTCTTTGACAGTGAAAGAAAATTCTGACAGGTCAAATGGATAGAAGGTGATGGAGTCAAAGTTATCTTTGAGATAACTCTACTACCTTAAAATGGGTTAATTCATCATCTTCTAATTAATTACATTCATTGACCTCTAAGAGAGTTGTCATTTCAAGTCAACACAGTAAACATTCATTAATTTTTGCTGTGTTATTTTTAACAGCAGATTTCTAGATGGAGCTAGCCTAAATCTAACAGAAACATTTTAAATGGAGCATCTTAATAACAAAGTAGGTTTTATCTGTCCATACATCTTACCCTTGCACCAGTAGTGTCTATATGTTTCACAGAGCTTTGCAATTTCTTCCAGACCATCATGCACACTCATCACTATCCTTACATGGAAAACATAATTAAATGGTTGTACAGATTAGTTGCAAAACACCTGACATGGCCTTGTAATACATAAGGAATTAGTGATGTGTGAGGTTCTGTTTGGCTGAATTTAGTGATAAATCCTGCTTCAGATGAAAACAATCTGCAAATTTCTAGTACCTGGGAGAACAGAAGGTATGGGTGATGCTGTGAAGGAAAGCATCAGTGCTGGGCAGGGACGTCATTTGGATCCCTCTGTGTACAGACGCTTCCTAGAGCTGTCTCTGAACCACACCTCAGGTAAGCCATTGATGGTATGCATCCAAATCCACTTCTGCTCTTGCAAGGAAGCTTCAAAGAGAGGTAAAGTCAAAGGCCAGTCCCCTCCTGACAAAGGGAAATGAGTGGTGAGAAATCGAGTGATAAGAGCTCCACATTTTATAAACTGATTAACAGTTTAAAGTCTCAAAGTCCAGCTGAAACAAAGGACAGCAGGAGACACAAGTTCTCCTAGATACTGCATGAGGCTGCTGTATTCCCATCAGAGATCTCCTGTGCCTGTGCTGCACCTGCGTGGACATCTCATGTGGTCCATTCCCAACACCAGTATGTCAAAGATCCCTCCCTGGCACTTTTATAGCCATTTCTAGGCCAAAGAGGGAAAGTTTCTGAAGATATCTTGATTATAGTGATTCCAGCATGTTGGGGTTTATGCTATTGGGGTTGGTTATTTTTTCTCATCAGTCTAAGTGAAATTTTCTGCCTTTGTCACAGAAAACAGACTGGTCCATCCAGGGCAGTAGATTTCTCTTCATCGTCGTTGCCTGAGGCTCTGATTAAGTGAAGTGCACCTGTGTGACTGTAAGCACATGAACCATTCCACTGAGTCAGTGAAAGACAGTCAAGTGCCAAAAAGGACCTTGCTTCTGGAAGGTTGCTGTGCAGAGCTATCAATTAACAGGAATACAAGCCAGAAATTTCAGTAGGGCACTTATACACATTTTTTCACTATTTATGGATATTTAAAGAGCTCTGTCAAACAGACCCTAACCAAAAATTTTAAACTATTAGGTGAGTTTACATAATCATTTTCTCTTGTTTTGAGGCATCATTATTTATATTTAACCTCTGCCCCATAAAGTTCCATCTTTTAATTTGAAAAGTGAGACATCATTCTTATGTACAAGGGGGAACACAAATATAATTTCTAAATATTGTAAAAAATGGGCTGAAAGAAAGCTAGGTGAAGAGTTTTTAAAATTTTCATGTAGTTTATTGCCTCACTGTCTCATATATGTTATTTGGAAGAGAGAGTGATAAAAGTATCACGACAAAATGTCACAGAAGTTCCATCCTGCAGCAGGCATCCTTGCCTGCAAATAAAATTGTTATTTCATTAAAAAAGCACAATTTCTTTAAAAATATCTTCTCACAGCATTATGCTACCTGAACCTTCATAAGTTACTCAGAGGGGCTGTCTGTGATGGAGGGAAAACTCCAACCCTCCTTATGCCTGTGAATGAATGGCAAAAGCCTCTTTTGTTGCTGCAAGAGGATTTGGCACTGAAGTTGTTGTCCTAAATGATTTGTGCAGGGACAGACTGGGCCTGCAGTGCTGTGCCAGTGTTGTGCCTCTTTGTAGAGTCCTGTCCCACACCCTTCTGTCTTCAGTGCAGATTTGGGCAGTGTTGAGAACTGACTGCATCAGGCAAAGAACGACTGTCTATGATTTTGAAAAATGTAAAATCTGAAGCATTGATCTAGACAAAATCTGTGTTTATAATGAAATAAATGAAAGAAAATGAGCAGTCTCCACTGGAGTCCCACCTCTTTGCCACCATCTGCAAGCTCGTGTTTCTCCATGCCCAGCTCACCACGTGCCTGTTACACCCCTGGGTCTTGCATTTAGTCCAGTGGGACTCTGCTGCTTCAGGAGGGGTATGCAATAGAAATTGGGATTAGCTGCTTTCCTATGGTGTCCTGAGGCTAGAGGGAGGAAAGTCTGCTCCAGCTTGACTGAAATGGACGACAGGCAGGTTTATGGTGATATGATATCAAGGAATTCACTCAAGAACCCGTTAAAGAGGTAAGTTTTATGAAAGCATTTACAGGCCCTGTGTTGCATATACTAGTTCACCTTCCTTTTGCCTCCTATCCCACAGTGAAATGACAATTCAGAATCTCTTTGCATGGCTTCTGGAATAGACAAGGAAAATCCAACTGCTGTCTGCTTGGTCTGCTGACAGAGTCATCATGCATCCCTCTGAGGGGACACCAAAAGAGGACAAGGAAAGCCCTTCAAGCAGCCAGTCCCTGGGAGTAGTGGCTGGAGTGAATTTTAAAAACGTTAGGGAAAGAAGCCCTTCCTCCACTATATCTCACAGCACTTCTGTGCAAAAGGTCTTTCTTTGCAAAAGGTCTTTCTTTTCTCCACCATATTTTGAGATCACTGCTTGTGTTGGGTTTCCTGTTTATCCCTTCATTTAAGAATTAGCTGGTACATGACCTTTGGATCAACAGGTAAGATCTCCTACATTTTGTTAGCCACTATGGATTCATCCAAATATTACAAGGTTATGTTACTTTAGTACAACATTATGTTACTTTGGTACAAGATTGACCATGCAGAGAGCTAAAAATTCATCTGTACTCTTACTTGATTTTCCTCTGCTTCTGTGGATTTCTAGAACTGCACTCGTGCTTTTCTTCCAGCATCTGCATGTCCACTCACCATTTTCTGTTGATTGCTTGGTACTATTCATATTCTTCTATCATCTTGCAAATGAGACTTACTATTTCCACTAGAGCTTCACTCTCCCAAGCAAGGCCCTAAAACCAAATATATAGTGAAGTCATCATTTCCTTCATGCCAGCTCTTCAACAGGTGACTCAGGAAAGTTGAGAATGCCCCATCCCTGGAAGTGCTCAAGGCCAGGCTGGGGGGGCCCTGAGCAGTCTGGTCTAGGGGGTGGCATCTCTGTCCATGGCAGAGGGATTGGAAGAGGTGATTTTTAAGGTCCCTTCCAACTCAAACCATTCCATGATTCTATGATTCAAGCCTATATAAAATGACAAAGTTCTGTAGACCTCAGTGGAGCTACTCTGAGAGATACATGCTAGAGATTGGTTCTAATACTCTTATAGGGAATGTTGATATTTCTGCCAAAAAAAATCCAGGTCATTTTTACTGCTTGTGTCTTTCATGGGATGATCTGCATTAAAAAGTAATGTGCATTTTCTATTTTTCAAAAAGTGTAATGATTCTAATTTTAAATTTTTAAATATTGAGTTTCCAACAACTGCATTTCACATGCTTTGCCCTCAACCACATATGGACACCTTTTGAAAGCTGTAGATGAGCGGATATCTTTTTTAAGTGAAAATCTATTAAGCATAAAATGAGTAAAAGTCCAGTTACAACTTATCATTAAGGTCTACTGTGTAGTCAGATCCATTACACATTAATGATCCTTCCAAACATAACTGAAGAAGGAAGAATTTACACACACATTGTATATCAATAACACTCATAGTGGATACTAAAATAATTGCATGTCCTTCACACTATCCTGATGAACATTATAGCTTCTATGGGAATATAAAACACATAATTTGTGCTCCCCAAGCAACTCAAACAATATGATTTTTTTATGTCCCTGCTACTTTAAATAGAATTAGTGAAGGCAGTATGTTATCCTCAGTCACTATCCATCAAAACTTACATTAAAATTGATTGAAGTATTACTTATCCTAAGTACTGTTGACCTATTTTCTTTCAAACTTGTCACATAAACATATAAGATTAAATATACAGTCAGAATCATGCAAGGATATAGGATGAAGAGCTTGCAATTCAGAACAAAACATAGCAGCTGGTTGTTCCCAAAAGAGTAACTTCCTGAATGTTCAGGAGATATTAACAGGATGCAATTTTAACATGAGCCTGGACAGTGAAGGTCTTTTTAGGGATTCATATCTCTAATTCCATCTTCCATATTTTTTCCTCATTCTTCTGTTTTCTATGCTTTTTTTCCCGTCATCTTTCTTTGTAATTACAAGCCATAGCTCTCCCTTCCCTTTTTCAGTGGATGCATGAAGAAACTCTGCGTCTCCCACCCATTTCAAGAAGATCCATGCTCTGAAACAGGGTTCACAACTACAGTGGGCTGCCAAACCAAAGGAAAAACAGAACTAGACATGATTGTAAATATTTTTTCATTTGTCAATTGAAAATGGACACCTATTGCCAATTCACAGCCACTTTCAGACACCAAGTAGTTCCTGAATGGGGAGATAGCATAAGCTGCTATTCTCTTATTTCAGAACAGGGTCCTGAAAGTGATTCAGAAGACTCATTTACTAAAATCTTGCTGTGGGCAACTGGCATTTTGGAAGGGCAAACTCACAAAATCTAAAAAGTGAATAAATGTCCTTTTTTTTAATAAAAAGATAACACCATCAAAAGTCAGCAGGCTGACTGTTCTTACACATTTTGGGTGAAACACTTCAAAAAGATATATTGATCTGTGTCTTGGAATTTTATATTTATGTAACAGATATTTTGTTGACACATGATGCCCTGTTCTCTCAATATCTCCATGTCTTAGGTTACAATGGAAGATGTAACCAAAAGTATGTATTCTGTCACCATCTGTTGAAATCAGCTGGGGCAATGTTCTGTATCTCTTCCATGCCACGTCCCTGATAACTCCCTCTGGGGGATATCTTCTGTTAATGGGCCATCCCACCCCACTGCTGACTCACAGAATTACAGCATCCCATTGTGAGATGCCCCGCCCAGGTGGAGGAACCAAGCGTTCCTAGCTGGGTATGATCTGAGGTTTGGAACACCACAGCCAGCCCTTACCTACTGGATTCCCAGAGGACAAGAGCTACATAACCACCACTGGACCTTCAGAGGAAGACCAGACCCTTCTGCAGGACCACAACTTCGACAGGACCACCTGTATCACCCCAAGAGGCTGCAGCCACCCCTGGGTCGGGCTGCTGCCACCGCCCTGCCCGGCAGAGGGTCGGGCTGTGCCCTGACTGGCAGGTTAAGGCAGTGTTTCTGTATTATTGCCTTGTCATACATACTAGTAAAGAACTGGTATGCCTCTTTCTCTTCTAATTGCCTGAAAGCCCCTTAGTTTCAAAATTATAATGATTCAGAGGGAAGGGGGTTACATTTTCCATTCCTAGGGAGGCTCCTGCCTTCCTTAGCAGATGCCTGTCTTTCAAACCAAGACACTCAACTGCAGTAAGACAGTCCTAAAAATGTGGATGTAGATATCAGCAGTGTCTTCTAAATTGGGCTAAAATTTTTACTATTGTCCTACAAAATTCTTCCATATACATGTGCTTTGATGTCTGTATTTTCTTGCCACAGCTCAGTTTAGATGGCCTGCAGATCCTACAATGTATGTTTTACTAAATGGCCCATTAAAAAGAGTCCACATTGCTAGAATTAAATATTTCCCAGTGAGACAGTAATATAAAATCAAATACAATTTCTCTTGTAAATACATTTATTTATCTATCTATTTATTTATTTATTTGTTTGTTTGTTTATATGAATTTCTTTGTATCTCTTACTGTCTTCAACTGTCAATTCAATGAGACTTTGTTGGTTGGACAGGCAATCCAAGCACCACCAAACACTCAAGAAAGTCTGCCTGGGTACCTGGCAGACATGACCATGTGCAGGTTTTTTAGAGTAGGTTGGACAAACATCTGTCAGGAATGACGCAGGTAGACGTGATCCTGCCTTAGGGCAGGGAGCTGGACTAAATTACCTCTTGTGGTCCTTCTCAGCCTTTTATTTAATGATTTTACTGCCTTGGGCCAAGGTGACACATTGGGTCTGATCTTGAGCCTGGAATGTCCAAAAATTTTACATCAGTTACATGTAAGTACACAACATCATACCTTTCTGTCCACCACTGCTTTATTCCTCTGTCTTTCTTTTATCTGAGCTATACACAGCTCACAGACTTCCTCAGACTACTTATTGAAGTCTTTTTAAACTGTTCAAACTGAAAACATAATGAAAACATATGAATATTAGGGGTTGAAATGACCTTTGTCATTCTACACGTTTTGCAGTCTGTACTTTCCCAGCTGGGGTTTGCTGTAAGGAAGAGAGCATTTAGGATTTAGATATGTTCTAAAATCAGCAGTGTTTTGTAGGTGTTGCAGTGTTTGTGGGGATTCCTGGCTAGTCTTTACTGTTTGTTTTGCAGAGCCAGAGGTTTGTATTCTGAGACACTGGGAGACAGAAGACTGCAGTTGGGTGAAAGGAACAGATTTGTCAAGGAGACTCTGTAAATGCTGCTTCTGCCCTCTTTTGGAAGAATTAATGCATCTCTAATACCTGAGTTCTGTAGGTGCTCAAGGCTGGGAGTAGCACCCCAGGTTTGATGCTCTGGGAACACTACTCCCATCTTCTTATGTTCCCCAGAGCTGTTATCACTGATTTCAGGGACTGCACCAGGTTTCACTTGCAGTGGTTTCTTAGCTACTTCAGTTACTGCTAACACGGAGTTGCCATGAAATGTCACAGCTTCACACTGGGCCACAATGCAAGCAGACAGAAGAAAATATTAAAATAAAATAAAATAAAATAAAATAAAATAAAATAAAATAAAATAAAATATAAACATCTTCTACAAAAGCTAGAATATGTTCTGTTTATATCAGTTTGTGAATTACCTGTTCATGAGCCTATCAGCAAGAAGGAAGATGCATCATGAATGTTTCTGCTCAGTATTTTCTCTAACTGGTCTGTAGTCTGTTAGCTTTCAAATATGTGGTTATGAATATTCAGGTCTCAAATATATGGGCTCTCATTCTTGGACTGGATTACTCTGTTATCTCCCTTTCCTTTAACATTACTGTTAAAGGAGAAAACATGGATTTACCAGTCAAACTCAAAGACACTGCACTACAATCAACTGCTTCACATTAAAGTCCTAAAAAGCCACCTCTACATCTTGTCCTGAAAGGAAATAAAGATTTCATTTTTGAGGAACAGATAAAAGTAGAACATTTGCACAAGAAAATGTCCCTTAAGTTTTGACCCAGAAGTACATAATTGTCATGGAGGTCAGCTATCCTTTACCTCAGTATAGATATTTTTTATTGTGTGTACCTATTTCTGTTCTTGAGTCTTTAAATATGTGCAGTTCATGTCTGATAAGTGTTAAAACAGAAATATGGCAGGACAAGAGGTCTCCAAATGTAACATAGCTGCCAATTGCAATAGTTTGATTCCTGTCTGTGTGGAACAATTACTGTATGTTATTCCTTTCCATTTTCCTTTTAGTTTGTTTTCTGATTACTGGAAAACTCATTTCTATTTTCTAGTATGATACTTTTAAGTGTTTGCAAAGTACTTTTTAAGAATAAAGTAAAGCCTACAAGTTATCCCTTACTTTCTCCCTGTAAGTACTCACCAGACATTCTCCAGGCTGAAATTGATAGGTAATCTAAGGCCTGTGGAATTATTTCTGCTCCCCAGCAAGACAATTTCCATTCTTTAAAAAGAAGTCATAAAAAATCATTGTCAAGTGACACTCTTTGCCACTACCTGTAAATACTCATTTCTGTCTCATATCCATGAATTCTACAGAATACACAGTGGTTTCATGATCATGTGAGTAACAATCTGAAGATTCTCTACAGCCATGGATCATAAGGAGCAGAGGAGTGATTATATTTATGTGTTTCCACCCCTCCCCCCCCCATTCATCAAAAAGCTCTGCTTTTTAAAGTGTGATAAAAAGATACACAGATGCTTATTTTTTGTATTCCCTCACATTCTAAAGAGCACACAGGAAAGGCACCTGCATAAAACAATATCACAAAGAATGGTCAATAACGACTGAATATAGTGTTAGTACAGGTGTTGTATTAACATCTTTGATCTTGAAAGCTCTGCTTCTTTTAAAAGCTTTAGGAAGAATGAATGTGTTTAAGTCAAAGAAAGAGCCTACGAGTATTGTTTTCTAAAGTAGACAGGAAGAAAAATCACTGACTTTACTCAAATACCTGCTACACTACAGCAAGAATAAAGGTTGAAAAGAAGCTAAGGCTTTTTATGTATATATAGAAATATGAGTAGATTAATTCAGCTATCACTGACTCTCCAACAGTAAAAGGTGTCATACATTATTCATAACCCTCTGATGAGCTATTTCTAGGCTGTCTCAGATATGTAATTTCTAATATAAACCTGATCTAGATACCCTTCATATCTGTTAATTTTCTACTAGTTTGAATAGTAAGATAGCAAATGTGATTGAAATGCTGACTGTGTTCCTGAGGTTGTAGTGTGATTTTCAGAGGATCTGTACATTTGCAAAGATATTTGGGTTCACTTGGAGTGTTCCTGGAGGCTGTGCCATAGTCACGAACTACATGTGTTCATTTCCTGGAAGCAACAAGACAATACAGGCATGAAAATACCTGCCTGGGTTGTACCAAAAGTCATATGATGATTTAAGAGCACAAAGCATCAAAGGTTACAAGGCTACTGGATGATCCAAGCTGTGGGTGCACGTCCAGGAGGAGCCTTATTTTCTATAAGCGGAGCCCTTGGTAAGTGTCTAAGTCAGGCAGCCAAACACTCAGGGAAATCAAGCTGCCTATTTCCCCATTTTGAGGTGATAACCTGATGTTTAGTGCATTATTTCTGCTGGCAACTCACCCATAAGACCACTCAGGGCACACCTAGATCACAGCCCAGTACACAGTACAGTGGATTTGTTCACTTGTATCCCATTCCTCTCCAAACCCATACTCTTGCCTTGCTTCAGACAGTTCACCTTTATGAGCAGAATAAAATATCAGGATTTAAAAGAGAGAAATAGTGCAGCCAGTTCAGGGTTAGACCCTAGGGGCTCAACAATAACCTGTAGCTCACAGTATCTGAGGGTTCATTTGCAGACGGAAGTTTCTGACTCCCTTGAAGAAAGAACTCGGTTTAATTCTCACATCTCTTGACAGCAGCCTTGGCCAGAGAATAAAGGCAGAGGCCTTCTCCTGAGCTATTTGATCCTTGATTTCCGTAGCTGAGATCAGGACCAAACCCAAACTTCCGACCAGTGAGCTGAGAAGGTTTTTTACTCTCTTCAGTCAGACAAGACCATGATCTAACTCCCAAAATGCAGAGGAGAAGAAAATGAACAACTGATATAATGTCCAGCTTTCCTGAGGCTTTCCTGTAGTCAAACACTAGGTAAGGACCTCATACATTAAGTTGCTGCTAAAAATGTGGATATTTGTGTTTTCTTCAGAAAGCAAAAAAATAAACAAGTAAATGACAACAGTTAAAGTCTAGCCCAAGTCAAGAATGATGGTCAGGGTTTCAGAAAAGGTGATGTTATAACCAGGAGTAAATTTTATTAGAAAAGAAGTAAACAAATTGGTTTGATTCACTGCTGTAATGGAGCAGTGGAGATTGCAGAATGCTGGGTACTGAGATCTGCCACAAAATATTGAGTGATGTTAATGGAAAATGCAACCAACTTGGTAACCAGCTTTTGAGCTGAATTCAGCCACTACTGAAGCAATTTGGGTCCGAAGAGTGAGGGAGGAGGTAAGTGTTGTGATGGCTACGGAAGAATCCCTTTTAACAAGACAACTTTACATTGACAGTTGCATTTAAATTAATGCATTGCCATGATTTTGTCAGTATTTCTTTGATGCTACATTTTCAGTAAAGCTTAGAACAAAGTTCTATATTTCTAACAGAAGCTTTAACCCAATAGAAGAGAAGGACTCTGTATCTCTGGCATTTGTTTCAGAAAGAAAAGCATGTTGGAAAACCAGAAATCAATTGTTAAGATTTAACATTAACTAGAACTTTCATCCAACTGTTTTTGTTTCCTTCAGAGCCAACATTTCAAACCTTCATTCCTCTCTGTAGTTCAGGGAACTCTGCTGTGAGTTTCCCTCAGAAGAGATACCGCTTTTTACTATCCCAAGAGTAACCCTGCTCCATTGTCACACAATTCCCAACGATGAGTTCCTCAGCCTCAATAGCAGGAGAAAGGTTTTACAATACCAAATTTTCACAAAATGAAGTGGCTAAATGCTACTGTAACTCCACATTCCCTGAGGTGCCTTGTGAAAACATTCAGAAGCTTAGCACCATGCTTAGCTGGGGTTTTTTTAAGTTTTGTCTGCTCAGCCCATGTCTGCATGAAAAAACATTCAGCATCTTGGGATTACAAGAGCAACAATTAAAGTAAAGCCTAAAAGCTGACCTCTCTTCAAAACCTTGAGCTATTGCTGTGCACAAAACTATTTTATACTTAGGTGCCAATCTTTGCATAAGCCTTAAGCTTCCCATAAGCAAACAAAGACTAAGGAAACATTGTCTCCACCAAACAGCAGTGGCAAACATAAACATTGGGGGGTTTTGTGTATCTGGTGAAAAGATGGTTTGGGAACAGAACCATAATTCACTCTAATTGCCAGATCTGACTTCTGCTCTTTCAGAACAAAAAGATAAATTTAAAGCCTCGCAATCTCTTTGGTCAACTCATCTACATCAGACATCAGACACTCTCATTTTCACATAGTCTCGTGATGAGTTTAACTTGAAAGTGCCCTTTAATGTCCTGGAAGAGAAAAGCAAAGCAAAGAAATACCTCTGACACCTCAATGCTAGGCCTCTTAAAGCAGATGGTATAAAAACTAATGTTGAAAATAAAACCTGGCATCAGCATTTCAAATCACATATTCATTCATAAGAGATAGACCAATTTTTACTTGAAAGTTCACTATAAAGCAATTACCAAGTGCTTTACTGAAATTGCCTTCTACTAACAGGATGGAAAGCTCACAGAAAAATATTTTCACTGAAATATAATGATTAGGGATAAAGTCTGCTGAGTTGTGTATGTCAGAGTGGAGAGCTACAAACCAGTCTGGTGACTGGGGTACCTCTGTCCCTCACTGGGGGAAGATATTGGGAAAGGAGAAGTAAACTGGAATGTAGCTTTAAGGTTAGTATGACTGTGGTCCTCCACATAATTTAGAGAGATCTGCAACCAGTGGTAAAGTTGGGTTGAATTTTACAAGAAGAATGTAAGACCAGAGTGTTTCAACATTTTTAAATAAGCCATTTTGCTTATTCATTTTGCAGCATGTTCTGGTTTTGGTAATTGAAGAGTTAGACATTCACTGAGATTGAATTGGGCAGTGTTCCTTCAGAGAAGGAAGACCCTTTCATGTGACACATTCTCTTTAGGAGGTGGATCCACAGCCATTCTCATGCCCATGGAAAAGCCCTCTGGATCCAACTGCCTGAAACCTCTGATTGCTGAATGCTGAGATATTGTATCATGCCATACACTGACATGTACTGCAAAACAAAGGAATTATGGAAGCCACAAGATAAAACATCAAAGTAAAATTCACTGCATGCCAGTATAGTTCTAACTTAACCTGACTAGAGAAGGAAAAGGCATAGATCATGTAAGACAAGGGGCCCAGCTATGATATTTTTCCTTCAGCTACTTCATAGGAAAAAAAAAAAACCAAACCAAACTGAGAAGAATGAATTGTACTTAGACCTGGTTTCATTTTTCTGCTGTCAGTGGTCCAGTATCATAAGGTACATCCAGAGAAAATAAACCCTCACTGATGGACTGCTTGAAGGAAGTCTGCTTTCCAAAGTCAGGGGGCAATAATTAGCATTTAGAGATAACTTTCACTTAGCAAAGCATTTGTAGGAGCAGTACTAAGTATATTAAGTGAAAGAAGCAAAACGTTTTGAAGGATCACTTAAAAAGCATAGTGGTATCATACAATATTCCCATTCTTGTGACCCAGGTCCTGATCTGGGGGGAGTTGTTCCTGCCATAGGCAGAAGGGGTGAAACTACATGATCTTTAAGGTCCTTTCCACCCCAAGACGTTCTGTGGTCACTTCATTCTGGGTAGTACTATTCAAAAAGATCACCAAAAGGACTTTTCTACAGCAAAGCTGTCATGTAAGATATCTGGCAAAATGTCCCATTTTTTTTCAGTTTTCTGACACTTGCCCCCTGAATTTTTGTTGCCGGTGGTTTCTAGTCACACCAATAAAACTGTGAGCAAAGGAAGGAAAGATATTTTAAGTAAAATCTGTCAGGTGTGAAGTCACAGGGAAGTAAGACAGCCCTCTAACACACAGTTTATGTCACATGTACTTAGTACATTTAGTAGTCTGGACACATGGTGGGCATTCTTTTGTGTATCACTTGTGTCAAATACCTGAGCTGGGAGATAAAGTGGACAAGGGCCACCCGCAGAAATTTCCCTCAAGGCTGCAAGTTATTGTATAAAACAACTCTTTAGCCATCTTTAATAGCTAAGGAAAAGAAAACATCCCCAAAGGTCAATTAATCCCTTACTTGAAGTGGCCAAGGATCCTGAAAGTGAACGTCACCTGTTCCTCCCCTTTCACCAATGAGGGAGACAAATAATCCAGCTCAGATACCTAATTTGTGGACAGATAAATTAACACTACTGAAATCTAGGGGTTTTTTTCTGAGCAATGCTCACATGCTGCCTTTAGACTGCAAAGAAATGCTAAAAAAAGTATCATAAAAATACTTTTTATTCTTCTTTAAGTCTTATGCCAAATTAAGGGAAAATTGATTTTTTAAACGATGACAGGCTCTCACAGTTCTCATGAAAAGAGTATTAAAATTGAGGCTCTGTCTTGCTTTCCATAATCTGTTCTCTCCATCTCATTCATGATAAATACTTGTCTTTATCAGACCACCTTTGACACCAACCTAATGAATTCATAGCTTTCCTGATACTTCTGGTTTAAACCACCTCATACTGCTGGTTCCATCATGGCTTGATGTGACCATCTGCTGTGCTCAAATTGATGGAGGATGAAGGAAGGGGCAAGCAAGGAAGGGTCCCAGTGCTCGCTCCAGTGATGCCTGGAGTGCATCAATTAGAGATTTCCTGTTTCTTCCCAAGGATTTTGCCCTGCTCCCTCTGTTCTTCTTCTATAATTAAAAGATAGAGCAGAAAGTAAAGCAGAAATGTTTATCAGCTTCCTGAAGTTTAGCAGCAAAGGCAACATTTGCTATTTATGAATTGAATTACTTACAGTATTTCTGCTGTAAAAGCTTCAGTATGAAAAACATAATGCAAACTCTTTTTTAAAAAACAAAAAAAAAAGGCTGTCTTTCCCAACCATGCTAAAGCATATTGAAGTAGTCTAGCAAATCAAGCAAAAAGATAGCTAATGGGCCAACAGGATATCAACATCTTTCTCTGACAAGTGAACAAGTGTAAAGGTAGGCAGTAAATGTGAGAAAAGCAAGAGGAAGGAGGAGAAAACACTCAAATGAAAGAAAAAACAAAGGATGCAAATAAGGACATTTCCTCCCACTCTCCCTTTCAGCAAAGCAGCATTTTCAGTAAGAAATTACAAGAACTAGAAGCAGTCCTTTGAAAACAAACCAGGATGTTCTTCTGCTGGTCTACTGCCCTCCAAAACTGCCAAAGGTTGTAGCACCAAAAAAAAAATGTGGATATTGACGTTTTATAGACAGTTGGCTGCAGCATTCTAATGAACACATATGTAAGTAGACTACAATTCAGGACACATTAAATTTAATCCTGGGGGCAGCATCCCCAGACAAATTTGAGGTCCATTTAAAATTTGCTAATGGCAAACAATGCATTCAGTACTTTCACAAAATCTGCAAACCGAAATAAAATATCCAGACAGGGTGGGACCCACTCACACATTAACTCTGTGAGTTACCTTCCAAGCACATTCCCATGCTGGTCATTGTGATGGAGTCTCCCAAGGTGGCACTGCCAAACTGGTTGCTTTCAGATTGCACAAAACCCCAGCTCTACAGCTCTGCACTGAGTCATGGTTTGGGAGCCTGAGCAGGAGATGGAGCTCATACAACTTTTCTGCACCTCAGCTACTACCATGACCCAAATGTGCTTGTCATCACACCTGCTCACACGTATAGAACCAGGGACTGTGTGCTCCAAGATCTGTCAGGGGAACACTCATTTTCCCATAATGAAGAAAGGCAAGGGCTCCCACCCTGCCTCACCAGCTAAAGCCACTAGACCTGAAGTTGTGAAAATATTGCTGTGGCATTCAAATCAAAGAGCAACAAGGTCAGAAGAGATGCTCAGCTGTACAACAGTACAAGGTCTGGGCCACTGACCTCATCTGACCAAAGGACATGTCAGCAGAACATCCACAGATGAACATGTCAGGATGTTAGAGAAATCAAGGTGTTTCTGAAACTGCCGGTCCTTAAAGACTAGCTCTAATGCTTTTGATGTATCCAGAAATCCAACAGCAAGAATACCACTATCAAAAGGCACATTTAACAGATAACCTGTAATTTTTTTGGCTCAAATCCACATGCCTTCTTCATTTGCATGCAAGTTTTAGAAAAAAAATTATATAATCAATCACCTTTAAGCTGTTTCTCTACTATTGTATTCAAGACACATTCTGAACTACGAAACAACAAACAGGATGTAATTTGGAACACAAATGCCTATCTGCATATTTACCCACATACAGCTGTTTACAAACATCCCTTGTTTTAGGACAGCCACAGTTTCTGGCTGTCTGACATTAGCATTTCCATGAAAAGGGTCAGAAACCTTCCTACACTGTGCTTCACCCTTCTGTCGCTAAATTGGAAAATATATGGACTCCAAACCTGCCTCCTATGGCATAGATTGCAGAGCTGCTTCAATACAGGTCAGCTTGGAGTGGAGACATAAAAATTGGTACCTGTCTACAGCCATCTTTGTCATTGTACCCTTTGAATGACTTTCATCTCATGTAATTTGAGGTAACTAAAAATTAAGTATGTAGTTTAAGCCAGGCTACTTCTATAGCAGAGAATGAACTTCTTGAGGTGTTAAGCTCCAACTGTGACTCATTCACTGACCACCAGCTTAAAATTAATGAATATTTTCATCCTGACATGGGGTTTTTTTGGATGTCATTGCTAAGGGAGCCCATCAGAAAAAGATAACACAACTTACTGTTGGCTCTTAACTCAAATTTTGATGAGTTTGTTAAATTCTCAATATTTATTTTACCATATGGGTCTGGAATTTGGAAACAACACAAACAAACAAAACCAGGCAGAAGACCATCAGCTCCAGCTGTGTTTTCCCAACAATAAGACTGACACTTCTTGTGCCATCCATTTGGGTGTGCAGATGGCAGAATCTCAGACAACTCTATAAAATTAACAGCAAAGACATTCAAAGGGAATTACTTAGTTACATGAACATCTCAGGTCTGTGGGAATTCCAGAGACTGGACATTGGGAGTAGGAGACAAGGGGAATATGGGGGTACATTCCAAAAATAGGGGCCTACCCTGGACAATGTTGCAGCTGTACAGTGTGTGGAAGATTTCTTACACAATTCTTACACAATGGCTCAGTTTTATTTTTTAATAAACAGTTAAAAGAGAATGAGTGTCTGTATGGAACAGGTAAGTAATTAAAATTCTTAACTGTGCAGTCAAACACATACAGCAGCACATTGCCAACTACACACAAAAGTAGGGGTGTACAAGTCTGAACATGCAGCTATTTATTAAATCTTATTTAAAACACTGAGCTAAGTGCAGTGTCTGATGAAATATTTAGGGTGTTTAAACGTGCCACAGCTGACAGAAAGCTTTTTTTTTTTTTTCCCTACTGGCACAAGATTATTTTGTTTTGCTTTTTTCGCTCTTTTCTTTGAAAAAAAAGACAAGGTAAATTATTTGAACAGCATCTAAGTGCAAGGTAGGCTTTACATGCCTCTAGTTTCAGCATGGGGCTTTCTAGAAGAGGTGCTGCTGATTAACTGAATAACTTTTTGGTTTGCTGGATTTTAACCCATAGACTTTCCTTTGTGTTTCTAGAGACACAAGCATTTTCATATAATGTGACATTGTGCTAGTTAATATCACTGCATAGCTGTGCAAGTGGCCTCATGTATAATTTAAACCCAGACAAACTACTCTTTGGAAGTGGGTGTCCTGATAGTGATTCTGGCAAAGCACAAAAAAAAGGACGTTGTAACATAAATTCTTTGAAATATAGAGGTCTTACCGTCCCCCACTCCTCCTTCAAGCAGTAGTAGTTGTTAGTACTACTGCTAAGAGTTCTGAATCTCCCCTTGGCCTGGCCCTGGCATGACAGCCACACCAATACCATTTTGGTAAGCCTTCCACAGCCTCATTTGCAAAGCACATTACTCTCTTTGTATGGCACAACCTCCCAACAGAGGCACACACCTCAAAATAGTCATCCATTCATTACTGACCCCTCACGCACACCAAGAAGTGAACTGGCCACGAAAGAAATTGCTTTTTACTACCTTCCCCTCTCAACAGGCATCTGTCCCTTGGCTGGTCTGGACTTTGTGAGCTCCACCAGAATGTCACTCCCTTTTTGACTTTGTGTGAAGCTCCAAGAACCCAGAAGTCACTATCACACAACGGATAGTAGTCTTTTGGTAAGTGCTGTTTTCTTTTACCTTGGATCACCAGCTATTTCATTTTTTTGTGCTTACACAGACCTGTCAATGGTAATGGTTGTCTTGGTGCCTACTGGTGCAAAATAAATACCCCTGAGAGCAATGAGAACTATTTGCATGCATGCATACAACCTTATATCTGTTCTTCCTTGCTGGCTTACAAATCTACTGCAAATTCTTTTTTGGTAAGGCTGTTAACATACTGCATTTGAATTCAATGGTTCCAGTGACTCCATAATAATCACTCAAGTTCCCTCTTCAGTCTTCCGGTTACTCTGCCTATTTTGCAGGCTATTAAGCATGTGTGTAGTGCAAATTAAACAAGAAAGCACAGAGCATCTCTAGGTCACTTTGAGTCACTCCCCACTGACTGAAATGTGAGTGGTCAGCTTTCTCACCCAAGCACATCCTGAGCAGCACCTCCCACCAACAGGAAAGGACACGAAGCAGAAAAAATCCTCAGTGAACTCCCTTAGGTCATGCCACAGCCGCTGCTGCTGGAGATAGTCTTATTTTGAGGATACAAACACAAAAATGAGGAGAAGGCAAGTCAAGGGGGAGCAGTAGGATGGAGGCAGGAAAGAGATGGGTGTTTAAGGAATGGTGGAAAGCAAGCCAAGGTAGAGAAAATTGGGAACATTAAAAAAGGGAAAAGAAAGTGGTAATGCCTATTCAAACAGCACTGGCAAGCACTGATGCACAGCTTCTTCCCCCCTGACTGTCATGGCTGGATGCAGAGGCAGGCATGCACAAGGAACACACAGGGAAAGCCTTCAAAGATACGGCTGAGCTGAAGGATTCACTTCTACTCTGAGTGCCACCCATGGGAGCTGCAGACTCCAGCAAAAACCACCTGAAAGACGCTCTGCTGAGGGCCCCAGGGGGTACCACGTACTTTGGCAAATCAGCCCTGAGCTGACACCCAGAGAAGGTGATCCCATTTCACTGCTGACATGCAGAACCACCAGCAGACACTGCTAGTCCAGGAAGTCCTAGCCATTGAATTTGCCTCCATCTTCCATGTTAAGTCAATGTTTTTGAAGTCTCAGAGAGCTTCTTAACAGTCTTGCTCCTATGCCTTCTGGATTAAATGGGAGGACCTACTTTGACTGCAGCATGTGTTGTGGCAGATCTTAACAGAGTGCTCCAAAGGCCTTCTCAATTACTTACAAACAGCCTAAAAGACTGCAAAAGAGAGCTTTTCTTTCTCCCTTTGGACACTTCATGAATGTATCATCAATCTTATAGATGTCATCCTACGATGAGTAAGTGATTTATAAGTTATCCAGTTAGTTATCGGCCTCTAGTTGCAGTTTTCTCATGATTGTTCATCCTTCAGATTAAAAAATATCTGTTTATTCTTGGATTGTTTGGATGGTTTTATTGAGTTGTTTTGTTCCTTTGTGACTAGTCATAAAAGTCACACGATCAGTGCAATTTCAAATTCCAGACTGGATAAATGCAAAAGCATCCACATCTTCAATTTTAAAACAGATTTTATAGTTGGCTTCTCGCAAAAATTTCTACAAGACCTCTTTAGACAGCAAATGTACTTATTTCCAAATTCTTAAATTACTACTAGTTGCCACAACAGCTGTTACCCAAAAAGTGCCAGATATATACCACATTTTTTGCTTTAGTAGACCAATGAAAATTTCAGATTTTACAAATAAATTGTAGAAATGAGACAATAAAAATGACACTTCACTCTTCCAGCCTTTTCAAGCACAAGAGTACATTTAGATTATCATAGGAAATATGAAATAGGCCAAGATAACTCCGTTTTAACAAATATAATGATAGCATGCTGTTTTTTGTATTTTCTGTCTTCTCTCAGACATGGAAGCTTCAAACTCTCCTCTGCAAAGAGCTGGACTAGAAAGTGTTTTTGTGAACAACTGAGAGCTGAGAGCCTCACATAATATTATAACACCATGATGTAGAAGTTTCAAAAACTAGTCAATGTTGAATGATGACAACCCTAAAATAAATATCCACTCTGCAGAAGGGTGTAAACTGTTATCTGATGGAGGATGACAAGACTGGAAGAGGAATCAGGTCTGTGTGCAGGTTGGACCTTGGCAGCAGAGGGACAGCCCAGCCACGTCTCCTCCAGGGCACGAGGTGTCAAACACGAATTAAACATTGCATACAAGCTGTGCCTTGATGCTGCTTCAAACTAAATCTGCCATGGGCCTTTTGGCAAAGACACCAGACTTTGTGTTGGAGAAGCTTCTTCTGTGCCACTCATCCGAGTGCTGGGGAAGGGAGAGGTTTTGCCATGCAGGGCACTTGCAGCTCCTGCCTTTCAGCCAGGGAGGAAAAGCTTGGAGAGATGGGGGCAGAGGGAGGGAGTGAAGCTGGACACAAGGAAAAGCAAAGGAAGAAGGGATTGCAAAAGTGCCATTGATCCCAAATTTAAACCTCACCATATACAAAAACAATATCCTGCTTTCCTTCAAAAGACTGATATTTTCTGCCTTCTTGGCTGCTTTGCAAAGGGCAGAGCAGATATTGATGCCAACATAGCAGGAAGGAAAACGTATTGCAAATGTATTTGGAAGGAATAAAGGATGTCTTATTCGTGAGAGAGTATAAAATTGCATGGACAATATGTCTGTAATTATTCATTTTGTTGTAGGAAGGAGAGACGCTGCTCTGAGAACCCTGCCATGGTAGGTGACATGTGTGTATTTATTAAAAATCCTAACAGTCTTTTCTCTAAAAACCTCACCATTTTAGCATGGGATGAAAACAACAGGTGGATATAACGAAGAGGGAAATAAAGCAGTCAGGATAACAGCGTATTTATCTTCTTCAGTAGAATAAGTAGCAGCACACCAGCTGCTGGGCTATTGTCAGATGTTTTCCAGCCACCACAGAAAAAGTGAGTTTTGAGGAGGGGTTTGAAGGAGAATAGATTAGCAGCCTTATGGCATTATTATGAGGAGTTATGCATATGCATAAGGAGTAGCTCTGAGAAAGTAAGGAGGCTCTTGGACTAACAAGCGACAAAGAGAGGCATCATGGGGCTGCCACAATGTGGTGCATATTGAACCTGCTTTCATATGTAAACAGACAGCATGCTGCAGTCTCACAGGATCACTGCTGCCTTTTATTCAGCATCCCAGTGCTGCACATCGTGGTGGCTGCCATGCCAGTGATACATTAAATACAATCAGTTAGATAAATAAATGTAATTTAAAATGGCTCTGCATTTGAATACTGAGCACAGCTACAGTGTAATGAAGAAAAAGGTAGGAAAGGGTAATTATGTCATTCTAGGACTATTGGAAATAATGATCAATTTGCTACTAACTTCGCTGGAAGATAGACTTCACTTTAAGCATTTTGGAAGGGATAGAACCCTTAAGCTTCAGGGCTTTAAGCAAGCCTGCAGTGTGACTTAGGAAAGGTTTTCTTTATTGATAGATATTGATATCTTACAGATACCTTTTGCAACATTTCCACTTTTCTCTTGTACAGGAACATACAAACCACGGTGTTGACTCCTTGCAGCAAGGCTCATAGACTTCTAAGCATTTTATTGACATAGCTGCCTCTTAGCATAGAAACTTAAGACAATATTTTGGAATAAGTTCCACAAGAATTAGGTGAAACTTTTTACGTTTTCCAGATAAATCTGATTTATTTTTTTTTTCTGTCAGTCCTTTGCATTAATAATATTAGGAAAATGAGGTGGTTTTTTGATGACAACGTTTACTTTAGGACAGTGAATGTGCTTCCACATGAAACACATGGGCCATGTCAGTACACGTCCATGTACTGCACATAACCTTTTCATTTGAATTGTACATGTGTTAGGAACATATTCACTGGGGCTACACTAGATGCTGAACACTAATATTTGCACAGGAGGTTCTGTTCCTGCATTTATTCCTCAGTGGGCAGGCTCCTGCCCTCCTTTGAAGACATTTATAGGCATGTGGTTCAAACAGAATGTGCTGCAGACTGAAATCACCTAGTGCAAAATAATATATGGAGGTTATTTGCTTGGCTGCATGAGCCTGAGCCTGGAGTGTATCGCTGCAGGAAGCCATGGGGACTACAGTGTATTTTCATTAGGTACTTAGGATTTAAATGATTTGAAAACTGCATTTCAAGTAGAGGGAAAATTTGCTGAATGGCCTCTTCACCTACCTTGGGAAATCTGTGAGCTTTCCAGTATTTCAGATATTTCCACAAGCAAATAGGCACTTCTAGAATATCTCTTATGATTTATCATCAGCAGGACTCTGTATGGAAGGCCACTGGAGTGCCTTGGCATTCTGCAAACACCCTGAACAATTTAGAAATGTTATTTTGCCTCCTTATCAATAGATGGAACACATTACAAAGCCCAGCCCTGATAGAGAGCTCTTGCTCACACAAATAGTGGACCTAGCATTAAAAAGAGAAAGATTTTTAACTCTTTCCACTCCCCTGTCATGCCCCACACTGTTACCTCAGGGCTGTTACAAGCAGGAAAAAAAAAATAAAAAGAGACATCCAACATGGTGCAGGCATCCAGTGACTCCACGAAATATGTGGTGCTGAGCAGCCCCCTCAAGCTCTGTCCTGGCACCCCAGAGAGGGTTACAAAGCAGGGAGGGACTGCACTTTGCACCATCAGCATATGGGTATGAAACCAGAACTGCAAATCCAACAGGTATCAACCTGCACCATTTTCTGGGAATATTTCATGACCTTCTGTATAGTTCCAGCTGATATTGTTGTGTTTCCTAGCAGTTAAAACAATTTTTCAAGAAGTTTGATTTAGTTTTGTGGGCATTTTTCACTTCACTTTTACATCCAAAACAGAGTAGGCTGCATTTATGTCTCTGATACAATTTCCAGAGTGGCTGATGTATTGAACAACAGGGTAAACTATGAAAGGCCAGGGGATTAGGCATTTTGCTTTATGTTTGGGAATGCTGTTTAATTTCCCTTCAACACACTTAGAGGCAAAGTCCTATAGAAGGCTTGAGAAGGAAAACTGAATTTCAGTGTGGAAAAAAGCAGTTTGCTTTAATGCATTGCTCTGCTTTGTATTTGGGGTTTTTTTCTTTTTAAGCACTGATAGTGCCATGGGCAGTGCCAGTGGTGTGGCCTTACCAGTTTCTGTGTTTTAAAATACACGGTGGATTTTCAAAGGATAGGTAGGAATCCAGCTACTGTTGGCTTTCTGCGGACATCCTACCTCTCCAAATAACCTTATAAAATACCCCACTATGGGTGGAAAACTTGTTGGGCAGCCATGCACATTTTGCAGTTGCTCATGATCAGTTTTATGCCCATTTTTTAGTCAGTTTCAGCCTGATTGGGGACAGAGTGGTTGCAGGCATGGGCACCACTTCCAGGCAATTGAAGGGAAAAGTGGGATAAGGGAAAAAAACTCCCTTGAACCCCCTTTTTGAAATCCATACCAGCTACAGCAGGTCTCAGTTTGCACAGAAAAGTCCTTTAGTTGCTTCTCTGCCATGACCTCTGTCTGTTTGTCTGCCTGTCCATCCAGAGACTGAAAGCTCCAGCTCTTCCTGAAAGCCTAGAAAGTGCCTGTAACATTGTGGCCACTGCCACAAACAAACACGAGGAAAGACAAATTCCTATAAGATGTTAATAGGAATGTAAAGGCAAATAGTCTTGCAAAATGCAGGAGATCAGACTCAATTATTCAAAGAGTCTTTCCTGGACCTTGTTGTTTATCGTTCCATGATAAGGGATATATTTATCTTTTAAATTCTTTCTAGTCAAACAGAAGAGCTTTGCTTTCCCAGAGGAATGATTTCCCTCCATCCCACGTCAAACACCTCCCTCCCGCCTTCCCCTCTTCCCGATACACACAGCTTCTGGTGCGTGGAAACAGCAGTGGGACATGTCAAGTACATTTTTTCTCCTTAAAGCACGTGTACCTGGGAGGTCACAATCTTTACAAAGTCAAAGTTTTGTGTGTTTGAGAGCTTTGCCCTACTACCATGTAATTGAAATCAAGCTTTTAAAAGCTCACGACAATGTGTTTGTTCTTTAACCTCACCCAGCAAAAAGAGAGGGCTTTGCTGAGAGAACCCATTGTTAAGCTCCTGCACTTAACTGATAAGGCACTGATACAACCAGTAGCAAAGAAAGAAACTAATAGTAATAACAAAAAAAAGATTCACATGCCTTCCTTCCCCACTACATTAATGCCCTGCCTAGATTAATTTCCCAAGTTCTTAAGAAATGAGGTGCAGCATCTTTAATCATAGTAAAATATTGTTATGGAACTTATTTAATAACAGAGAGATATAATGAGTTCTCTCATCAAAAAATTGAGAGTTTCATGCATTTGAAGGTCTGCTCATTATCCATTCTTGCGTTTTAATGATGGATGTGTCTATTACTCAAAAAAAAAGTAGAGGATCTATTTGGAAATATTTGAGACTAAATGACTGGAACAATTCTTAAACCCTCTTACATCATTTACCATGCATGTGGGACACATGTGAAAACCCCTGAGCACATGGAGACACAACACAAAGATTTAAATGGGACAGGGCTGAGGTGTTGTTTCTCTGATCCCAAGGAGGTGAGTGTATATAGCAATCAAAGCAATCACATCCTTTCCAGTCCAGGAACTAGAAGTCCATGAGTGAACTTTGCAAGTGTTTGGATTCCAATTTTTTTTTATTATTATTCATGCCAAACACTATTCACAAAAGCATTTGTTTCCTCAGTAGAAAGTTTGCAGAAGCATGATCCAGCTTTACCAAGTCACACCTCTGGTGTGCCACGCAGTTTATAAATCCAGAGCTTTCCTTTGGCAGGAAAACATCTTTCAAGGATTCAATCATTTCCACTCTGACTGAACTGTTGATCTGCAAGTTTTTTCTTTCCTTACACCATAATGCCTCTGTGAAAAAGGAACAGGATTTCAAGAAGTGGTTTCTATTTGATATCTATTCGATAACACAGAAAGATGTCAGGGATCCAAAAGTGAAAACCCTGGAATGATGATATCTTTAAAGACAAGAAATTTCCAAGGATATTAATAGAATTCAACCAGCAAACATTTCTAAATGGGAGATTGTTAGTAGCCAAAAGGTTTTTCCTGGGAAACCACCCAGAGATGGAACTTTGAGCTGATTTCATCAAAGGAGATTCTCAACTGTGAAAAATGATAACACTCCCATGGCAAGTAGTGCATCAAAATCAAATAAGGCTTGGAACAGTAGTGACTAGAAGGGGAGTTTGTTGTGATATAGCAAATATGCCTGTGCTGCATCTGCAAAGAAAGACTCTGAGATAGTCTTTAAAGGGGCGAATTTCCACTACAGTGTAAAGTCCTTCCAAAGTAGAGAGCAGTACACATCATTATGTTTTTACTGAATGGCAAGCCAAGCCCCTTAGAATATGACAAAAATCTATTAAAGTATACATTCCTCTTAGCAGAGAGAATTAATAAAAAGGAAAGAGAAAACCTAAAAACAAAGCCTTTTCCAGCAGCTTGGACAGTTTTTACAACTGAAATCTGCCCTTGCCCCTGTGTAAGGGCTCATTATGTTTTTGCAGTGATATGCTCTTACCTTCTCAGCCAGTGGGGAAGCATCCTCAGAGCTAGATCACTTGCTCTAAGGAACCCAGATTTATACAGGCAAAGAAGGATGCAAGAAGGCCCTTTTAATTCCCTGCTTTTTATGCTGCTTTATCAGAGTGGCCATATAAAAGCAGCAAAAACTTATCTGGTTCCCACGAGACTGCCATCAAACTCCTCAGCACAGAAAACAGGTGGGCACAGTGAGCATTGATGCAGTTTTGAGCTGCAATCACTTTTAGGCAGCAATCACTTCACACCACCTGTCTCACTGTTGTCAGAGATTTTTGGTTGCATCGTGGCCTAATGGTAAATAATTCAGCAGAAACTGAGAATCACGTACAAACACAGACAAAGCCAGAAAAGTAAAACAAAAAAGATCAGAGGGAAGATCCATCACTAGATTTAAAAGGTCATCAGTAAAACCCTATTTATAGGCTTTTCTGACCAGCTGAAGCTCTGTCCCTGGAGGTAAAAGCTGTCTGAAATGTCCCCATGTGGGCAGAGCAAACAGAGCCATTCTAACGAGTGAGGAAAGGTTAGGCTCAGGGATGAGTATGAGTGAAAAATATTTGGCTAGACTCCTGGTACAAACTCCCACACAACGCTTTGAAAATCTACCCCTCTGTGTCCTTAGCATTGGTTTTCAAAGTATAGCAGCCTAGAGACAGATGTGCCACTATTGTTTATGGTTCAAAGGCAGAGAACTCGTTTGGTGGGGAAATAAAATCCATACTAATAGAGCAAGTACCAAAAAATGTTCTAAGAGGGAATAAGCATGTTCTAAGGTGTTTTAACAAACTTCTGGCTCCTAGCCCAGAACTCAGTTGGAACAGTTGTATTCATCTCCAGGCCACCACTCTTTGAACTTATGGAAACCTATGGTTATATTTAGCTAGTTAAAAGATATATGGCCAGCTCATTGTAACCCTTTTGTCAATGTCTCCCCATTACAACTTTTAATTTTATTGCTTTTTAACCACAGTTGCTTAATTCATGGGTTCAGCTAAGAGGGACGGAAGGCAGTTGACGGATGGTGTGACAATGGCACTCCTGGCTGCTGTTAAGGCACTCATCATCTTAGGAGGAAAAGCCAGTTTGCACCACTCTGCTCAATGGCTGATCCAAAAGTGACATGTGCTCTGAACCAGCCCTCTCTGAGCTTATTAGATCAGCTATTAATAGATCTGCTGTTAACAAGACAGTTTGCAGACAGAACATCCCCTTAGATAGGCAGTGTACACAAGGCATCACTAAAGAAATAACAACCAAAAAAAGGAACTTTTTCAGCAGCCCACACCTAAAACTTTTCAGTTATAATGAGTTTCATATTCTTTTGGTTATATGGGGATCAATCAGGAGTATGTCAAATCTTAATGAAGAGAGAATAAAGCAGAGTATTCAGAATATTCGTAGAGCTGAAATTGCCTTCCTGTGTGATTGTAAAGATCACATCTACAGATAACGTGCCAAAAGGTCAAGCAATTAATACCACTGAAGCTCCAGCCTACTAATAGGTCTGGTAAAAAGTAAAGTTTCAGTAACTGAGAAGCTGTAAAAGTATCATAACTGCTCTGTGGCGTAGCCCAGGTTTCCAGCAACCCCAAAATAGCACTACAGATAATGGGTAAATGTGAGGGCTTAGAGGGTAAGCGGCAACTTTTCTCAGTTTAGCCTCCAGTTTCCAATGCCAGTCCAGAACAGGTGTTTCCATCCAGACCACTTGTGTTCTGTAGCCACCAACAGGGACTGGAATGGCATCAGGAAGGATGAAATGAAGATGTGAAGTTGAACGCACCACAAAACTGAGGCCTGATTATTTCCACCCTCCCTATTTTGAGTGCAAAATGTTGGCAGTGCTGTACCAGGCACAGGGTCAGCAAGTGCACAGGATAAGTGTGTCAGGGTCTTCTTTCCTTCCCTCAGGTGGGAATACATACAAAAGAATATAGCAACATAAAATCATTTTGAAAGGGTGTCAATACATTCACTGCTTTCTGTCATCCTAAGTTCACAAAGCTTCCCTAGAACTTCTTGGAAGTACTTTTGGGAATGTATTAAATGCTTGCTCACTATCAGTTGTCTGCTCTCTCTAAAGCCTCTCAGCAGCAGGTATTAGCAGCTATAACAGGGATTTCACATGCAACAACCCTGAGATTTAACCCCATTCAGATTGTGCTCATCAGAAATACAGTGCAGGAGAAAGTGGACAGTGAGGGCACTGTACATATTTTGTCTCTCATAGTCTCTGACTGTGGTTCACATTTACTAAAAATTAGATTCCAGAACTCTTGACTGTCTTTTCCTGCAATGTATCACAGCCTACTGCCAACGTAGCCATATCTCCACATCTCAGCAGGCAGCTGAGACCTGTGCTTTGATCCTTAAAAGTTTTTCTCAAATTCTTCTCCCATCCCTGTTCCCTTCTTGTTTCTCCAATCCCAGTTCATCTTCCTGACCTTCCCTCTTAATGCTGAGACAAGGATAAAACCTGGTATAACAGCCAACACCATGTTACAAACTATCCCCATTCAGATATTCTTTAGGTTATCATTAAAGAAAGAGTCCTAGGAGGGTTAAAAAAAGTTAATAATATAACTTTCTATCTGTCTAAATACATGTTAATGCATCAGCCTAGGAAAAACATAAATATTTTAGTCCCTGTCTCACCCCTAAAACCTGTATTATTTTCAGGAGCTGTCAGCACTGCGCAATTGCTTTGGAAGACAGCCAGAACCTCCACATTCGGAGGTATGCTGTGAAAATCTGCCCTTCCTGAAAATCTTTCCTTGTCTGGTAGATTCTTTAAAACATTTCCATAAAAAATTACCACATAATCCGAATGGGAGCAATGTTTCCCTCCTCACACATCAGGCTGACACATACAAGTAATTCAGTTCCTCCTCTTCTTTACCTCCAACATGATGTAAGCAGTTGCCAAATCTTTTCCTCACCAAATATCCCGGAAAAATGCAAAGGCATATTAAGATCTGTGCAGTTCAATTTAAAAACAGAATATTCCTATGAGAGCTAAGCTTCTGTTTAACTATCTGAGAAAACAACTGCAGCAGGGTTATCTTCTCCAATACAATTCAGCATAAATCTGGTTATTTGACAACGGGCCCCTAATGGGGAGCTACAATAGAATAAGGTATTAAAAGGAGATGGGATTTGGAGTAATCACATCAACACCTTGTGGTGAGGAAAAGCCTTTGCTCTCACCTGAATTATGCACAGAGCCCATGAAAGCAGAAACCGCTTCATGATTTCATAGCCTAAAAGCAATTTTAAAAATACATAACAAAGGGCTGTAACAACTCTATCCAAGTTAAACCAATGAAATTTGCCTCTACCACAGGCTGCTGAGCCCTAGGGAAAGCACCTCGAGAACCTGGGTTTTGAGTCCGAGTCAATGAAAAAGAGGTTTATTCATCAGAAGTCTGGAAGCACAGGGTGGGATTCAGCTGCCTAAACATGTGTCTAGTGCCATTTCTGATGCTTTAGGGTGTCACATCTGGCCCCCAGCTGCTGCTCCAGAAGGGAGTAGGTCTTTCATAGATCAAGTGTCAGATCTGCCAGCCCTGTGTGGATGTCTCAGGTGGCCTCAGGCATTGAAAATGATGCTCTGTGCTTATATTTTGGCACCTGAATTGCTCCCGTGCTGCCTATAAGCAATTTCCGCTTCTCTGTTTTAAGTGTTTTCCTTTTTCTGTTATTGTTTTCCCCAGTCTGCATTAAATCATGGAGATTAATTGTCTCACTCTGAGCACCCTTTCTTCCATGTGGGCCTGCACAGTCTCTCTCAGTGCACAGGGCTGGCAGGAAAGATGCTTTGCCCCTTTCTGAGCCCAGGAGGAGCTGAACTCAGTCCCAGCTCCCATGGGCTTCGGTGGGAGGTGAGGTAGCTCAGTGCATCCCTGCAGCCCTCTGCCTGCTCTGGGATGCAGATGAATAACTCCCATGTGAATCACACACAGGCAGCACAAGACAACTCAGCTTTCAATGCCATGGGTCTTTGGCAAGGGACAAAATTTTATTTCTGTCTGTGCCAGCTGCAGTTTGAGGATCTGCTGATGACAGAACTGGCTTTCCATTTGTAAAAGATATTCCTTCCTCACCTTTGTTATCAGACCCTTGGGTCTTTGAAAGAAGAGTGATGATGAATAACCCTCAGTAGGCATTTCAGCCATCATCTCAGTCTCCTGAAAATCTTACATTTAGCTACACATTCACACTATGGTGACACAGCTAATAACCCCAAGAGGCCACTATGGCAGCATGGGCACACAGGTGTCCCTTGAGCTCCCAGAAAGGTCAGCTACACCTTTTGCAACAGAGAATTGGGTAGGCTGGGAACACACAGGACAGTAAAAGGTATGAGGAAGATCTTCACCACTTCATTCAGCCAATTTATGTAGCAGGAATTGTTCTTCAACAAGGACTTTATTACATTAGAATACAATAAGTTATCATGCCTGTGAAGCAGATATAAGACTGGTGAAGGTATTTATTGTTATATAATAAGTCATATGAGGAGCAGCTGAGGGAGCTGGGAGTGTTTAACCTGGAGAAGAGGAGGCTTGAGCAGGACCTTATCACTCTCTACAACCACCTGAAAGGAGGCTATAGCGAGATGGGGATTAGTTTCTTCTTCAAAGTAATAAGGACAAGAGGAAATGACTTCAAGTCACACCAGGGGAGGTTTAGATTGGCTACTAGGAAGTATTTCTCCACTGAAAGGGTTGTCAGGCATTGGAACAAGTTGCCCTGGGAAGTGGTGGAGTCACCACCCCTGGAGATATTTAAAAGATGTGTAGATGTGACACTTAGAGACATGGTTTAGAGGTGGAGTTGGCAGTGCTGGGTAAATGGCTGGACTGAATGATCTTAGAAGACTTTTCCATCCTAAACAATTCTACTATTCTATAATTCTACAACCCAGAGTAGCTTTTTGTCAACTATTGTCACTACAAATAGCTACAGGATAGTGAGTGCCTACTCTGATCTGTTAATCACAGAAAAACTCACATCAGTTTCTGCTGCAAATAGCACATCTTCAAAAGACAACCCTGGCACATCAGTGAGTAAATCTTCACAAGCTGTTTCAGTACAAAGGCATGAGAAGAGCCTTGTAACACCACCTACAAGTGCCAGTGAAGGATCCTGATGCATTGATTTGCCAATGCAAAACAGAGCAGCATCCACAGGTGCTTATTTTGCCTTTTTTGTACTTCATCAGTGTCGTGCAACTGTTGCTCAGTCAGCAAATGTGTCAGGTCTTGGAATAACAGCTACTTGTGTAGCTTAGGTACCCTGCCAAAAGGTAAGTGTTTTAAAGAGTAAAATCATAAAGTATTATGAACATAAAGGCTCTGATAGCAAAGGTGACTCCTCAGCAGTGTGCACCACAGCAACACATTTTACCAAGGGCAGGAAAAGTCAGCTTTATCATCACCCACTGTTATCACTCTTAAATATTGCATCCTGAGCAGTTTCCTTTTGGATTTAGACAGATGCTTTCCCAAGCTCTAGTTTTGCTCTTTAATCTCTGGTAAACACAGGGTTCTCAATTAAGAGTTATGAGTTGCTCTCACATGGCACAGACCCATGCAAAAAGCACAAAATACTCCCCAGTCATGCCCTGGGCAGCTCCCTATATGCATATTGCTGTGGAAGCATGAGCAAGGGGACAGCTCACAAGAGAGGTGGGAAACCTGGAGAAACCCAAGCAGAGAGCTGAAAACATGGTCAAGGGCCAAGACAACATGACTCAGAGGGAGAGGCTAAAGGAGTTGGGTTTGTTTAGTCTGGCAAAGAGGATAAGGGGCAGTGTAATAGCAGTTGACATCTACTTGACAGGTAGTTAGAAAAATGACAGAGCCAAACTCCTCTCAATGGTGCTAGACAACATGACAAGGAACAATGGACACAGGCTGGAGCTTGGCATGTTCAAGTCAGACATTATGGAAATAGTGTACTTGAAGGGAGGTGCAGCCCGGGAACAGGTGCTTGGAGAGGTTATGAACACTCTGTCCTCAGCGGCTTAAAGACTCTGTTAAAGTCATGGTTGAACTCATTCCCAGCTGGCAACAGTCCCACTTCTCATGGGAGGCTGGATGAGAGACCCCCAGAGTTTCCTCCCAACCACCATTTCTGTTTCCTGTTTCAACTCATCACCTTTACAACTCTGCAGGGACTCATGCCTTTAAAGTGCAATTTGCACTCCGTATTTTCTCATGCCCTGAGTGAGCCTCTGAGCCCCTGAGGTTTAGAATTAGGCCAGTGCTACTTCTCCCTTCAGGTGGGTGTGCCCTGCATGACTCTCCATGAAGTGGGCATGTTCAGAACGTGTCTTCCAGAGGGGAGCTCTGCTGTAAGAGTGTGCTTGGGACCATGTATAAATAAAGTGTCTTGCTGGGTGTCATTATTAACTCCAGAGAGCTTCTGATATTCCCAGGTGTGGAACTTTAGGTGGCTGCTGCTTTCAATCAGCTGCATCTTAGGCAGTAGCAATGCAATGCTCTTGGGCTTCAATTTTTGGATTTAGGGAAGAGATTGAACTTTGTGTGAATCAGAGCAAAGGAGCACAAGAACAGAGTGCACCTAAAGCATTTAATACATAGCATTATGTAACAAACTAAGCATTATAGGGTGATGTGGTATTTTTAGTAGTAGTAGTAGCACACTACTAATTTATTATACGCTTCACTATTCATAATAACAAATCTTTATGAGTTTTCTGCAGTATCTCATGGGACATAAGAATAACTATACAGTATTAAACCAGTCTAGCCCAGTATCCTGACTCTGATGGTGGTCACTCAGTAAATATTGTACGGATAGATCAAATACAGAGTTCTTCCTTGGCATAATTCATCCTTCTAGTCATTCTGAGTTATGGACTCCTTGAAATATCTTAATTGTCACTAGAGCAAGTATTCCTCACAAATGTATTAAATTATCTTACCATTTATACTTTTGGCTTCCACTGTCCAGATGTACCAAAATTTAATCATCCTTCCTAAAAAAACCCTTTTATTTGTATACCTTATGCTTACTTCTTCATCGTTTCACTGCATTCTCCCTAATTCTTGCATTATGAGAAATTGTGAAGTAGTCACAGAGGAGTGCTGTGATGACTACACTGAAGCACTCAAGATGAGTAATTTTGAGTAATCTGTCCTTTGATTACATGGTATTAAAGCAGAAGGAAAACGAGACCCCGCAAATAATTGATATCATCTTGCTGGTAGCTTTGATTTTCTGAAGATATTCTACAATTAGATAGAGGCTAACAGTGAAATTTCTCTCTGTGTGAAGCAGCACGAGCTAACAAAGCATGTCTGTGTCACACATACACAGAAATTGCTTAACCATTTCAGAGGGTTACCTTGGTACTGTAAGATAAAAGAGAGCAGAGTGAATAGGAATGATGGGGAGGTTGGTGCATTGCAAACAAATCTCCAGAATGCTTCATTTCATTTCAGAGCTGACACTTAAGTTATACTGTAAACTCTTCTGGTGTCCCTTATTGCAAGTAACACAAATCTTACTGATTCTTATCCTGTACTTGCAATGTGTGGGGGTGGGGGGGTGTTTGTGTATGTATATTTACATTTATATATATGTGCGTTCAAGTTCTGCAAGCACCCCTTTTAATTCCACACCAGAATCTGACCCAAGAGAGGACATGGTATTCTTGTAGCAATAATAATAAGTACCAAGTGTTATGGTGAAACCCCTCTTCTGAGGTATCAGTCTATTTTCACTATTTGTTTCCTGCACTAGCTGAAAGCAAAGTGCATCCATATGACAATTAAAGGCTAGAATGATTCATGACTGCTCTTTAACAATAAATTACTGATGGATTTCTGAAGACCCCAATTCAATCCTCATTATAATCTCACAATATGCACTGCCATCTATGCCCTTCAATATTTGACATAAATTATTTGAGGCAGTATGTATTTCATCTTCATTGATACAAAAAATTGCAAGTGGCCTAGTGGTTAGTGACAGAAGTTGACATATCAAAGGATTCAGAGAAACATAAACAAAAAATAAATCACCATCCCACTGCCCCTCCCCAATACTAAATTCCTCATTTTACAAAGACCATATAATCCTTTCTTTTTCAAACAAATACCACCGTATCACTGTTATTCTAGCATAAGCTAGCATAAAGCTTACAATAAGGACCTGTTTAATGTGCTTTTTAATAGCCCTGTTTGAAGGACTTCTTACTGACATCATATCGCTGGGCGATCCAGAGGGGATTACATGTGTCAGCCCAATCAATTGCTGGTAATTGTATCACAAAAGACCTATCTGAGAGCTCACACAGGCACAGTAAACTGTGCTTCTATATTCGCCTACCTTGTTAAAAAAAAAAACCCAGCTATTAAATTAATTGGCACTAAAAGCATGTAATAGTTATCTAATCTATTAATTTTTAGTTTAATATTAACTAGGGTGTCTCCTATGACAAGTATTTGACCTGTAGAGAAAGAATGGAGTAAGATCGCCCATGCAGTCTTTCAAGTTAACAAAATAGTTGCTTGAAGGAAAGAGGTGAAGGCATTCTTTAGCCTCTGCCTCGTACTCTAAGATTTTATTTGTTTTCATCCAAGTATTGACTTTATGTGGGGCCAGCCTGGTTGTGCCTGACACAGCATGTTTCTCTGCAAACTTCAGACCTTTCAGCCCAGCCTGGGGGACAGCAGAGGCCACACTGCCACTCTGCAGAGCACAGAGGGAGCATTCAGAGCTCACAGCTGCTGTCCAGTCACAGAGGGGCACAAAGAGGTGCCCATCCTCTCGGTCAAGGTGCACTGGGTACCGTCAGCTCTGGGAGTGGACTCGAGCCCTCATCTCCTCCAGTGCATTTGTCTGTTCATGGGGCCAAGAGAGCAGCCTGGATGTCAGCATCCTCTTCCTGCCTCCACCACTTGGTTGTGCTTGTCTAACCCAGGCTTCAGGACAGGAAAGCACCAGCCTGCCACAGGGCCTGGCTGCTCCAAAGTGCTGAGAGCTCACACTCTGCTGCAGTCGTGCAGGTTGGGTTTAACTCCTTCCAGTCTGCAGCACAGCCATGGCACAGGTCAGAGCCAGATCTCAAAACCAACACTCCTTCTCTAATTTATATTAATGTCACTGAGGTCAGGCTCAGTTTAACTAATTCCGAGTAGTGCAGGATTAGACCTGACACAAGTACAAAGCCCCTTTAGCAGTAAATTAGTTTTAATTATGGAAAAATCATTTGCCATCTTCAAGGAAAAGCTTTGGGAAAGTATCAGGAAGAGCTAGATAAATATCCAGAACACAAACTGTGATTTCACCCTCTTGAAAACTGCATTTAGGAGGCTGACATGATTTATTGATCTCAGTAAAAGCTGTGTTTCTGGCTGGCACACTGCAGCTCCAGGAAAGCGGCTGCCACAAGCTGCAAGTGCACCTGAGGCATTATGCAGCACGACCCCACCACCACCGTGATAACACACCCCAGGCAGTTCCTGTGGTGCCAAAAAGTTGGCAGAGAGTTGCAGGTTGAATGCAGTAACACATGAGCGAAGAGTTTCAAAGAGATAAATTCATTCCCTAAGAATACTCAGTCACCAACTAATTGCTCCTACTCCAAATAGTTATAAAAGACCATGTTTTATTTATACGCAGCCTACCTGCCAAGGCTTTCTAAATACCTCACAAAACAAATAAGAAGCATTAAAGGGAACCAAAGTGATCTCACACAGCAAAACTTTCCAAAGAGCCAACACTGCCCTAGCCATGAAACTAACACCCATTTTTCCTCCAACATTCTTGGGCAGAGAGAGTCAACAAAGAGGATTAGAAGTTATATCCTCTTTATAGGCCATAATAAATGACTCTCTTGAAAATTATGCATTCTATATGTGCAAAAATAGGTGCTCCTCTGGATTGGCATTGACCAGGACTGAGCAGTCACTTGTGCTGAGTGCAACAACCAAGGACCTTCTCCTTGTGATGCCCAAACACAGTTATCATAAACGTGTCTGCAGTGCTGAAAAATGAGAACAGAAATTAAGTGTACACATATGTCTTCTGAAAACACATCTTCCACTGCTCTCCCAGTAAGGTGAGCAGTAAAAGAAATACTGCAATTTTCAAAAGAGTTGGTTCATGTCTCTGACAGTCCTCAAACTGTCCAATGGCAGGGCAACCTCAGATCATTAATCTAACACAAAAATAAATTCTTTTTGTGACCCCATCATCTTCAAATTAGCAAAGATGCAAGAACTATATTCACACTGTCATCTGTGTATACCCAGCATGAAAGCCTTACTCCTTTTCTCCATTGACTCACAAGGAAATGGGTCCACAGCCATGGAGAGCAGCTGATCTGAATTGTACATTTTTTGCTTGAGGTTTGGTGTGGTGCTAAGCATCAAGCCACTCTCAGCCACCACAATAAGCAATTTAATGAAGATCATGAACTAATCATTTCATCATTATGTTTGCAGGTCAGGTGTCCTTTCTTTACACTTTGTGGATGAGACTTCAGTTTTCTTCCCCATGTTGTTTGTGTGTCCATAATTTCGTCAGCAGCTGCAGACCAGTGTGTTTTATTACAGTTGGATATACCAGAGACAGTCGAGATACAGATTTAATAGTGCAAAATTCCTGTCATTTTCCACTTGTAATGTTAGCACCCAATGATGACAACGAGGTGCAAAGGCAGAGATCAGTGTTACGTCTCAAAAATCAATCAGAACTGCTTTTTTGATCTAAATGACAAAACATCTTCTTTACAAGCACACAAGGACTGCTAAGTATCTGTGCTCTGCTTAGAATAATTTCATTTTAACATCCTATGAACATCAAGGCCAAGATCTCAGCAGCAGAACTTTCTTACATTCTTCTCTGTTGATTTGTTAGTGCTCTTGAGTGATAAAAATCATGATTTTCATAATAAGTGGAGTTAGTGAAGTATGTTTGGAATTTGAAAGAAGTGTTGAGCTCATGGTGTGCATGTCATTCCAGTTAGGCAGCCTTTTGCCAGCCAAGGAAAGGCTCAAATGCAAAGTACAAATTATTCCTTGTCCTTCACAAGTGCCTGACAGCACGGATCCCTTTGAGACTGGGGCACATTAATTCCCTTGCAATACCAGTCCTGGCTGTGCAGTGGGCACTGAGGCATCTTGGTACATTGACATTAGCAGTGACATTAACTGAGGTTGCTAGAATTACAAAACTGCAGAAAAGAAGTTACTCTTTTAACCTTGGCAGCATAAAAGGGCATGAAGGCTTTTTTTTTTTTTTTTTTTTTTTTGCTGTTTTTTAGATGTCTGAACATTTCTGTGTGGTAGTGTTTCCCCACAACATGACAGGTCAGTGTGCTGTATGTTTGGTCAGGAATTATTTTACACAGCAAGTGACAGTGGGGGAGGACAGGGAATACTGTGAATGGTTCATCACAGGCTCAGGAGGTGCATGTACAACTCCTGCTCCTCTGTAGATTAGCTTCTGTGATCCTGTGCAATTCCTCTATCTTTTCAAAGCCTGGCTTCACACCTGTACCAGTACTTTCTGCTCCTCTCTCCTGGCCTTAGCATGTCTGGCTGAGCCAAACTGTAGCTGAATGTGAAAGTGAGCTTCAGACATATATGTTTTTTTCATGTACCTCATGCAAGGCATCCCTTCCTCTAGGCACTGTTGTAGTACAAATTATCACTAATAATATGTGCTTTGCAAAGAGACTTAATTCCATAATTATATGGGTAATTATATATGGAGAAGTGAGTAGTCTGAATAGGTGTCATTGTGTCCTGGATAGAAAAGTATTTCTGAGACTGCAGAGCTTTCCTTTTCTGGCACAGGAAATGCTCAGGTCGGAATGATCCATAATCCACACCATGAGAAGGCTGGAAGTGGAAGAATTCATGTGGATTTGGTCTGAATTAGGGGAGTTTGCATTACACCTCTGCCTCTCAGGAATAAATTGAAGGACCAGGAGCATCAAGAACCATGGGGAGGTTCAGCAAATTGAGCAGGGAAGAGATTTTCATCCACCAGTCAAGAGAAAAAAAAATGCAGACCAAGAAAGATCACTAGCATCTCTCTGGGTTTGTGTTCCCTGCAGAGAAGTTCCCAGGCACCAGTAGACCATAATTCAGAAACTGAAACAGCCTCCAGTGTGAAGAGAGGCAACATTAACCAATAACACTGAATTGAAACATAATTCTGTAAACAAGTAACCTACTGGTAGAATAAAGCAATAAAATACACTAAAATAGACCTCTACTAAGCTTTTTGGTACCTCAAATAAACTTTACTATCCACTGTGACACCTACTGTCACAAGAAGACAGATGCTGTTGACACAGTATTCGATTACTGAGATAGGTTTTCCTGGCCAAGGTAAATATTTTAATTGAAGAGAAAATAAATGCAATTTTCATTTCTTTTTGAGCTGAAGTTGTCTGAAATCCAGTGGGGAAATATAATTATCTCATTACTGTCATTTCCAGCTTCTTTCCCAAAGTGGTAAAAAGGCATTCAAAATCTGAAAAATCCAAGCAGCCCCAATGTTCCCTCATGTTTCCTGTATTCCTGGATTGCAGCACTGATGACAGTCAGATATGGCATGAGAAGGGTGTGGAAAATGGAAACAGCTCATACCCAACCCTGCCTTCGAACACAAGGAACTTCACCTGCACTCGAAGGGAAGATCTAGGAAAGCTGGCAGGGGAAGTTAACACATCTGGAGAGTTTTGGCTGTCAGGCAAAATTTGAAAAATGTATAACCCTGTTGCAAATATTGTGCATTGTAACAACCAACTTTCTTATATTCTACTTTCTTAAATTCTCTCAGTTTCTGAATTGTCTATAGACCTCTATTAAATACACTTCCTGATACCTTTTTTCTATTGAATCCTTCAGGATTTTCTAGTCAAAGGACTCAAAAAGAGTCTCCTCAAAAAAGATGTGGACATGCAGCTCATAATCCCCTTGGCTGCTCTGCTCTGATCCCGAGCAAGCATTTCAGAGTGTACTGAAAAAGAAACTTAGGGATGGTTTCCTCATACTCTAATGCAAACTCACAGAGATGTCCTTAGTCAAGTCTCATAATCCTATGCATCAATTTATAGGTTTATAGTGCTGTTATGAGGCTGTTGTGCTCTTCCTGCCCTCTGAGGCAGTGCTGGGAGGCACATTGAGGTTGTCCCTGCTGCAGGGATTCCTGGAGCAGCAGCATCCCGCCACGTCCCGTCTAGCAGCACCTGACAGGATTCCAGTTGGAGCTTGCACTTGCAGTCAAAGGCTTTCAAGTTTGATCCCTTCAAATCTCTGAAGTTCACCCATACAATTACCTCTGCTGTTCAAAGCAACCCAGGGCTTAGATGGAAATAAAGAGCACGAAAGGATTTCCCAGGGTGCTCTTGGAAACCTGAAAAAAAAAAATATATCAGCAAGAAAAAAAATATAAAGAAGCAACATTAAACCTTGAAGTTCTTGCAGAGATGGCAGTTCATTTGACATTAAAAGGCCAAATTCTGCTCTCAAAGAGTGCAAACAGCTGGAGCTATGTGGAGCCATGAGTCCTGATTGTTCCACACAATGACAAGGAAATCCTTCTGGATCCCTGGGAACCTGGAGAGTGGGTCTGCCCCAAAGAGCCCTGAGGACCTTTGCTGGCCAGCAGACACCCCTCTCCCAAAGTGTCTGCCACATGTGCATCTGGAGACAGCACCCCCATGGAATGCAAGCTCTGGCAGACTGAGGCTACAATCCAGTGTGTCATTAGAGATGGATTGGCACAAAAATAGCTATTTACAGGACAAACCATATATTAAGCAGTATACTATATAAGAAGAAGCATCCTCTCCTTTAAAATTGCTAACAATGTACTGCAGATTTTAAATGTTGCCTACACTGTATCTCCTTGCTCACTTTATCTGTCCTGTTTCCAGCTTTGACCTTACTTCCTGCATTTCTCTCTCTTTTTTCTCTTGCTAATTAGAGATATTTGTATTTCTTAGGAGGTCATCTGATCTTGCTGCTTATTTCCCACTTGGATCAAAACTCTTATAAAAAAAGTTTAAGCTTTTAAAACACATTTTACAAGATACCTATATATATAACTAACCTCTTAGGATCAGTCTTGACCTACATCTTTTTATTCTATCATAATAGGGTTATCTTTACCTGATGCTTAAAATATTCTTTTCACCTGAGTGATTCTGTCATTTACACTTTCTTTCTCTTTCTGCCTCTTGAAAAAACATTACAAGGAAAAGAAAAACCCTCTATTGGATACAGCCTGTTTGCACTGGGCACACATGTTTATGAATCAGATAAGACCTTTGTGTGTCAGGTAGGTGGTGGCACTAAAAGCTTTATATATCACGACATCAAAGCAGCAAGGAGATGAAAGAGCATATTTTTGCATCATAAACAATATTTACATATTGTGATATTCCAAGAATCTTTCATTTAAACAGGTGGAAAAACAGGGAAGCAAGCACACATGTAAAGCAAAGTCTTACTTGTGGTTGATGATTAAATTTTATATGGCTTTGATATAACCACTGCAATTAAGTGCAGTGATGAGCAAGGACTTGTTTTGCTCTTTATAGGGTACACATTATTTACTAATCCCTGGTTCATATGATAAATCCATCATCATCTGGGCACAGCTGCAAATAAAATTTTAAAAGGACAATTTTCACCCTATGGAACAAATTTCAGACTTTTTATCCCTCCTGTGCACCTTCTATTTTTTCTTCCCCTCCCTCCTTGAAATGTGCTATTCTGAAAAAAAAAAAAAAAAGGCAGCTTTTACATATTCAGACTTCTTCCTGGATGGTGGTGGCTATTTTATATGACAAATACCACCTTTTGTCAAGCCCCAGATAGCACATATGCAACATAAACAGAGGCTGGAGGTTCATTTACCATTTCACTCAAAGGTAGCTCTTAAAAACTGGAACATTCTCAATCACTGCAAATCAACACACTGCAATTTTCACTTTTCCTGATTTTGAGCATTCATCACCACTTGCTCTTCACCCTTGAAAAGAAGGGCAAAAAGACAAATTACTTTAATTAGGAATTAGTTATGAGAGAATGAGGTGTTCTAATTATATCTAGAACCTCTTAAATAGTTTCACCCAGGCTTATTTAATTTCTTAATTACTGAAAGAGAAAAGCTGCACACAAATTGCACCAGTTTTTGGAAACTAAAATGCTGCCTTTTGTCTGATATTATGGATTAGTCTACAATGAACAGTAGAAAGGCAATAACACCTCCAAGACAGCACATGCATCAGTGCAGGATAATTTTTTTTTGTTGAAACATTCTTCCATATCTCAAAATACATAATTTTATACACTATAGTGTGAAACCATAGATGTGACAGGCTGTAATGATTTATTTATGAGACATTATTCTTTGATGCAAGAATACATTAGGTTATAGATCCTATTTCCACAAATATAATGTGTCATGCACTACATCTGAGCTCCAGTAAGATACTGGAGGCTGTGAGGTTCACTTTGTATGTATAAAACTGTGTATAAATATATATTTTATGATTGTATCAACAGCCAAAGTTGCACAACAGTCTCCCTTTTATCAGATCCTTCAAAACATATTTTTCTCAGATCCATTTGAAAATATATATCAAACTGGAGAGAGAGTCTAGGAGAGTGTGACAGGGGCAGTATTTGATTATGAATGGTTTGAATGCTCTTCTTTGTTATGTATGTTGTATGGATTTGTTTTATCATTTTCAGGACTTCTCAGATTATTCTAAAAATAACTATTGTGATTGGTAGCATCATTTTTTTCAACTATACCTGCCCTTGTCTTAATAACATTACTACAACAGAGAATACAACTAAAATTTTATACCTCTTTAAAAGTGACTTTCATTATTCTGTTTTATTTCTTCCTAAGTTCTCTTAATGATGCAAAAGTCCCCAAAGGTCCTGGTGTTGGTTGGACTCCTCTCCCAGCAAAACCACTGGGCAGCTTTTACCTCATCTGTTCAGGGGAGATTAGAACTTGATGGCCAGTATTTCTGAGATCAAGTGTGAGGAGAGGCTGCAATGTCTCTGCATCTCCTCTCCCAAGGACTATTCCTGCTTCTGGCAGATGTAAAATCTCATAGCAAAATGATTCTTGTGAGGGAAAGGAAAAGGTCAGGCACATCATGCATCTTGCAGAAATTCTTTCAAATATTTTGAAAACTGTTTTGGAAGGTGTGATGAATTCAGGATTCAGGATCAGGCTCACACTTACTGAAAAAAATTTCTTAGCAGTTAGTTTTCTTTTTGTATATGTACTATGCTTCAGGGTCTTCTTGTGATAGAGCAGCAGGATTCTAGGGGTGTCAAGATCTCCTGCTTACTTTCTTTATCACCAGTTGTGATGAGCAACATGTGCAAACAGAGGCATGTTTATTATCAAGCTTAGCACAAAATACTATTTATTCTTTTGACATATCTAAGGTCTAATAATTAAAGCCACTGGGCTAAGTTTGTGCAACAAATGTCTAGGCTTTAGAAAAACAGATATCCATAATACAGAGAGGGAAGGGTTCAGGTTTCCCAGTTCCTTGGAGTAGCTCATGCAGTATAAAAAACTTGGTGAAACCAAAGTGAACAGTTGCACAGCAAAAAGCACTGCAAAGCAACACAGCCAGGAAAGGATGAGGGATTTGTAGCAGCCCTGAGAGGGAGACTATCCCTCAGTTAAAAACAGGAGCTGATTATAAACGAGGGCCATCATTGGAGAAAAACACAGATGAGTGTCAGGTGTGGGGCACGTGTGTCTGTGCTGGGTCTCCAGGTGGGTATGAGAGCTGAATATGCATTGTTTTATTTCATTCTTTGGAAAAAGATATTCTTAAAACTATTTTTTTCCCCAGGAGAAATCTGATTTTATTTTTTTGTTTGTTTTGCTTTAATGATTCATTAACATAATTTTTTTCATTTGCCTTCAAAATATCTTGATTTTTAAATGTTGATATATGTGTAGGAAAATAACAGTAATAAAAACTGCACTGAAATGTGCCATAGATTTCAAATAAAATACTGCATTTATTCATTATTGACTCATAAACTTATTGCAATTTCAGGTTTTATTGCAGTTCAGGCAGGAACACTTTCACAATGTAAAATATTTTCCAGATTCAGGAAAATTAATTCTCCTCACTGCTTTAAAAGCCAAAAAGTGAACCAACACCAATTTTTTGTCCCTGTTAAAAACTTCCGCTGACAAATATCCATTCAAATATCTCCTAGAAATGTGTACTGTCTCCAATCCCTGGGGAGTTTATGCTATCCATTAACTTATTTTTGAGGTCAGTCTCCCTGTTACTGTTTACCTAAAGACCTCATGCTGAAAGCTTGTGTGTTTTCCCAATACATCAATCAGGATAATAAAATCTATTTCATCCTCCTATATATATCTTGCCCTACTCATATCTTTAAACTCTCATGACTTTATTAACACCCCTATATTAAAAATTTTGAACCTTCATGGTGGAGTTTAAATTAAAAATAATAGTAATAATTCATTGCAAAGTTTTTCTAGGCTACATTTGGGGATCCTTAGGAAATTTCTATGTTTTCTTGTTCGTTTGGCTATGTAAGTATGCACATAAAGTGTTCCTCTAAAAGAGGGTCACCCAAATTTTCATGCTCATGACCAGTTCTGCCCCCACCCTGTGGAGGAGAGAGATGGGGAACAGGAAGATGTGGCTGCTGTAACTGATCCTTGCACACTTTGTGAAAAACGATCCTCCTGTGAACAAAGACATTTCTTCTACCTCATGGAAAGAGGATGATCCACTGCTTGCCCCAGAAGTTTCTACTTCTGGAGAAACTGCCTACATCACCTGTCCTTAAAGCTGGGTCTGAAACGGGCAGTGGGAGTTTCTCATCTAATTAAACACAGGGACATAAATGTGTGTATTACATGTACTGTAAATATGGTGTGCATTTAAGGCAGTCACCCCATGCTGAGGGTACAGTCAGTGAGAAGCTCAGTAGGCTGCACATGTAGGAACCTTGGGTGTGATTCATGTCATCTCAAAGTAAATGTCTGTAATAGGCCAGGCAAATTGCACCTTAAAAGCACTTACTGGTTTTCCTTGACTATAAAGGGAACCCAGAGTGATTAGCACAACTGCATACATCTACTTTGTAGATGTTGAAAGATAAATGACACAAATCCCACCCTCTCCTGTACAAACATCTGAAGAATTTGCCGTAATGAGGGCGGTTTGGCTGTGGCCTGCAGAGCACATGACAGCACCGTGTGAGGATGTTCCTGGCTGCTCTCTCTTGCTGCTCAGCAGCAGCAGCCTGCAGAGGTATCTCAGGGCACCTGCTGATGCAGTCACAAACAGCCTTCTGGGAGGAAGAGATTCATGGAAGGGATTTAATTCTTGGAATTCTGCAGGACCAATTTAGGACATTTCAATTCCAGGCAGAGATCAGAAAACAAGCACTTTTCTTCTTGAGATATCCAAGGCAATTTCTCAGGTGGAGGAACAAATTGCTAATACTTTCAGGAACTCCAGAAGCTGATGAGAAGAGTCTCAATCTTATTATAAGAAACTACCTAAAGGATCTGACCAGGGATCCATCTTGTAGCTGTAGTGGAGAAGCTGGGGCCTGGTGGGTCAATCTCACCAAATAAACAGCAGAAGAGAGAAATTGTCTCTCTGAGTTCCCAGATGCTGCCTTTCAGCATCTTCAGGTATTTTACAATTACATTTTCCTTTTTCCTTTTAAGCCTACAGTCACAAGAGGCTCTGGTATCTATTTACCAACTCCTATTTTCATCAATTTATTTTAAATTTCTCCAAGAGTTTGTACCTTGACAATCTTCCCCTCAAACCTGTGACTCCCCATGGAGGCCCTGCAATGATGTCTCTTCGTTTGGCATTGGACAAAGAGACACATAAGGCCCTCTCTCTGGGAATGGCAGTCACTGCCTCTGGAGCAGATCCCAGCTCTTGCCAGCACAATAGGTGAGAGATTTCCTCATAACAATTGTAATATCTTTCAAATGACTGCATGGATGGATAGCAGTCCTGGAAGAATATACACTAGAGGGTAGTCAGGGAGCATGGTTGGTATTGGGAACAAGTATTTTTCTTGGCAGAGGACGAGCGTGCCATTTGATAGATAGAGAAATACAGCAAGAATGCTGCTCAGTAGCAGATGCCAAACATTCTCTGTGTGCATTGAAGTAAATTGGTTTGGTTTGGTCCAGTTTGGTCCAGTTTGGTTTGGTTTGGTTTGTTTTGGTTTCAAAGCATCGGGCAGGGGAGGGTCTTCCCACTGTCTGAAAGATCACACATGGCAGTACCTGCCTCTGTGCTGTGACCACAGCATCTGGGACCATTTTCCATCTGTGGTGCTGCTTCTCCCAGATGTTTTTATCAGGGTTAATAAACCATTTGAAAACAGTGACCTGGCTCTGATTTTTGTTCTGCATCTTCTTTGAGAGATGCAAACCCCCATCATCCTCATCTCTCACACATAAACTTGCACAACCTCTTGTTTCCAGACTGGCATCTTTCAGATGGAAACATTTGCAAAGGAAAAGGGAGGGTATTTCTGAGCAGTTTTTGTTCTCCTTTAAATTAAAACAAAGCTCTATGTTGACAAGGTTTGGATTTTGTATGTTTTGATCCATCACCATACACTTTGGAATAAAATATTCAATAATTTAAAGAGAAGAAAAACATTTGTTATTTTATTTCAAAATAGTGTCTAGTGGACATCCAGAGCAATGAGCTTTTCATAAATATTTCATATGGAGTTTTGGTAGATATGTGTAATCTGCTTCACACAGACCCAGACAACTTCTTGTCCAAGGTGTTGATGACTTTTAACCTAAGGCATCTCAGACCACAATTTGACAGATGCTTGCAAATGCTCCTTTGGAGTAATTGTAGCTTATGCTAAGAAGTTAATGGCATGGCCCTGGCATATAAAATATAATAGATCTGCAATAATGTACTATTGTTATATATTTGCCAGCAGTATCCAATACACTAAACTAGCCCATGCTATGGGGGATGGCTCCTTGAAATCAGTGTGAAAAAACATTAAGGAACCACGTTACTTCCAAAGCCATCACTGGGACCTTGCTGTTGTATTAGCTTGCTGACAGTATTATATTTCTTCAAAAATGATGAAAAAAAAACAGCTCTTGGCCCAGGAGAGGGATTGACTGAATTCCTACTCCAGTGCAACACAGCTGCTCTGACTCATTCAGGTGAAGCACTTCACTCCTGTCCTGAACTGGCTTTCTCAGATGTGGCCTTCTCCTTGTGAGGGGACGGATAGCTTTCCTCTGAAACAGAGATTAGTGGACAAATCTGGAAAGCTAAACAAATCCTTCCTTTTGAACTAAGCCCAAGAGAAACATCTGTGTGAAAGAAGAGCCATCACAAAGCTTTTCCCCCAATTCATACTCTTCTAAAGTTTGGAAACAACACTTAATTCTTCAGTCTTTTCTTCAGGCTTGTGAAAGTAGAAGTGTTTTCTCCTCGCGATTTTACACGTTCAATCATGCTACCTGCTATACTTGCAACACTCTTCCACATCCTTTCATGAAATCTCCTCCCACCTCTCTGCAAAAAGCCCTCTCAGCAGTGCTTCCCCTTCCTTTCCTCCAAGGTCACTGCTCTCCTGGGAATTTGCATCACCTGTGACCTGCTGTGGCATTCTTCATTTTCTCCTTACGAGCCAGTGCGTTCCTCAAGGATACCTTCCTTACCAGACATTTCATTACTGGAGAAAGTAACTGAAGCCCAACTGAAATTAATGGCAAAATTCCCATCTTCAGCAGAGCCAGGATTTTGCTCAAAGTATTCAAATGAGGCCTCAGTTGGATGTCTGTGATGCAGATATTTCTGTGTGCAAAGGCAAATCACATCTGCTGTCTGCATTTAAAGCACATTGAACAGCTGATATTTTCAGTGCTGTATTTCTTTCTAAAATAAACTATTTCATCTGACAACAATGTAGAATTTTTCACATCATGAAAAAAATAAATTAAGAAACAAACTAATTTATATGAGGGGGTTGTTTTTTTTCTCTTCAGCTGGCATATATATATCTATATTTGAAGATATCTATATGATACTGTTTCCTTGAGCACCTCAAACAATAAATTGAAACATGCCTCATGGTAACATGGTTGGATATTTTTCCCTCACCCACGTACATACCTACAAAGGTTTAAAATACAACGCTTGAAAAGATTCAAGATTGAAGGGAGAAAATAATCTTATTATGCAACAATTTATTGTCCTGCCAAATGTGGGTGCCTTGGAAGCTTGAACAACCCGCCAACACACCTGTGTACATTGGCATTAAGTTAAATCAATAACAAAAAACAGGCCTGAAGCCAATTACCTGTCACATGGAGATTCCTTTTAAGTGGAGATTTTACAAGCATAACTTGAATCATATCTAAGTTATAAGATAGTCCACATAAGAGATTTACAGAGATGTTTGAATTTAGAGTAACGCTTACCAAAAAGCCATGTATAAAAGCACATGTTATTAAAAAGCACTCAATAGCCATAATAACAATTGATTTTCCTTCACAGCAGAGCAATTTGCAGTAATACAGATATGAGAAAAAAAAAGGCATTTTCTTTACATTACTGTTTCTTGTGATTAACTTCTTATATTAGATGTGTCAGAAAAATGTCATTCTCTGCTTCCAAAGTTTCATTGCCTTGATGCACATCCATCACATACTAAACATTTATTGCTTTGTTATGATTTTTCAGTTAGTTTTTTCAGCTCAGTTGCTGTAGATTTTGAGCTTTTCTCTGCTACCCTGTATGCTAAATACTGATGGCTTAAGGTATATTCATTTATTAGTATGAATCACAGTGGATTTAAAAAGCAATGGTTTTCACATTAAAGATGTTACTCATAAAGCTGTAACTGGTATTTCACCATGCACCCATTTTCCTGGAATCCTGAAGGCTGGTATTAAACATGATGAATCAACAGTTCTTTTTGACAAACTGCTGTTTCTCCACAAGGTCACTGCATGTCGTCAGAGCAGAACTGGTTTGTGGATTTCCAGACATGCTGGGACTTGAAACATGGAAGGGAGGACATCATATTCTCTCCCCTGAAACACTCTCCCAGCTATCCTCTCACTCTTCTAAAGTTAGTTAATTTGATAAAACTGCTGTCTAAGTCTTCTGAAAATACACCTCATAATGAAAACACTTTTCCACTAATATTGTAGGAGTTTGGGGCTGACACAGTGCCCATTTGATGCTGGTACAACTGTTTGCAAATGTGGGAATTCTTGTTTTACAATTGTTTTAGGTGCCATACAACTTTTCTGAACATGTAAAATTTTATTTTTCTTCACTAAGAATTTGGTGAAGTTAAATTTAGATTTAGATATAAGGAAGAAGTTCTTCCCTGTGAGGGTGGTGAGACACTGGAATAGGTTACTCAGGCATGAAGTGGATGCCCCATCCCTGGAAGTGCTCAAGGCCAGGTTGGATGGGATTTGGAGCAACCTGCTCTGGTGGAAGATGTCTCTGACCATGGCAGGGGAGTTGGATTAAGATGATTTTTAAGGTCTCTTCCAATCCCAACCATTCTATGATTTTATTATTCACAAAGAAAAATAATGATAAGGCAATGTTGAAGATACATTAAACAGGATCCTACTACAGAAACTGCTGTGCCTACTGCACTAATAGATTGTTTTACCTTCTTCTATACATCATTTATCATTTGCATAGAAGAATGAAAGCATGCAGAGAAAATGGAAATGTCTATCAGAAAATCTCTGCACACCAGTGCCTTAACTTCTATTTTACGAGCATCATGAAAAAAGAGATCCTAAATATGGAGATGCTAAAATTAGTAATTGATTTTTTTTTGTAGGAGGTGGTAAGAATTTCCTCCCAAGAATTAAAATTATCATAGGAAAATGCATCTTATTCAGAAAAGACAAGAAGTAGAAATATGCAAAATAGAAATTACATTGTTTAAAGCTGAGTTTAGGAAAATTTTGCCACAATATTTCTGATTGATATAAAAACAAGAGTTTGCATTTGTGGATGAGGGGGTGGAGGAAGAAAGAGAAAAAAAGAAAAAATATGAGAAAGAAATGGCCAGCCAGGACACACATGGTCAGGGAATATGGGACAACAAGAGGATGTGCTGAGAAAAAGGATGTCCTGGAAAGGCCTCTGGAACATCCAGGAACTGGAAAGAGAAGTATTAACAAATTCCATACAGCTGCACCATTTTAACACTGGAAATATTGCCCCAGACTTAAATAAACTGGCATGGGCAAAAGGCAATTCATGGCTGGGGTGATCAGGAGCAGTCCCAAGACTTCATGGATGAGTGAGGAGAGTGAAGTTTTAGATGAAGATTAGGGAAAAAGAATGAGAAGAGGTGGTAGAAGCTGCAGAGGAATGAAAATAGGAAAAGTGGGGAAAGACAGCAAAAGAAACCATTAAGGGCCAGAACAGTAGAGGAGGAAGATGAAAAATGCTCTATTATAAAATTTCACTTTTGTTCCAATGAGCCATTATTAAAACGCTTATTTTTCCTTTAGTACATATTTTATCTTATTTTTTTGTAAGTGGAAATATCCACAGTGACTGTTGATTATCATAAAAAGTGACACTCAGGAAAACATTTCTGACAGTTTGAAAACTCTTTTCACTGACAAACCTGACTGTGTAGACTCTGTGCTTTTTTCTTACTAGAAAGGCTGTGTTTTCTAAAACTGTCTGTATCTTTGGGGATCCTCTCCTGAAAATTTTGTTATTCTTTAATCCTTGAGATAAAGGAAATAAAAAATGTCTAGATCCTTCCTCTCATACTGGCTGATTCTTCAATAAACATTTAGAATAGTGAGAGTATTTTATAAATATATATGTAATTTGCAGCTTGAAGTCACTGCTGATGAGTAAATACAGGGATTAATTTTCTTGTTCTAATGTATCCCAACCTCAACTCCAATAGAGTGCTTACCTGAGTTATTTTTTCTTTTTTTTTAGTATTTCAGATCTTCAGAGAACTAAGACATGATTCTGTTTTGCTGCTAGCCAAAGCATAAACCTAGAACACACAATAAAACTTTTTTCCAAAAGTTAAAGATTAAATAAAGATAAATCTTTTAAAACTGATTATTTTCCAAGGGATGGAAAAAATATAAGACAACGCTTACAGCTTCCTTTCACAGCTTTAATACTGGAAATAATCAAAAAGCCCACACCTCATTACCAGGTACATTCTTTGAAGCCTCTATTTATTGAATGCAATAAATACTTAGGAGTTATCAGTATCTGTTGTAACCTGGCAGTATTCTCAGAGAGAGGATTACTAATTAATTAATGGAGAACTACTGAGTCAGAAGTACTTCAGAGAGTGTCCCAGTTACAGTGTTAATAATGGTGCAAGCCAAGCAGAGGGCAGGAATTTATCCTTGAGATCCAGCTCAAAGATGGCACCGAAATGCCAACGGCTCCTTCTACCCTGCTGTGAGTTGAAAGGGCTGAAAGAGCTTCCGCCTTTGAAAAAAAAGCCAACAGATAAAGATGCTTTAGTTCAAATATGCCAAGTGCATATGTAACCTCCCCCAAGCTAGAAAGATTTCCTCATTGTTAAACCAGACCTTGACCTCAGATATACCATAACACGCACCAGCCAGGCACAAAATGGGGTTTAACTCTTAACCTAGAGATGGCTGCTAGGCAAATGCACCCAAAATTATGGTCGTCATAATGCTTATGGACGGGTCCAGAGCCTTATTTGAAATCCAAATATTTTAGCTGATTTCTGAAAAACTTATCAAAATCATCTTCTTAGCCTTTCGTTTGATGCTCAAAAAGCACGTAGGATTTGAAGTGTGGTATCAGCTGCAATCAAAGACATTTGCAAATAGCAAATGCACTGTGTCTGATTCCTTCTCTAAGAAGCAGGTGGTGTGGAAAAACCTTTGAGTGCAAAAACTGTATGTTGACAAACACAGCTCTGCACTATAAGAGAGGCTAAAAGAGGCAGAATATTGACAATGCTGTGTTTAAAAACCTGGAGCTGTTTTCCAAGTTTTTCATCCCTCAAAGTATTATATATTTTAATAATATATATTTATGTGTTTGTATTTATATTCATGTGTGTATTTTGCACTGCAGTAGAAATCTATTTTTTTAAAGTGAAACTGGTATTTCACTCTTCTTATGCAGCTATGCTGGGGCAGTTTCCAGTGTGAAATAGATATCACTAAAGCATGTAAAATTCAGAGTTCGATGGTGAAACTACAGACACCTTCATACAAAATGCCATAGAGCAAAGTTATTGCATGCTTCAGTATTCTTGTCTGAGGCCACTTCTGACTTTTATGATCACTCTAATTCAAACTTAAGTAATAGAGAATGTGTCAACACAACTTTCCCTCTAAGTATTGCTAAGGAGCATGCAGGAGCCCACATGTTTGCTTAACTGGCCCTGCAACCAACACTGCTAACAATAAAACCAGAAGTTCAAACTCAGTTCCTTGCTTTCAAGTATGCCCTTCAAACAGCAAATACCAGTTTATCATCCCCCTAAAACAGGGTGCATGTTAACCAGGAATAAATCCAGCATATCTACACCAAGGTGCTTAGCACACCAGATACCAAATCCTTTCACTGACTTTTTAAATCCCTAATTTCTATCAACAGTAACAGCTACTCATGGCATATATGTGTGCACGTGTGAATGTGTCACAGAGACACACAACCTCCCCCACCCTGTGTTTTCAAGGACCATAATATACTGCCTGCTTCCTAGTCCTGCAAATACCCTTGAAGTGGAATAATGTTTAACAAAGGGCAATGCTGTGGGAGAACTGCCAATGAAAGGAAGGGTGGGGGAAGTCAGTCAAAGCATTCTGATGAATATTTTTGTACCTCCAAAGACACAACTATTATACAAACATTGACCTATTTGTCAAGCAATCACAGTTTACTATTGCTTAAAGGTCACAGAGGTTTCCAAGATTATTAAATAATGCATGGAGCCAAAGACCAAGGATATTATTTAAACAGTAGAGGTAACTTTTGTTAGTGAAGGACAATATGATGACAATGTCCCTTTAGTTTCCCTTGAAATACTGTAGAGTTTGCAGTGTGTTATTGTAATGCCCCATTTCAGCTGAAAGAGGGAACTCTGCTGCGGAAATGGGGCTCAACACTATGATAAAATATTACCTTGATTTTTTTGTATACATTTGTCAATACTTGATTTAATTTTTTTACCAGGCATTCAGTGGTCCTAGGGAATAGCAGTCTGTCCCACAAATAAATGAATGCAATGACCTGTCTGTATTTGTCTCGACACTGAGGATTATGAGTCAGTGCAAAAGTGCTTTACAACAATTTAGAGTATGTGCTGTGCACACACTGACAGGAATCAGTAGAAGTTTGTAAAACTCATATCTACTTAGGCTCCTGTTAAGATGGTCTTGTTCTAGTAAATACTGCACCTACTGCTCCCCAGTGGCTGCAGTTCCTTCAGCTCTTGGTAGGTCTTCCAGATCATCTCTTCAGTGACCTCCAGAGGTGTCCAGCTCCAGCTGCTCTCCAGACCCAGGTATTCAAGGAGAATTACAGCTCTAACATACAGTCCAGCATGGTTTTACTCCTCTGGCTCACAGTAAGTGTCTGCTAAGTGACAGTCATTTTCCTGTTATCATTGTCTGGAAAAAGAAACATAGCTCAGGGATTAATGTCTTCAGCAAAACCATATCCCAAATAGTTCATTATCAAATTATTGTTTTTCCCAGGTCAGAAACACTGCAGTGTATTGCCCATGTAGATGTGCCATGAAAGGCTGTTATAATGTGACACACCACAACAGCCTTCAAAGTAGATAATCACCCAGCCTCCACCAGTACCTCCCAGCACTGCAAAACAAAACCTAGCAAGGCTCCTGCATCCTCTGTTCTTCACCAGTTACAAAACAGAAATCAGTGTAGTCCCCAAAAGGTGGATATTTGGAGAACAATGCCTTTCCTAAATAATCCTCTGTCTTTCCTAAATAATCCTTTGCCCCTCCACACAGCATAAAACTGGTTAATACAGGCCATCACCAAAAAGAAGGCTAAGCAGTAGCAGAGTTAGGCCCTCTCACAAGTCAGGTCACAAGACCTGCCCCATCTGATGTAGAGGATTGTTCCCTACAAGCATCAAGTTCCAGGCAGCTCCCTGTCTCACTGAGATCATGAAGGACGTGTTTCCCCAACACAATAAGCAGCCACAAGGTTGTTCTGAGATCTCCAGTGGGTTGGACCTGGGAACTTCCCCAGAAACCACAAGCAAGGTAACTTAAAAGGTTTTTTTCCAATCACTGAAATAATCAATAGTTCTCTTTACATCTAAAATATGCAGCAATGCAAAAGTAGAATATTGGGGAAGTGAATAATTACTGACAGAATTTCTGATTTAAACTGGGTAGCAAGAAGAGCAGAGTCATGAATTGGAATGGATTCTAGCACCCACTGCAATATTTCTCCTTGATGTTTCTTGGCTCCTGTTAGTTCATTTTTATGAACATTTATTTATGGAAGAGTCGCCACTAATGTTCTACTCAATTACCAAAGTGTCAGGTCTTCAGTGACAAATTCAAGAAGGGGAACTAAAAGAAGAAACTTCAGAGGACTAGTGAGAATTAGAAAAATTCTAGTGTTATTCCTCTGCAAACCATGACTGTGAGTCTGTTCTCTTATGAAAATGTCTTCAGGTCACTTAAAATAAAATGAATGAAAATATGATCTCTTTTGCATGAAAGACAGCCACCTGCCAAGAAGTGTTTGGTCATATGACAGGGCAATTGAATTTATCATCAAAATCAAAAAATTATATTACAAAAACACCAATAAAAAGGCAGTGTCTTTGGACACTGCACATGGCACAGGTAACTACATCATAGGTTGACTTTGTCATTCCAAGAGACACAATTTCAGTCATTAGCTCAAGTGATCTGTGGAGCACATAGATACCTAATGAAATTGGTGAAAGTTTAGCCAGAACCAGAACCTCATGTCTGACCTTAGAGCTGAAGCAAGATGCTTCAGGGTCAGGAGAAGAAAGAATTCATTATTAGTGGGGCTAACAGATACAGAATTGTGCCTAGTAAATTCAAAATACAATCCTGAGAGCCACTTTGTGACTGAAAACTTAGTGGCATTTGAAAGGGCATGCAGTAACTTCATCCTTACCCCAGAATAACAAAAGAGGCGTATTCATTTGTATACCCTGCACACTCCTCAAATAAGCCATTGCCCAGGGCACTGTCTGCCAGACCCACCCTTGCCTTCCCTATGATCTAGGGGAGAAAAGCATGAAATGAAAGCCAGGAAGTTCATCTATCTGGATGCACCCTGATGGCACTGCAGTGGGCATGTCTATTCTGGCAGCACCATCCCTGCACCCGCTCCTGGTGCAGGGCAACGCCAGGAGGAGATTCCATCTCAGGTCACAAAGGCAGGAGATCCAAATTCGTAGGCTGTAGCACCCAAATCCTCTCAGCCAGCGTCCAGCAGCAGCATGAGGCAAAGGCTGCATGAAGAACTAAGCTCCAGTGGGTCCTGCAGCTGTGCATGGTACCTAAACCTCGCTGCTGCCAGCTCTCCTCACCAACTCATCTGAGCACAGACAGGGAAACATCTAGGACTGTAAACTGATGCAGGGGAATTTAATAAACCTTGAACTTACATGAAACTAAGACTAGGCTTCCCTCATTCTTTCTTATCCTCGGTGTTCAATAAAAAATATTTTAAAAAAATTTAAAAACCCAAGCAATCTGTAGAGTATAAATCATGACTTGATAAATGTAGGTCCTTAGAAGCCAGTTGTGTAAATACAGAGACACCTGCAGGCCCTGATAACCAGATTAGCAGCAACAGCTGCCAGACCACGCATCAACAACCAAGAGATATTGTTGTGTCCTGGCCAAAGAAGTTTCCAGATTGACTCTCAGGTGCTTCCCGTACATCACTGTTAGTGAGAACAATGCATCATGAAAGTAGATGATGTTCATTGATCTTGAAAACTTAACATTTTTCTCCTTGGATGTAGACAATGAGGCTTGACACTAACATTAGTTCACAGCACCTCTGCTGTACAAAGGGATCGGACTTTGTCTGCTGGCAGCTGGGACGGATTTCTGTGAAAACAAAAAAAGAGTGTCTGCATTTGGTATGAGCTCATATTAAAAAGCATATCATAATTGGATAAAAAGTAAGATCAACAGATTCATAGATGTCCTGCCACACCTGTTCTTATTGATGATTAGAAACTAACGTTTCTTCTTGGCAAAACTCCACTTAAATCACACAAAAAAAAAATCTGATGAGCCTTAGAGCTCCTAGTAATACAAGCTAGACCTAAAAGTACACAAAGAAGGCACAGACCTGGGAGGGGCTGGGGAAAAGATAGCTGTCTGTGTTTGGGAAAGAAGCTCTGTGTCCCTAAAAAGCTTGGAAAACAAGTCTAATGTTGCTGACTGCACTTCAGCACTATGCTTGCTATTCTTTATAGAAAATATCATAAAATCCGGATGCTTTTTCACTTTTGCAGCTGTGGAGCAGAGCAGAAGCTAACACAGTCCCATCCAGGGTTCATGTGGTGGGCAGAGCCAGGGGTTGGTACCAGGGTCCATTGGCAGCCCCTCAACACACCAAGGCATGGACCAGGGCCAGGGATCATCCCAAGGATCCATCCAGGAGTAGAATGACACGGGACCAGAGAATGAGTTGAAGATTTCTCTCCTATGGCATTGCTGGGACAAGGTCTGAATCCAGGATTATTGGATGCTGAATATCTGCTCTCTTTGCCTGTGAATTCTGGAATAGTGATGCAGAAATATGGGCTCTTTGGGTGTGCCTGTGTGAGGGTGATTCAGCCCTCACATTCCCAGTCAAGTGTCACTTCATTGTAGATACAGTTGGAAAATAATAATTAATATTCATCACAGAAGTTGCTTTATTTTAAGATGCATTATAACAAGCTGTAAGGACATGTAAAAAATAATTTTAAAATACTTAAAAGCTGATGCTAGCTTGTTGTGGCCTGTTGTGAAGCAGTTATAAATTGGAGTACTTACAATAGTTCATGCATGTCTCTGCATGTTAGAGCAGCACATCAGAGAATTTATTTATCAGGAAAAAAAAAGCAAACTCTGCTAAGTCATTTTTAGTGCTTATAAAGGTTACTGTCATTTACAATTTTGCCAGATTTTATAAAGCACAATACCAGATTGTCACATGGGAAAGACTTGCAGATTCAAGTCCTCATTCTTCCCTCTAGCGAGTGCTGGAACCAGCACACTTGGGACACAGAGGTTACGTCAAAGCCTTCCAAGTCTTTGAAGGATAATTACCATACCTGCATAATCACATGGTCTACCTTCTATACATTCATGCTAAGGAGAGGACATTAATCTAACAAACACCCAACAGCTGACAATTTATATATATAAATAGGTCTCTAACAGTTCTCTATAAGATGCAGTACTCCACCTAACAGCTGCAGAAAACTCCTTGCCACACTCGCAATCCCTCTGTGGAAAGGGCTGTACAATGCTTTTCCAACCTGTAATACTAGGAAGGAATGTTCTGCTGCAGGATATGATGCTGTTGATTGTCACTTTCTGTTGTTTCAGCAGACTATCTAGACCACAGGTTTATTGTAGGTTATATAGGAATTACAAAAGGTAGCCAATGAACAATACTGTAATCGTATTACTTATGCTCCAGAACATTTGAAAGTACTTGCAAATATGCCTAGAGGTCATCTAAAACAACTGTCTGGTTCAAGGAGAGGGTGTGCAATGACATTTATGATCCATGCAAGGATCTCTGTGGAGGTGCCTCTCCTGAAATCCCAGGGGGAGGGACCCTTCAGGGTACTCTGTCCCTGCTCCCATGTCACGTGTGCCCCATACCTGTTGGTGATTGTATGGTTTGTGTGCCTGGGGTGGGGGGGAGAGAGGAGAGTCCCAAGAGTCGGCTTGGGAACTCCAGCCATGCAGCTGGAGGAATAAAATTATCTCTGAACATCTACAGAAATATTGCTTCATCTTTCCTTCCAAATCCATTGCTATCTTATATATTGTTGTAAGGATTTCCCTCACTACAACAGATCTCAGCAAACAAGCCCCAAAGACAATAGTGGATGTAGGATTTCCTGCAGGTCTTGGTATAGTAGACTTAGCAGAGCTATGTCTTTCTTCACTGGCTGGTTCAGTATCCAGACACTGTAGTGCCATGCATCAGCAAGGTTCCCCTCTTCAGTATCTGTACAAAGGCAGGGAAATAATCCAATGTAACAGCAAATACCAACTGGCCTTTTCCTGACAGTTGGCCCACCTTTGTCAGTCCATGTTTTCAAAACTGGAAACATGGAAATCTCAGCAATACCTGGATGTCCCAACAAACACAGCGAGCCTTGTGCTTTCTTTCTGTCCAGTACAGAGTGGACGTGAAGACATGACCTCTCATGTCTGACCTCTGCTCTCTGTGCCCTTGGCTCCTCCCATCTGGCTTACCAAGGTCTGCTCTGCTGCAGCCTTTAGGAGCCTGCACCTGCTTTCAGGTTCTTTCTGCATGTAATTCCAAGTATAAGCTTTTATCTTTAAACTCCTCACCTGCCTTGTGTATTAGATCTTTCAAAGTGCTGTGCTGCCAGGCTGTTGAGCTGTGGACACTGGAAGAAGTCCTTAGGAGGAGAGCTGTCCTGGGTACAACTGTGAGCATGACCAAATACCCCAGAAAGTGGGGGGACAAGAGAGATGTTTTGATGGAGAGATTAGGAAAATTAGAGTGCAGAAACACATAAATACAATTTAAACACAATTCTTGTTCTGCAACTAAAATCAATAGCCATATATCCTGGATAGAGATCAATGTATGTTCCCATGTTTCAGAGACCTATTGACAAAGCCCATGTTATTGTAGTACTGTGTTTTCTTAACCTGTGTCCAGAAAAGCTTATACTTCATTAAAAAGCCATTGTCAAACAGATTCTATAACTGGATAATAGCCCTAATAAATTTTACTACTTACTGTAAAAACAGTAACATAAACAAAGCACATTCAGCAAGTCATTTTGCCTACAGAAAACATATCAGAACTATTTTCCTCCAAGATCTAGAAAGATAAAGGTTTCATTTTCAAGAAATAAGAAAATAAGTCTTTTACCTGGGGGAGATCTGACTATAAGTCAGCAATATGTTTGTTGTGTTTTTTGTTTGCTAATTTTGTTTATTTGTTTTTTGTTCTATCAAGTGGCAAATTTGCCTCAGTAATAAATATAAGAAGCCCACTAGTTATGGTACCTACTTAAAAGTAAAGCTCTACTACACACTAAAACATCAAAAGATAATTTTTTGCATTTTTAAAGCAATTAAATTATTTTCTTTAATGTTTCATACTGCGCAAATATTTTTGCAAACAGTAATGTGCATATATTCATGCAAATTTTAAGGAGTCATAGACCCTACTGTCAGTCTCTTAATTTCATATACTTATAAATATGACACCTAAATAAATTCTAAACTCAGAACCAGCCTATGCAATTCTGGAAACAGCGTTTTCATGTGGGGAAAAAGTGCTTTGGTCAACAGAAGCAAGGGAGACATGAAATCACACAAGTTCTTTGAGATTCAGTTTGATATCTGAAAAATGAGAGATTAATCCCCTCCAACTGCTGAGCATATTACTGATGTAAGAGACCATTGAAACCAAGGAGAGTTCCCACTGTGTTTGGCAGGACTTGAGCCCTCATTGTTTAAGCAGCACAAGGAATGGAATTTCTCTGGCAATTAATATGCTGCCAATGCATATTAAACAGACTGAGGTGGCGAGTGAAGGATTTCAGTATGAGTCTGATCCAAAGGTGAATCTGTGTCCACTCTCTGGGCTTCATGGTGAAAGCACACATTGACTTTGATTGTGTTGCTTTTGGGAGTCTCCCATGCCCTGAACTCTCGGGAGCCTGTGCTCTGCCTGACCCTGCATTTCACCCTGGAAGGGACTACAAGGCTAAACTCACTGGTTGCCCATTTTTATGAATGGGTGAATTGCAACAAGCACCACCTTTGTGCATCCGAGTGGCTGCTTTAACCTTCCCTGTGAAGAGTAGAACACCCAACCTCCCTCGACATCAGAAGGCAGCAATAAGGGGCTTGTATTGGTTTTCTGGTGGGACCCATCTTTTGTGCCCACATATCCAGACTTCAGCATACCTGAAGTGTTGTAGCTCAACACTGAGACTGCATTAACACAACTTGTTGAGAACTTTTATTAGTCAGAGTGCAGCTACTCCCTGCAGCTCCTGTCCCAAGCTACCCTGAATCCCACTAACCTGGGTCATAGGAAGAGCCATGGTGGAGTAGTCAACAAAAGGCTTATATCACTCTTAGATATGTCAAATTCATATCCAGTGTGTCAAACTTATTTTTTCTGAGGTCTTCTAAGTTGTTTCACCAGATTCTTTTATCATTATTGAGATAGGAGATAAATTTTTTATTGAAGTCTGATTAAAAGAAAGAAGTTCTTTACCTCTGGGAGAAGAATGTTTTCTTCCTAGCTGGGAAGTGCTGTCTACCTAATCTCTCATGGGGCCAGAAGCAGGGTGGTAAATGCACAATCCTCTGCAACACCACAGGCAGGACTCATGCTTGGACAGGAGCGAAGTATGGGCTGAGTTTACTCAGAGTTCAGATTTCCCCATTACTACTGGGTTATCTGTAATATTCCAGATCTTCTCAAAGTCAAAACACCAGAACATCTTTGTTCTAGTGACAAAACCTAATAGCCCAGTGAGGGGAATTCACCATTTGGGAAGAAATCCAACCTCGAGGTCTTTAGCTGAGAATATGCTCCCCTTGCATCTTAATTTACAGGTCATGTAATTGGAGGGGATTTATTGGTAGTGAAAAAGGAATAAAGGTAAATTCTGTACTCAGCTGACTGAAGGAAAAGATGGCATGAAGGAGCAGAATTTCCTGAACTGCAGCTGGTAAAAAAAAAAAAAAATAATAATTTCATTCTAGATAATATTTAGGGGGAAAAATCCTTTTTTGACTTTCAGAAGACAATGATGTTTTGAAGTGTATGTAAAGAAAAATATTTGATTTTTGATCTCTAGATTTTAGAAAAAGGCTGAGAAGAAGAGGAAGTGATGGAATGAGGGAGATGAGAATGTGTGGTAATGCTCCAGACTTCCTGAGAGAGAGAGTGAGAGAAGAAGCTTGTTTTTATGAAAAGCCTAATGGGTGACAGAAGAGGACATTTCAGCAGAAAACAAATCAGCCAGCTGTAATATAATATTGCATGGGGATGGATTATCCCCTCAGGATACTACACAGCAAAGAACTCAACATTTTTTTTTATTCTTCCTGGAAATGTGTTAAAGCAGAGGTCCAAACCTTACCAAATAAAAGAATGGTTTTGGAGGAGATCTCTGCTACTTCAGTTTCTGTCTTTATCCAACCCAAACCAGAATCCAGGCTTTTCAAAATCAGTGTCTGTATTCAGCTTTGGTTTCACAGTTCCAGATCAACACCTCCATCCATTCCTGTGTCCATCAGACAGGCATTTCTCTAAAACCATGCCCTATGTGCTACGCTGCAGTGTCAGCGTTCCCCCAGTACTGTACTTCAGGCTGTAAACCACATCCACTATCAAACTCTCCATAAACAGAGCTTTCAACCCAAAATGTGAACTGATCTGTTGCTTTACTGAAAAGCAAGGATAATATTTGACATTTGCAAATTGTCCACAGCATGCTGGAAGCTTTGCAAGAGTGCTGCTCCTGCCCTTGCCCTTGCTTTACATGAGCCCCCTCCAGGAGCCACACTCTGTGTGCCCTGCCTTGAAGCTCCCTCTCCAAAGGAGAGGAGCCAGCATCACACAGTGGGGCTGGAAGGAGCCCTATGACATCACCTGAGCTATCTTTCTTCCCCAAGGTATCAAAAGAAGTAATTTAAGGGCACTCCGATAGATCAGAGATAGCCACCCAATTTGTTTGGAGAAACTATATGAAAGCTTTCCTGCTTTAGAAGACCAAAGAGCCAGGATAAATGTTTCAGGGTGATACTCTCATTTCCTGGTACTTCATTTTTTGATTCAAACTCAAAAATACAAAACCCTTTTTTCACATTCCTTTTTGTCTCCTGTTTATTGGGGAATTTTGTAAGAAGAGAGAGGCATTGAAACATTTCAAACTTACAGAAACCATCTGTGCAAGACTGAACTTAAGTGAAGATGAAAAATCAAAAGTGGGCAGTTGTGTTCTTGTTTATCCCAATCTCACCCACCCACATGGTAGCAAAATAGGCACCATGCCGAAACTTTGTGGCAAGAGGCTATTGTGTGGGCTTGGAATAATTTAAGAATTGATTGTCAGCCTGTTTCTTGGCTTCCAGCTATGAAATAATGCTCTAACTAGAGTGCGGTACACTGAAGGACTCATTACAGACATTAAAGCTGTAAAAAGCTCTCATTTTCAATTATGAATATTAAAAAGAAATGCTTTGAGTCACTCCTGTGTTATAATTAATACTCTAGGTTTTGGGTTGGTTTGTTGGTTTTTTGTGGTGTATTTTAAAGACACTTTCATAGCTTATTCCTGAGTTAGTTCCCAAAAACCAAACACTGTTCCTGTTTATATCAGTGGGGAAATTCCCAGAGAAAAAACTAATCAGACCCAAGTTAATGAAAACAACACCCCCATGTAAAACAAAGCTCTAGCCTTAAACAATCTTCTAGCATTGCCTACTTGTGTACATCCAAGACAAAATTTTATAGCCTGCATGTTCCAACCTTAAAAAAAATCCTGATTATTTATTTATGCCCTTTTTGTTTAAGAAGTTAAATCCCCAGAGCATCTCAATTTAGATCAAAAGCAGCTACCAAACTTCACCTGGCACACCTGTGCTGTGTGATTTCTTAATTACCTGCCTAACATTCCCAGAGCTAGGAGGCAGGGATGCAGGACTCGTTTAGCACACAGTCAGATCTCTGAAATGCACCTCCTGTAGCAGAGCCTTTCCAGAATGCCTGAGGTGGTAACCAGCACTAAATGATCCTGCATCCCCACAGACACTTGCCTTTCAGCAAATTACATTCTCACAGGTTTCAGAAGGCAGAGACCTATGGTGGGGTAAGAAACATGGGGGGAAATGAGGGATTTATTAGCTTCTTGAAGAAGGTTTTCCCCTATCTAGGAAAAGACATTAAGGGAATTTATGTCACCAGATTTGAGCTGCATTCCATTCAGACCACATATTGGGACTAGGTCTTTTCAGGTTTTTATTGCTGATGCTGGATATTCAGCTAGCTAGGGAGCAGGGCAGAGTGGGGCCATCTATGCCAGGTGCCAGAGAAGCCTCCAGTTGGAAGCCCTGGGCATGGAAGGCATCAAACCTGGAGAGACACAGCCAAAGCAGGAGAATGTGGCATGACAAGGACAAGGCTGATTTGGGGATGCACACACCAAGCTTTTTCTGAGACAACTCTACTTGGCTACCGGATTCTTCTGCATGAAAAAAAACCTCTCTCGTATCAGATGTGACTGTCACTTTGCTCCAATGCTGACTGGTTGTTGGCGTGTCCCTTGTCTAGAGAAGGAACATGCAAAATTTGTCACAGATGGGCTCAAATCACCCACAGTGTTCATTTTGCACATGCACTGATAATTATGCAGGAGAAGTTAAGTCATGTCTTCAACCTCTCTAACACTGAGCACTTGTAGTGATGTGTCCTTGTAGTGCTATGTCCTGTGTGAATATTTTTATACTTTAATATGGGATTGACTATAATTTCTCATTTATAGTGGCTTGGATAGTAATTAGGCACCAAACATTACCTTTACTTTGGCCATTTCAATAGTGTAATTTTATTAATTGGCCAAAGCACTGACTCTGTTACCCTGAATGTAATTTAAACTGCCAAGAGCTGATGGCATTTCTGTTGGTAGAGTGAAAATATACAGCTCTGGAAGGAAGTTAAAGGTAGGTATTAGCATTTATATTTTATGTGTCTCCATAACACACAGAAGACCCAGAACCATCAGGATTCTTTATATGTAGGAGATGAGACAGATGAACGACACCCAAGTTAAATAAATGCAGTAAGTGTGACAGCAGCCTTTCACCTACAGGCAGGTCATTCATTGTGGCTCACCATAAATGGAGACAGAAAGAAAACATTAAATGTTTTTGCAAAAACATGTGTCTTCTTATGGAAAATTTCAGGGGAAAACATTTTTAGTTATCTCCTTCACAATTAAATTTTTGCTTAAGAAACATTTTTGTTGCCAAGAAAATTGCCAAAAATGCAAAGTCACAGCTGGGATCAGAGATACACTCAGAAGGACTTGTTTCAAGTAAACAAAAATTTCTAGTGGCAGCACCCTCATGATATGATGCAGCAACACACGAGCCAGTAAATTTTATTTTGCAAAGTCCTCCAGCATTAAAATTTCCAATAATTTTGTAAGGGAGGTTGTAGGACCTCTTAAGTTTAATAAAATCAAGGAAGGGTTCAGACACACGGCCTTTTGGTTAATCAGGAAACTGCTTAATATTCTACATCTAATTTTAGTACTACAACATACTCTTGAAGACCCAAACCAACAAGACTTATCACTGTGCTTTGAAACAGCAGTATTTTTTAAAAACTCTGTGAGAACTGCTGGGGCATGGAGAGGTGTTTTAAAACCAAGGCACTTCACAGCAAGGCACTTCCCAGCTTCCTACGTGCAGTAAAAAAATAACCAGAGTTATCAACAAGAAATCTATCTGCTAAAATTTAATGAGGAACATCTGTTGGTCTACTGGGAGAGACGGTGGAAAAATGGGTGGGAATTTCCAACTTTAACTATGCTGCCACTCCCACAATATTCAAGTCAACAGAAAAAAAACTGTCAGCAAAAGGTCAAAGTCATTAGTAGACATTTTTTCATCTACAGAGAGATAGATAAGACACCCATAATTTCAGAGAAATTATTTAGGATTTTCCAAAGTTCTCACATAAATTTGTTATACAAAGCAACCTATCTTTTGGAGCAATGTTTTAAAGACCATGTAGCCAGGACTGTAAGTGAGCAAAGGGCTCAGATTCACAAAGTAACTCAGTTTTAAAAGCCTCTTAACATCAGCCAAGTCAAAATAATTGGCAGTGCCCCACAGGTTCATGATCCTAAGCCAGTTGCAAGGCACATTATCTCAGGTAACACTTTGAGTGGGAAAAATCTTTATATTTGCCACTGTCTAAGGTCATACACGTGAGCCATTGTTGCTGCTTAACTGATGCACAGAAGTTTGTTAGCTTACAATAATTTGACTGTGACTGTGAATCCTAAGGCAAATAGATGAATGGTAATGCCAAATGCTCCCAGCATGCAGTCAAGAGGTGGGTTTATGTGAAGTCCTTCAAATATGTTGGGGATGTTTGTCCTGAAAGACACCTTGGAGTAAGTGTTTTGATGAGTGAGGGTGAGAAATGCTGCTATGCTGTTCTTTGTGATCTTAATAACTTTGTGCAATTGAAAGGCTTTTTTTATCCCCACTTTATACAAAATGTAGCTCTTCCAAGCTGTAAACCAGGTTTCCATCTCAATTTTAAGTAGTAGTGACTACAGTGTGATTCAGACTAAAAATGGGGAAAAATCCATTACTAGCCTTATGGTTTTCCTTCTTACCAAGCTACTTATTCAGGAAACAAATAGCATCAGCAGATACTATTTACAGGTATGACAATAGATTTTCCTAGCTCTGGGATGACTGTTGAAGTTTGCATCTGTAAAGGTAAGTCTAGGTTTAAAATTCCTCTTGAAAATGTTTATGGAATTCAAATGGACAACTTCATGGATTTTTTAAGCAAACAACCCATTCTTAATCATGAAAATTTTTGCATAAATATCATCTGTCATCCTTGGATGATATCCTTACCTATCAGATATAAAACAATTCCCATCATCCCATTTTTCTGTTGATTTAGATTATTATAAAACTGGATAAATGTTAACCTGATTATCATAGAATCAAGAGAGTATTTTCAGCTGCAGGGTACCCATCAGGATCACTGAATCCAGCTCCTGGCCCTGAGCAGGACACCCCAAGAATGACACCATGTGCCTGAACTCAGGCATCATGAGCTGAGACAGGCTTGGTGCTGTGACCACTTCCCTGAGGAGTGCAATTAGACACAATTCATAGGAGTTTCATAGGCACTGCTGGAAACACCAACTATTATTGAGATTACTCAATTATTCCCATTTTAGGGTCCCAGTGCTGATGACTAGGCTGAATACTGACATGTCAGACACTTGTCTAACCTTGAAAAATCTTCTTCAGAAAACTTCAGCCAAAAGACTTCACCTACTGCCAATAACAAGACTGTGAAAAAATACCTGCTTTGTCCATGTTAAAGCCATGTGGTAACTCCCTTTTTCAGAACTTTAATGCTTTGGAAAACACATTTAAATTTTGGCATTAAGATGTGGGTTATCCCTGAAACACATTCTTTACCCCTTCTGTACATATCTACAAAATCTACACCAAGAAATTATTGCCATCGTTAGAAAACCACAGGTCACACAAGAACCATGGGTTTCTGAGACTTCATTCATTCCCTGAAGGTACATCTACAATATCAGTATTTTGGGTTGGATATAAAGAGATCTGACACTGTGCTGCTGCTCTGAGTAACTACAGCTATTTTCATCCATTTTAGGGTACTATGAAGGACAGGGCTGCCCATGCTCTCAACTTCCTTGGAAAGAAATGGAAATAGTCTCTGAGTCCTTGGAAAGAAATGTGGAAATAGTCTCTGAGTTGGAAGTGGGGGGGAACAGGGAGAAGGCAGAGGCAAACAGAGAAACTAAATGGAGGAACAGGCTGGAAATCTAAGGGCAGCCTGATGTTTGTTTCAGAAGATATGGACATGGGGAGGCCAGAGCTAAATGCCAGTAGTGTGTGAGGGAGCACAGCGTGGGAGCTAGTGAGGGAGGGAACCTTGAATTACAGGTGAGAAAGACCATTAAAACTAGATGATCTGAGGGACTAAAGATGACAGAGCAAGAAGGATGGGACTTCCCCTGCAACAGAGAATTGGGAAGGAAACTGTGTGGCTGGGCAAAGAGGTTAGGAGTAGTGTCCCAGTCTCCTTTGGCACAGTAGAAGTGGAAAATCTAGAAAAATAGTACGTCAAACTTCCCTCCTGGACTTGTAGTGGAAAACACACTTTAGGGGCTTTGCATATCCCCTGCTGCCCTGAAATACCTGCAAAATCCACTAACAATTGTCCAGCCTGACCTATAGGAAACAAGCCTCTCAATGCTTTCAGCAGGACACTGGTATCTGGTGATTATTAATGTTGCTACTCTATTAACTGAAGTAGCAGAGCTCTCAGTGGCCAACACAGACTCCAGCCCCACTGGCTCTCCTGGGACTCACTGTGACCCTGCATAATGAAATGCCTATTTTGGCAGTCTACCTTTTTCCCTCCCCCCCTCAAATATGTGAAATTACACACCTCAAACTGTGTGAAAAGAATCCTGCAGTTGCAATCAGATGTGAGGAAGCACCAGAATCAAATTACTTCTCCAGCCCTGATTCAACCCCTTTTTTGCATGAGCATTATCTTTAATAGCATGATCATATACTTCTCCCTCCTGCCAGGCACAGAATAGACAGCACTGATGATCGATGAGAGGATGTAACAAAGGGAGACTGCTGCCCATGGGATGTGGATGTCTTATAATAGCACAAAAAGAAAAGAGGATTCAGGCACAGTGATAATGCACTGCAGCGTGGCCATTGTCCAGGAATGACCTGGACTGCAGGTATCCCATCAGGGAAGGTAATAGGAGATGGTCACAGCTCATGGCTTCTCCCACTAAATCTGCTGCTAGGACTTTACCAGAAGAGGAAGGTGGTTTCACTGCTGTCCTTGAGAGCTGGTTGTATTTCTGCTGCTCAGCTCCTATGCAAAGCAAGGCAAGCAATTTCAACCAGCTCCTTCTCTCACTGTTATAAATTGTACAGCTTCAATTTCTGGGTCCCTGGCTAGATAGATTCTGAGGGGTCTCTGAGCTGCAGAAGTGCTGAGCATTCACAGGCAACTACCATGTAAAATATGGCTCCATGGTGTGCAAAGTCAAACTCTAGCAGAAACTGGGCACTCAAATCCAGCAAATATTTCTGGCCTGCCATGTGCCTCACCTGTGGAGAGAGGTTGATGCCATATCTCATCTGTTGTGCTGCTGCAGAAATAAATCCATTCTTTTTTGTGAAAATCTCAGACAGCAGAGAGCTGAAAGTTACAGGGAAACCTAGAGGAAAATAATTATGCTGAATTCAGTACAGGAACTGGTAGGAAGGGAGCAAAAGAATGCTTGGGATCACATGATGAATACCAAAAAGAAAATTAAATACAACTTGCTTGTTATGAGAACATGGCCCAGTCTGAGTGCTGAAAGAGGAAGAGAAGAAGCAATGGGACCAACAGAGAGATCTGTAATTAAGAATTATGACCCACTCATAATTTGGGTTACACCCAAAGAAACCAATCTGAGATTGCAAAGGGAACCTTAATTCTGCTTTTGACTTCCATGGCTTGATTTCACAAAGTAGATAATACACTTTTGATGAAGGTCGACGTTTGGCTTTTAAATCATCTGTGTGTATTATCTACAACAATAATTTAAATAACTTAATATTTTAAAGCTACTGAAGTTTATCATTTGAATTATGTTACCAAAAATAAAAAAATTCTTTGAATCCAGCCCTCAGCTAGCAATTGTAGTTAAAAATTTTCTTTTATTATTTGTCCTAATAGCAGAGTTTGCATCATCACATGGAATTTGAGGAATGAGATTTAAGTGAAAGAGAAATCAAGTTTTGATAAAATAACATCATTTGTACTTTGGAAGAACGTGTAAAAATCAAAGAAATATTTGATTTGATTAAGAAAATCATTAGCTACAATAATTAGAGAGAATTAGAACTTCACATCTTAATCTAGTTTTTAAAAGTTGAGTAGATTAACAGATTTATTGCTTTTCTTGTTTTCTATTTTTACAGCAAAAATCTATATTATTATGTTCCTTGCAGCTACTTTTGGCATCCAGCTTGTTAGTACAAGACTTTAACTGTTGATCCTATTGAAAGAAGTACTTTTTCAGGATTTTTTTTGTCACATCATTAATATCTTCATTCAAAGATCATACATCTTTATTTCAAATGAACCATTCAACCATACAGTAAACATCTTGTTGACCTCACTTACAAACAAGCATTGACAGCTAGTAAAAGACTGAATGATTGCACAGCACTTGCCCTAACCTTCAAGAACATTTAGTTATATTTCATGTGCTATCAATTGTGGTGATCAGGGGAGGTGACTGAGGACTGCCAGAAACCAAAAGTCACTCCAGTCTTCAAAAAGGGCAAGAGGGATCCAGTGAACTACTGGCCAGCCAGCCTCATCCCAATCCCTGATAAGGTGGTGGAGCAGCACCTCATTCTGGAAGCCATCTCTGTCCACATGGATGACAAGGAGGTGATCACAAGCACCTCATTCTGGAGGCCATCTCTGTCCACATAGATGACAAGGAGGTGATCACAAGCAGTCAGCACAGATTTGCTGAAGGTAAATCATGCCTGACCAACCTGATTGCTTTCCATGATGAAACAACTGCCTGGATGGATGAGGGGAGAGCAGTGGGTTTTGTCTACCTCAGCTTCAGCACGGCTTTGACAATGTGTCCCACAACATCCTCATTCACAAACTCAGGAAGCGTGGACGGGATGAGTGCACAGTGAGGTGGATTGAGAGCTGGCTGAATGGCAGGTCCCAGAGGGTCATGATCAGTGGCACAGGGGCTGGTTGGAGGCCTGCCACTGATGGTGACCCCAAAGTTCAGTACTGGGTCCAGTGTTTTTCAACTTTTTCACCAATGACCAGAGTGAAGAAGCAATGCCTCCTCAGTGTGTTCACTGACGGCACAAAACTGGGACCCTGCTGCCGTGGGAGGTGACACCTGTGTCACAGGGATGGGAATTACCCCCTGAGCTGGGACTCTGCAGCAGTGGGACGTGACACCCATGTTTAGGGGTGGGAATTATTCCCTGAGCCAGTCACTGTGCCACTCTTCTTCTTCCCCACCAGTCCCTTGTGCCAGCCTGGGGACACCCACCTGCTCGCTCAGGCCATGGCCTGGGGACATTGGTGCTGGTTGGGAGGGGTAGGTCAGCCTGGGCTGGCCATAGGCATCCTCCTCCTCCTCACCATCCCTGGCATTGTAGCTGTCAGTGGTGTGGCTGCTGCAGGTCAGGTAGCCTGAGGCTACTGTGCTCAGCAGCTTCAGGCTGTCCTCTGGTACCACATCTGTCCATGGGGTGGGGATGACAGAGAAAAAAATTATTATTCCAACTCCTTTTGTGCTTTCTTATACACAAAGTGTTAGTGCCCAAGCTCAGCAGAAGTGGTTTTCTGCAGAGCTGTTAGATGTCATCACCCTTCACTACTCAGATTTGTTTTGGCTTTTAAGCATTTCTCTAATTCTTTTTACAAGGAAACAAAATCCGATCCTTCATAAAACGTCAGCTGTTAAGATGAAGCTGCATCTGCACTAAGGAAATTAATAGCAAATGTTTATCCAGGCCACTGGTGAGCATGTGGTGGTTTCCCTGCTTGCAGCCAGTCCAGGATTTCAGTTTTTATGGCCTGTGGCTGTTAAAACTTGGCTCTTCGGATGACATATATATAAGTATGTATATTCCTTTAGCCCACTCCAGTTATTAGGAAAAATATGTACCTTAAACCCCTTTGACCATGGCCACGCCTTCTCTGAAGAAATTATGGTAACAGCTGATGCTGTTATCAACTCTTCAGCTGCTTGTGCCTACTTTGCTCAACATTATCACTTCCTGAACAGTTCTGCAAGACAGAGTGAGGAAAGGCATCTTGCATAATTTTGGACAGTAAACTGCTCTTCAGAGCAAGAGTTAGGGTAGATGAAGTCCGTTCCTGATATCTCATAACAGACTATCACAATAAAAGCAAGTCACACAAACCCACCCACTACTTCTTTAAAATGTAGATGTGGGTTTTTCAACCTGAATTAGGGTTTTACTCTCCTTAGTGAAGAAGTTTGGGGTTAAAATTGAAATGGTTTGCTGTTGGAGAGAGGGATTATATCATTCTCTGTATTTTAAAAGCACAATGCTTAATTCAGGACCTTATTTTGGACGCAGGTAATGGCAATGAAAGGTGGCAAACTTAACAGAGAAATGAAATTTTAATCAGTTTTGTGTATGATATAAAACACTGTTGTCTCCACAGTCTTCTTCCCAACAGGCTACTTCTTTGTAAGCTGAGATACTTGAATCATTATCTAACACTCCTTTCTGCCACAACTTTTCACATCCATGAAAATGTCTAGCAACAAAGTACCTTAAAAGGATCAGCAGCAGAGCACAGATAGCACCAGCAGGGTATTTGTAGCCTTTGAATAAGGCAATCAAATTCCATCCCCCTTTATCCTCTCTTACCCCTGCTCAGTTGGCATGGTTGAAATATTAGAGCCATTCTCATCAAAACAATCTGAAAGGAAAGTCAGGATCCTTTCAAAGCCCAGAAATATTACTGGAAGCACAGAAAGCTCATCTTTACAAAAATTATTAGATCTCAAGTTTGCTTCCTGCAAAAAGGTTAAAGGGCTTACATTCAATTAATACTATGTATCTACTTCAGTCCAAGACATAATTTAGTCATGACTATACTTTATTGTACCCCAGTCACTTCTAGACTATAACTACTGTGCTGTGTTTTTATTTTATCCTAAGTATGTCTTTGGTCTAAGTGTGATTATCTTCAGGTTTATTTTGGAGCTGCTTAAATAAACTCTGCAAAAGCAGTGCTTATATTGCCATATATATGTATGTGTGTGGATTTTATTGTTATGTGAGATGGGTATTTAGAAACAGGAAAAAATCAAACTTTTTTTATTGATTTAAGAATAAATTTGAAATGAGAACTGCCTTTAGTGAGAGCTTATCTCTCCTTTTAAAAATTAATTTTCTTTTTTATAGCAAACAATATAGCAGTTGTAACTACAGATTCCACCAGTCCTTGGCTGCTTCTAAATGCAAAACAGGCTTATCTTAGTGGGAGTTTTACCATTATCTGCATTAGGAGTAGGGACAGACCTTTATAATGAGCTGGGGTATAGCACCTCACCTTAAAAAAAAAAAGAAAAGAGGAGCAGGTGCAGAGAAATTACAAGGCAGGTTGATCTTTGGCACTGGCAATCAACCTCTAGGAATGTAAAACACCCTCAGAGTCACTATTTCCCATTTCCATGTCTCTCCATGCCTGGGGGGCTGAGCAATGCCATGGCCCACATCAGCAGCAGAGAAGAACCCCTCTAAACTCTGACTGAGGGACCAAATATTGACCAACAGGACCAGGATGCAGGAGCTTGGCTGCTCCCAGCCTTCATCTGGCCCATAACCCAGTGGGAAGGAGTGTGTAGGGCTAACCTGGACCCTGAGTCAAGATAGTGTCTATGAAGAGGAGTGTCTTGGCTTTGACTCACCTTCTCCTCCAAAGGGACTCACACAAAGGGGGTTTATGTCCCAGAGCTCCAGCTTCCACCCTAAACAAGTCCCACAGTTTGTCCTGAATCCTCTCATTTTCAGAGGAGCCTTTACCACCTGCAAACCACAGGACTGGTTCTTGGAACATCCAGTCTCAATGGATATCCAATTCCAGCAGCAAACCTGGTGACATTTGGCAAATCCTCAGAAAACAGATGAGAGCCTAATTCTGCCTCTACATTTACAGACAATTGGGCTGTTGCTTATTCTGCATCACCCTGGGGCAGAGGTGGTACAGCCCTGCTCTCACCTGTAACCCCCAGGGCCAGCTTTCCAAGACCATAAGGAGAGAGGCCAAATTATGGCATTTAGATGAAAGCAGGAAGCTGAGGTATTTTTCCCTTCCTAAAGCATAGTGATCACTTGTATCTAAATTCCTATGCCCTTTGCCAGGCAAAATAGAGGAGAGGGAAAATCACAATCCCAAGAGCAAGTCCCGGTCCACAGAAATATGTCTGAATCTTCCCATGCAGCATCACAGGCCACATTTGGAGATCAATGCAATGGCACAGCCTCATGGCTTTTGTACAGCAATATTCTGGATCTTTTTGTGTATTCTCTGTGATGCCTCAACAACATAACAGGGTTTGTAAAACCTACACACCGAAAAAAATACAGTATATACAGTTCTTTCCTTTGACAGTTCCCCAGCTCCAACACTAAAAGGAAAGATATAAAAAGCAGGTGTTCATGAACATGGCATTGAAAATACTGTGTGGAAAAGGATACATGTTAATCTCTAAATAAGATTACATAGGGAGGAATATTTTTATAACCCAAGAAAATGTTAAAGTAAGTTTAAACTTTACCACAAAGTTCACCTTGCCTATTTACTGTGCAAGGTGATATATCACTTCTACGTGAGCCATAAAGATAAATTGTGTTTTAAGGCAGGACTATGAAAATTACAATGTGGATAGAACAGTCCCTTCCCCTTGAAGTACTCCATTTCTTCTTATCATTCCACATATAATCCAGAAATGGGAATATAGGAAGGTATGTAAAAGTCATGTAAAAGATCGAGGCTGAGGAAAGTAGAGCTCTTTGCCACGTTATATATGTCCTGCTTGTATTTGAGCAGATTGCTTAACAGTTCCCATTGTTCCCTGGAGACAATATGCAAATAATTATAAATCTTGCTGTGGGGTTCATATATTATATGTATTGTGTAGTTAAGGTTAATAAAAAAATCAAACCAAACTGGAATTTATGGTAGGGTACTTTTCATCCTCCATGATCCCAAATGGCGGTTGGTGGGTCTTGAAGACACCCTCTCATCTGAGGAAAGGGAGATATGTTAAACCTTGGGGGGGGGGGGGGGGGGGAAGAAATAAACAAATCTAGCGAAATACAACCCAGTTTGGTGTTTTTTTGCAGATCTGTTTAGGGCGGCTGTGGCGGCCCGGGGCAGAGGAGGCCCCGCCGGCTCCTGCCGCAGGGAGCCCCGTGCGGCGGCTGCTGCTGCAGCGCCATCTGCTGCTCCCGCCGGGCACTGCGGCCCTGCCCGCCACAGCGCCGCTGTGCCCGCTGTGCCCGCTGCGCCCGCTGTGCCCGCTGTGTCCGCTGCGCCCGCTGTGCCCGCTGTGCCCGCTGTGCCCGCTGTGCCCGCTGTGCCCGCTGCGCCCGCTGTGCCCGCTGTGCCCGCCACAGCGCCGCTGTGCCCGCTGCGCCCGCCGGGCCACAACCGGCGCCTCCCTCAGCACCCCGCTCTGCAGAGCCCAGCTCCGGGGATCGCGGTCCCCGCGGGGACGGCGGGAATCAGACCGCATCCAGCATCCTCGAGTTACACACGCTGCCCAGCAGCCGCACGGAAAGAGGCAGAAGCTCGGGTCTCGTCGTTCGGCAGCAGTGCGGGATCTGGGAAAATTTGGTATTGCTGCCACAAACGCTAAGGAATGGGGAGTGTCCGGTGAAATTAAGACGTGGCAAAATCAAAACTGGTAAGAGGGAAAGATTTTTCACCTGTTCTGCCTGCAGAGCTGACTGTGGAAGGACACCCCCGAGGCTGAGAACTTAGCAAAATGCATTAAATTTTCAGACTGTTCTAGGGTCGGAACTTTTCAGAGCAACTGTTTATTCTGACAAATTTGGGAAGGACAGACAATCCCATGCTTTCAAGTTTGAAACATTCTCTGATGTGTAGAAAGTAAGATGGGCTGAAATCCTGGATAAAAGTAGATTATTCCTGAGTCTGTGAGAAGCCATCACTTTCCTTTATACCGCCTAATCCTGCTTGGGCCAGCAGCAAGATCCTGACATTTTGGGGGTACAGCAATTTTCTTGCTGTTACAAGGGAGAGGGCTGTCTTCCCATTCTGCCACAGATGTTCCATGTGATCTTGGGCAAGACAGTCGGGGTGCAGCTGGACGTACTTGATGTGGTGTGGCACATTGCCACAAAGGGGACGTCCTTCTCCTTTCCCACCCAAAACATTGTGTCAGAAATTCTCACTTTCTGAGGAGCAGTTTCATCTCACCTAACTAGAAGAAATCTGCCAGGAATCCAGAGTGCAGAAGAAATCAGAAGTGACCTTTCCAGCAGAAATGAACTTGTATATTCAAATTCAATGACACAGGATGAGCCACTCTGACAGCTCATTGCCACCAAAACAGAGAAGATCCTTCACTTCCTCAGTCAGTCCCTCATCCTCCCTCACTGCTGTTATTAATTTGGCTCCACTTGTGGTGTCGCTGACCTCTTTGAGCAAGCTCAACTCATGGCAGAAAATAGACTCCACAAAAAAACCAAAAAAACTTCTGCTGGGTTAATGAATTTTTACTGGTTTATAGCAAAATCCAACTGTCCCAAGGCTGGAGTGAAAGCAGTGGGACTTTGCATCTGGGAAAGGGTAGGAAGGATGAAAAAGGGCAGTGGGGAAAAAATGAGTAAAGATGGAAGGTGTTGGTAAATTGCCTCTCCTTTTGGTCAGTTCATCAGCTCTGCTCAGTTTCTCCTGAAACCAAGCCCAAGCTGTCATCTCATGGTTAACAATCATCAGATGGCCACATACCATGAAAATAGGAGCATAAAAATCACTCATATAAGTTTCCTGATTCCTTCTCTCCTCTACTTTTAACTTGTCTCATTTACTTTCCAATTGTACTATACTAGGCTTAAATATATAAGAAAAGTGTTATGGAAAATAGAATTATTTCCTTGTCAATAGGGCTTTTATGAGTATTATTAAGGTAAATGTAACCAAATTCTTATTTGGTTATGAACCAAACTTTGTAACTGAAGGATTAAGCCTTATCACTGTGTTGACACATAACCAAATTCAGATTTGTTGTAATAATCTGCTATACCATAACAGGCCTACATCTTCATCTTGATCAAACAGACAGGCAACTGAGATAAGTGTATGAAATATATTGTAATGAACTGTTAAAAATGAGCTTGAATGAAGAGATGTTTCCTCACCTTTCTCCTGAGCAGAATTGAATAGATAGGAGTAGGAGAAAGAGACACAGGCAAAGATATAAGAAGGTGTAAGGAAAAAAGTCTCTCTGGCAGCTTTCCTATAGTATGGAAGCTATCTAATATATATCCATCTGTGCCTCTTAACACTAGATATAATTTATATCTCTATTTTTATTGAGACTGCCTTTGTCCTACAGTTTCATCAGGATTATTGCCCTCTCTGACAAGGTTGTGGGGAAAACTCTAAGGAGGAGACAACAGTGGCAAAACTCCTGCTGACTTCAGTGAAATCAAGATGTCAACCTGGACACTTGGATGCCCAAGCTCACATAGCTCCTCTGGGGGTAAGGTTCTACTGAATAAATAATTGGTCATGAACAGGGGAGAAAGCTAATTTGGTTTTACACAAATAACATAAGTTCTCAGGACTCAAAACCAAGCTTCCCCTACTCTAGAGCTTAATCTTTAACATCTCATGTAGTGGATCTTTATTTTTCATGAAGAATGGCATATTCCTGCCTATTATAACAAAAAAAACCCTCACAATAAAATTCCAAAATAAAGGGTGCGACATTATGATTTACCTTCTGTTTTAGCCAGTATGTTCTACACAAGGGCTGCCTCAGTGAAATGTAAAGCACAGCCATGGACAAAGTCTTCACATGCTCTGACAGCTCTCATGATGGCCAAAAAGGACTGAGTGGAGAAGACTGGCAGGCTGCTGGATACTAACCTCTACTTCTCTGAAGGTCTGTGAAATGAAGTGAGACATCTCAAAGAAAGTTTCTTTGGTGTTTTTTATCTACTTCCTCTTCCAGTTTGAACCAGCATCAGCAACTAAAGACCAAATCTTGGAGTTTTGGGGAAAAACGCTAGGTTGGGTTTTATTATGAGTAATAATATTTACAGTACAATAGAGCCTGGAGGCCAACAAGATTGAGATCCATTGTAGTAAATGAAAACCACTTGTCTCCAAGTAATTAAATAATTAAATTATTAAATCCCATTTAGGTCTTCTGAAAAAGTCCTTAATTTTATCTACACATGAAACAACCAAAACTCCTCCAGTTTTGGGGTAAGTGAGAGGGAAACATCTTCTGCAGACAACTCCATGGCTGCCCTCAGGGCCTTCGCCACTGTCACGTGGCTCCCTCATGGCAACCTACACATCCTCCCAGTCCCTTAAAAAACACTTCCCTGGCCAAGCCAGTCATACTGATACAAACCCGGGGTGTAGACCAGACCAGAGATAGGGAAAATTTGCTAAACAGGTGTGGCTCATTATTAGGCACTTCATGCTTTCTATTTTTACCTTAATCTCTTTGCTCTTCCCTCAGGGCTTGTGTAGTCTAGAAAAGATTTATTTTGAAACTTATTAACTCAAGCATTTGAGCTAATAAATTTAGAATTGCTGGTTTCTTATCCTGCCTCAAAGGGTGGCTATTTCAATCTTCCTAGGGAGGATGCAGAAATACCCTTTTCAGCACTTGGTCCTTTCAGAGGTCCAGGGTGTCCTAACTCTTCCCTTTACTCCTCTACCTAATTAAGCCAACTTTTCCATCAACTGATATACCTTGTACTGCTTATTATAGGGTTTAAACAGGTGTTAATTAAAACACTTAAGCTAGCACACTTTAAAAATACACCTTTTATCCTAGGACTCAGATATGGGAGCAAGTTCCTGCAAGGCAGCTGAGCCCCACTGCTGCTCAGGAGCCATCAGCTGCCTCCAACCTCTGCTTTCCTCTCTGGCCCTAATCTCTGCAATCTCTACACACACCATCCAAAAACCAACAGCCAGCTTGTATTTGCTAAGGAAAGAAATTACTTAAATGTCCACCAATAAATTCTCAATCCCGTTTCAATTAACATATGTAAAACTCGCCGTAATGTTCCTTGTGTAGCCCCTGTATTGCTCTAACACTGCTTAGCCACAGTTTGAAGAATTAGTTATTTGCCATTAAGAGAATAACGGCACATCTGCCACCCTGATCACTGTGTTTGTATTATTATCAACTTCTGTCTGAGTGCCAAGTAATTTAATCAAACTTGAGAGAAGAAATAATAGCATTTCAGTTGAACAATGGTGTGGCCCTTTGAAAAGGCAGAGATTTGCTCTAGGGTACGCTAAAAGGAGAGAAGGTCTATAAACAAAGGGTAACACTGTGAAAAATTCATCTGTCAAATCTAGCTATCTTTTTTTTTTCCCTACTTGCAAAAATTTCTCCAGCAGATTGCAACTGCTATAAATGTCTCAGCCTTCAGCAGACACACAGTGTAACACATTGCTTGTTTAGAGATTGCTGGCAGGTTGTTCACTTGAGCATTCACAGTTTCCTTTTCATGCTCTGTGATAGGTTCAGTATATTACAGTATATTACTTTGTTTCTCTGCTCCAACTGGACAGTCCAAAGGAAAATGAAGAGGTGTCTTGGGTAAAGAAAAAGTAAAAGAATAATGATAAAAATAAAGAAACAGAGGGAACAAAAAGTAAGTAAGCAAGCTGAGGACATGTTAAAATGTGTGAAATCTTTCCTTGTCATTTAGAGTGTCAGGAAAATCATTGTATCTTATTTTATTCCCAGATTGTTTGAACTATTGATGGAGGAAGAGAAGGTATAAGTTATATTTACTGACTGCCTGGAAAACTGTTCAGCCAGTGTAAATTCTTTGCATGTGAGTGCATGTCCATGTGCTGTGTTGTTTGCAAAGGGTGCAGTCCCTTATCCTTGGCCCTTTTGTTTGAGCAAATGCTTAAGTGCCAAGCCTTTGGCCAGAGACATCTGGAAACTGCTGTCTGTCCTCCTTGCAGCACACCTCTGTACTAAAGCCAGTTGTTGTTTTTTTATCTGCTGCTATCAGTGGACAAGCATAGCTAAACCAGAGTGGCTTCTTATTTTTTGCCTCCTAGGCCTCCTCTTTTTCTATGATTCTCCACTGCCAGCCATGTGATACAGAACTTGAGCTCCCAGAAAATATTACCACAGGTTGTAGTTCCATGCAAGCAGAGGATGACAATCTATTGATAACAATGGAGAGAGCACAGGCTGATAATCAATAAAGAGTGGGAACTAACATCCAGGAAGGAGTCTGTTTTTTCTCAGCAGTTTCCTCTGAAAGAGAATGGAAACCCTAAGAGCTCTGAACGATGAATTTATAGAAGCAATATTTGAAAAAAAAATTTGGCCTTCACAGGATGTTATGGGTGCCCTGAGCAAGTGACCAAGCAGTAATCAACTTGTACATCCCTATTTTTCCCCCCTACCCCTTTGATGGTGGGAGTTATTAGGGTGGGATATGCTCTATAAAGGTAAGAAAGCCAAATCCCAATGTGAAAATGCTTTCAGATCATCTGACGAGAGCAATATGAAGGTTAGAGTTTATATGACTGTTTACAAGAATGTTGTTATTACCATGCTATAAAACAGAAAGGAATGTGACCAGACTAGTACAGAACATCAAAAGAACTGTAGAGTCATTTTAATGAGTTACTAGAAACCAAGTCATGTTCTGCTGTTTTGAGGCTATATGGTTCTATTCTCTGCAGTGGATTTAAGTCACTTAGCAACCTTAGCACAACTTGCAGCATGTTGAGGCATGCTCCCAGCTGGGGTTTAGTGCTCCCAGCATCCCCAGGTGGACAGCCTGTCCTTTCCCTTTTTTATAATGTAGGAAAAGACAATCAGAGCTCTGCTGCTCTGCTGCCTCTCACCTTGGGTGGATGGTGACAGCTGAGCAAGAAAGGTTAAGAGTGGGGTTTATGGATATTTGTTCAGACCAACAGTTTTTTTAAATTCACTCTATATGTGGGAAAATAGCAGCACAATCAAGGCAGGAGATTCAAGTCGATGTGGATTTTATATGGATCATGTAGCTACAAGGAAAGGGAGGCTCAAAGAGGCCGTGTTTAACCTATCTTTAGGAAGAAATTTAAAGACATTTTCAAAGTTGACACTAACATCTAACAGCTATTTTTGCCTTAGAGAAACCTCTGTCATGTTTGAAGCATGTTATTTGCCAGTATTTTCTGATTCATTTTGTTTTCTAGGGGTAGTTATTTTTAGTACCAAAACATCACCTGCATAACAAGCATACAGTGCACCACAGAAGTTCCAGAGTTCTTTTATTTAGCATAAAACATCCACAGTGGCATTTAAATCAAAATGCACAATTCAGTATTACTCTAGGTTCTTAAGATGGACCTATAACCACAATTTCAGAGCAGTCTTGGATTGTATCATGAGATAGGCTGTAGAGTCCTTTAAAGTACAAATACTGCTGTATAAATGGTCCATGACAGGGGAGCTGGAACCCAAACTAGTCTATGTTTGTAGGATTCTATGATACTGACATGAGATATCAGTGAGATATTTATTGGCACTTGTCATAAAATAGAACATTTTGTTTCACTGAAGATAATGTTCTGTTACATTAATGCACATTTTATGAATCTTAGATTGCAAAATTACTCTTTTGAAATTTAGGTGTGCTCTATTATATAATAGGCTTTCCATAGCTATTAAGTCCTTTTCAACCTCTAGGCAGCACCCAGATTTACATCCATCACATGCCATTGAATTATCTGGAGAGGGTTTAGTAGCTGTGGGGATGTTGAAGTTGATGGGCTTCTGAAGGAGGTTACTACCCTCCCTGGGATACAGAGCTTCACCAGCCTGTGAGGGACCCCTTCTGGAGAAGGATTCATGTCATTTGTCAAGAATTTGCATGAGCTCACACAGACTCACCAGCTGGGTCTTCTACAGGGGACATGAAAATGTCCTACTCCAAGGGAACCTGAGAGCTTGCAAACACAAGCCACCAACTCCTTCCACTTAGGCTATCATGCCCTGAAGAAAATTTGTGGCAAATTCAACTTGGACAAGTTGCTTCCCTGTAAGTATAAGACATTAAGGAAGGGAACAACTAGTGAAAGAAGTGGTGGTTTCATTACCATTGCTGCCTTTAGCCACCTACTTATGTCAACATTTTAATTCCCCAGTAAAATTGCAAATGAATCTCATTCCCATCTTTTGGCCTTTTTAAAAGAAAAAAAATGAAGATATTGGTCATCAAAAAAATGGGCCATAATTGTGAATTTGCAGTTTCTCCACCCCCTGGTTCTTGCAGAGATAGGCACTTAGCCACCCTACCCTTTGAAGCCAGCTGGCTGGGTTATTGCTCAGATAAGCATATATCTGCCCTCCTGAGGTGCTGCAACAGAGAAAATACCAGTTAAGGTGTCTCTGAAACAAAATATAGAATGAAAAATTTCCCTGGTCCTACTTTAGGCTTTCTATTCTGCATTGTGTCACCAGCTATTTTCTATCTGCTAAAGTTGGGTGGGATGGGCTGCGATGGGGTGCAGGGGTACCCAGACAGATCACCCAAGTGGAGACTTGCTGCTACCAAAACATCTCAGTCTGAGTCTTGCTTATGAATCTGTAGGGTTAGTTCTGAGATTTCAAGTTATCACCCATATTTTGTGCAGATTTGCCTCTGGTTTTTTCCATTTAAAAGCATCTGAAACAATTCAAAAGTCACCAGTCAGCTCTCTGGGATAGACCATCCATAAACACCTCAAAAATATTTAACAAATGCAGCACATCAGCTGCTTAAGAAGTTTATCAAATGGATAGAGCTTTGTGTTTGCTGTGCTGTGGAATATATGTGCCATGTCATTATACACCTGGGTTACACAGCTTACAGCAAATTAAATTTTATATTGTCATAGATAAATACTCATGTTATTAATAGTCATATTTAGGGCCATGGCATTATCACAAATGTCACACAGATATTTCAAATTTCCAGTCTCCTGCTTTTAAATAAGAATGTGTTTGGTCAGAGCCTGCTTTGGGTGTTCTTTTCATTAACACACCAAATATAACAGAAATGAGAATATTCCTTGCACTCCCTTTCTTATAGACCTCTGTATTCATCCCCAAAATCAACTGAAACTCAAAATTATATCCAGGTTTCTTTTATTACGGTTTTCCAACAGTACACAAGAAATTAATGGTTCTGACTGTGAAAATCTGTCCTGGGAAGCTGCTGGAAAAGCAATTCTCCCTGACATTTGCAGCTGCCACCACTGGGAAAAGTTCCCACATTGATTTTGACCTTCTGAAGTCCAGAAGCAGAAATCTCATCTCTCTCTCTCAGCTTGATGTTGTACTATGTAAGTGTTCACTGTCCTCCCCTTGCCTTGCTGCCTGAGAAATATCAGCAGTCTGGTTTAAAAGAATCCTGATTGAAATAAATAAATTCTGTGCACATCAAGTGTATCATTTAAAATAATGTATGAAGATTCATTTATACATTCATAAAGGCAAGGATTTAAGTAGTTCTAGAAAATGATACATGATTTAGTGCATATATAACTTTGTGCAGGAGGGTCTTGACACAAATTGTCACCATACTGCAGATCCAAGACCCAGAGCAAAGTGACAGGATCCATGATTGCAGATGTCCAGAAATCCTTGCTCTAATGGGAAGAGACAACACAGCACAGCAGCAGGTGTTTTGGGTGGGATCTCACAGTACTCCCAGAAGGTGTCAGCATGAAGCTCAAGAGACACCATTAAGGGTGAATTTCAAACCCTGCAAATTCTTTGACATGAACATCCAAATGGCAGAGTTCATTAGAAACAAGCAACAAGAACATGAAATCTCTCCTGAGAAGTCTACTACAATAGATTTGGATTAAATTCCTTTTGTCCTTAGGAGGCAACATCAAATCCCAGACATTATGCAATTTGAAGGTATTATACCTGGTCTGTTCCACCCAGAGAGCTGTGAGCAATACCCAGTGGAGTACCTGGCCAGATTTAGTTTTTTTACCAGCTGACAAATGTCCAGAATCCACCTCTGTGCCTGGAAGCAGAGCTCAGCATGCTCATGATGCAAGGAGTCACACAACTGAGGCTCCTGGAGAGTTTATCAGGTCACTCAGACCTACACCACGTCATGTTTGAACATCAGTCCCAAAGATCTAGTCTTGACCTGTTCCATGCTTGAGTCTTGGGAAGGGTGGAACCAAATGATGCCTGGAGCCCAAAAGGAGAGAGGAGAGGGACCCCTGGGCAATGCAGGAGGCAGCTGGAATTCCAGGACATGCTGGCCTTCAATACACAGCAAAAGACCAAGCCAGCTCTGGGTCTCTGGAAGCTGCAAAGATTGGCAAAAGGCCTCTCTATGCCTGAAACCAGCTCTTCTTCTGGTTCCTTGGGGTTTGCAGTAAAGTTTCCAGGTGTATAAAGAAATCTCAGGCAATGAAACTCACCCATCCTTTTTTATTTACTGCAGATATTTTTCTCAGCTCTGCGTGAAACCACCTGCCCCACACAACCACAAATATTGAAGTAGTAGAGCAATTTTTCTACCACCCACATAAGATAAGGAGTCAGGAGACACAAAGCCTCATTATACCCAAACAAAAAACTTACAAGTAAAAACAGAAGTGTTAAGAGGAAGCTGAAAAAGTAGCTGAAGAAATTAAGCTATTGTGCAATCAAATATAAATTGAATTCCAGTGTGTATTTTGTTATTTAACACACCTGCTAAGTGAAATCCATGTTCAAGTTACATTTTGAAACTCATAAAATCACTGTCATCATCATAACTATCATCTCAGTTAAATGCTACCATAGTTATTTCAAAGCAGCTTTCCAGCAGAGACCCGTGAGGTGAGAGGTGGAGGTGCAGATGCACATGGCTCTACACATTTTTCAGGTATAATGTATTGTGCCTCAAAAGCAAATCTCAGGGATGGGGTGAACTTGGAGACAGCACAAGTCTGCACAATCTGCAGGGCTGCAGACCACAGTGCTTTCTTGGAGGTTTTGCAGCAGTACCCTAATAACAAATTAATTACTGCACCAACCAAGGGACACCATCCACTGCTCACACTTTGGAGGACTGCTGATACCTTCAGACTGGCACTGAGGTGAGATGCTATGGAGCCACTTCTGCACTTCCCAGGGAAGCAGGTTTCAGGGAAAGAAAGAGTTGACACCAGGGAAGAGTTGAGTGCGGCAGTCTTTTGGGATCTTACACTTTCCATATACTTGTCCTGTAACCATCAAAACCTGAGACTGCACTGAAATACTTTTTGACTAGGGGAAGCCAGAAGAACAAACAACTACTTTCTTACCTTCAAAACCTTTCCAAAATACTCCAGTGCCTCTTTCCTAAGGAGAATAGAGGTGTCCCTAGATGTCTATTCATTGCTTAGACCCCAGTGTCATTGAGTATGCTGACAATCAAGCCTCTTGCTCAAAAACAAAACTAGATCGATCCTTCAAATCCATCCCTTTTTTACCTCAAATCAACAAAAACTCTCCTGCTTTTCACTTATTTTTATGCAGAATCATAGAAAACAAGTCTAGCCATGACTTTTAAAACCAACTAATGCATCCAGCTCACCTCCTTTCCAGTGTGTCTGATTCCAGGCAAAGCTGGAATCAGACATACTGAGCTGTTACCTGAAATCAGCTGCAGCTGGTAAAGCCAGTGGTGTGTTCAGAAAATTCTGCCCCAGAGGAACATGGATTCCTCATCTTGTCCTTTCTAATTTGTAGGTCACTCCCCTTTTGCTGTAAATTACAACCTTAAATTGCTGAATCATGCAAAATGTCATCTGAAGGCACTATTTATTTTAAGCATGAGCTCCGTAAGAGTTTGACAGGGAAGCACCACGGTGCCATTCCCAGTATTGATAATGGGAGGTGCTGAAGTACAGGGGGAAATCAAAGGGGGACTTCAGCTCTGCAGCTCTGCCTCTGGATAATCCTCTCCAGGGAGTCCTGAAAGGCAGCAGAGAGCTCTGCATCAAGCTGTGGGCTTGGACCCACGATGAAAGGTGCTCTAAAAAAGTCAACTGCAAGGTCAATGTACTTTACACCCACGTGTTGAAAAATAAGTAAGCATCAGTGTCCAATTTAGTTGTCATCACAGAGTGGGACTCCAAGGCAAAGGAATGCTCTAAGCTTGTAAGGACCGCACTTCTCGCCTTCCCTTTGATGTGAGCCAAGGTAATGGAGCTTCTGCCAAGGTGTGACTAATTCCTTGTAACTATATTGCATAATTTTCATATACTTTTGAGAAAAAAAAAGGCAGCCTTTAAGAATTGGAGGGAAGGAGAAACTCGCCCCTGACACATTCCACAGAACACAACCAGCAGTACAAAGCAGTTTTATTAACAGATGGTGAAAGCCCAATTTAAAAACTACTGTGGGCATTAAAGGAGATTGTTTTATGTCTTTGACATGAATACTCAGGCTAGATGAACTATCAGGGTTTGGTTTAAGTGAGATTAATGCTTAGTATTTGGAATCCATCCAAACTGATTAGATCTGATTGAGTAAGAGAGCACAACTTTCTATATCACTTTCAAAGTGATATGATTAGACTGCATATGTACTATCTGAAAATGTAAATATAAACAGAAGGGAAGGGAAAAATACCCTTCCCAAGTTTTAAATGCAAAAAATAATAATGATCCAACTGTATATAAACACTTAAAATTTAGTTGACTATTAGAAGAGTTAGATAAGAAAAAGTGTGTTAATAACATATAGAAAGTGTTACAGGAATAACAAGCCTGTGTTCTGCCTTGCTGAGAGACTCATTTATCTCCTTTGAAGTCAGTTGAAGGGTACAAGTTTGGGTGAGGAAAAATTGTCTCCAGATCATTTGATCTAGGAAGGTCAGAGAAACATGGATTTTTTTTATATTGTTCATAGATTTGCAGCCACTTCTCCTAACTAGGAACAGTTTGTAACTATTTCAAAGCACACTTTTTATGTCATAAATAATTTAATGATTTTATGTTTATTTGTATATGTATTCAACAGTTTTACCAAGCAAACCTTTACACTTGAACCAGAGGGAGACTCAGCTCCAAATTCAGGTACCTGTATGTTGGTGCCTAGCTGTAAATTTTGTGCCCCAGCTTAGTCAGAGGAGGTCTGACCAATGCAGACAATGAAACTTCCAGATCTCCATCATTTGAGCCCTTCTGGGTGCTAGTCGGTCAGTCAAATTCACTTATTGATAGCTCCACCTAATTGCTTATGTGCAGACAAAAGATAAAGCACTATATCCTAGAAATTACTAACTCTGAAATAAAACTTTGTAGGCAAACAGTCCTTTGACAGTCCTCTTTCATGTGGTGGGTAAGGGGGCACAGAGAAAGACCACTGCTGAAATACTGAAACCTCTTCTACAGTCCACACACAGCTGGAGAAGGGTCAGAGCAGGCCTATAAAAATAATTTGAAGGATCACTTAGGAAGCCCAGAGGGCTTCACTTTGCAAAGAAGTTAAGAAATGAAGCAGGGTCTGCAAATCTGTAGCTTTAGAAGGAGAAGATTGTTTCAGAAGACAAGAACATAATAGAAATACACATTAATGTCTAATATAAAAAGCAATTTAATATCTAGCATTACTCTCTGGGTCTTAAGTTTAGGTAGTAGGTAAGAAACAGTTCTGAAGTTGGCACAGACAGGAGCTCTAGCCAGTGAACATGCCTAGCAGCAGCCAGTGTCACCAGGAAGCAATCAGGTGGCCAGAATCTCTTTGGCAGCTCCGAGGAGAGGGACTTGTGCCCACCTCCTGGAATGTTACACCTGCCCCAAACTGATGGCTGCATGTTGACACGAGGGACAAATGACAAAGCAGAGAATACCATTGTCACCAGCAGAGCTAGGACATTGTCCTTTCTTGCACCTACATCTTCACTGATTTCCAGTTTATTCCCTGTTGAAAATACTGTTTTCCCTTTCAATTATTTACATGGATAAAACTCACATTCCTGCCCCTACTGCTGGAAAGTTGCAACCGTTACTGAAGTGTCACAAGTTTTCACCAATCAGCAAAGACATGAAAACTGTGTATAAATATACAAATATATGTGTATCAATGTATGTTTTTAACCACAAATGTAATGTATTAGTAGTATTAAATAACACATACTCTTTTAAAACACAACACATGGTAGCTTATTGTCTGAGCTTATTTCACATTTGCTGTGAGCGAGCAACAGGAATGCATTAAACTGCAATAACTTTTCTGTCCAACCATGTTTCACAAAAGCTTTCCTGGGCCTTGATATCAGAGAACTGCATGTGAAGATGTGGTAGAAAGTTTGGAATGGGCACATCACCCACAGTACACAGTGCAAGGCATCCAAAACCTTTGGGAATTGTTAGAGGAAAGGTTATTCCAAACTTCATATAAGAAAATATGTAAATCCTGCTATGTAACATATACAAATGGGTAAGGAATGAGAAGAAAAAAAAAAGTGAGAAAACAGCATTTTACCAAGTTTTTCATCTCAGTTACAACTTTGCAAATTGTGCTGAAATTTTTTCCACTAAAGCCACTACTTGTTCCCTCTCTCAGAGGACAGCAATTTCCTTCACAAGGCCAGTCTTGCCACCAGGGCTTGTTGGGTTGGGGAAAACAATTTCACAGCAGAAGCAGACAAGGTGCTGAGATCCCAGCCAGAAATCCAGGCACACCTTTTTTCAAGAAGCAACAGCTTTCATTTTCAGCAGCAATGGACAGCACTTGGTAAAGCTCCTCAGCGATAGCCAAGGCTGGGGCAATTACCTTCCACTGGGTCAATTAATTCCTTACATTAAAAGAAGAGGAAAAGACACAAAAAAAAAAAAAAAAAAAAAAAAAAAAAGATATTTGTGAACTGTTTGCCCTCTGTTATGGATTTTTCACGGGAAAGCTTTGAATTCCCAAATGCTGAGATCCACAAGCAAAAAGAACAGGAGTCAAAGTCCAGTCTCTGTGGTCAGAAGCTGATGTATCTCCCAGCTCTACAGTGTACCAAGCACTTATTATCTGGTAGGAACAGCACAAATTAAAAGGAGAGAGAAACAGATCTTGTCTCTTTCTGAACATACCCTGATCTGGTGCAGAGGCATTCCTGGATATCTCAGCTAAGCTGGAGAACTGGTGAGGATTAAAGGCAGTGCTATGAATCACAAGTTTTATGCAAGTCGAAGAGGTCTCCATTTGACAGTGTTCTTTAATAGGCAAGAGGCAGTTGAGGAATGCAGTGTAGCCTCATGGTTTCTTAATGAAAAAAAGAATAACAAATGCTGAAAAACTCTGCCAAACAACAAAGCTTACATTTTATACATGCTCATCAATTTAACCCTAAAACCTTAAAAGCCTCAGGGTGATCCCAACGCCTTTAATACCAAAGGCCCTAACTATACCACAGATCAAGCACCAAGCCCAAGCCTGCTTTGTCTAGAAAGATGAAAGCACACTCAAACAGGTGAAGGCTTCTTTGGAATCATCACCTGCAATTAAGCAAAGGAAAACTAAGAGGAGAAGAGGTAAGTTGAACTTGCTTTAAAAAGACACCACGGGAGCAGGTGGATGCTTGCTAAGGATAGCTGTGGTGTCTGCTGTCATTCTTTCACCAAATGATGTGCATTCATCGGGATTTCCTGCACATTAACAACAGATCACTTGGTGGGAAAGTTGGGAAGGTGCTGCAAAAGCAAAAAAAATCCCTTTATCTTTTTTTTTTTTTACCCTTGTATAACATTCTGGGAAGACTGCTGTTGCCAAGCTGCTGTGGATAGCAATATCAGGGCTGTCTGAATAAAGCAGTGCCACAAGACATTTCATTTTGGGATGTGGATAATAATTCATCATTCTTTTTTTGTCTTAAATAATTTGTGAATAACTAAACATTTAGTTTAAAACAGAGTGTGAAAAAATGTAATGTTTCCCTTCAAAACCCAGCTCTCAAAGTAATACCCTTTCAATTATTGTTTTTGGAAGACAGGAAGCTTTTAGCTATTGCTGCCAAGACAAAAATCTTGCAAATGTAAGTAAAGGAGTAAACACCAGAATGTAAATTTAAACAAGACTCTAGGTTTTTTTTACTACTGTTGCATAAATACGTCAAGTCACAATAAAATAAGAATTACATATAACAAGAGAGAAAATAAAGACTTACACACCAGCATGCAGAACTCTGTGGCTGTAATATTCTACATTTTCTGCATTTGGAAGGCACTTTACACAGTCCCTGAGGATAGATAAGGGTAAGCTGATAATGCTATCAATGTTATTAATAATGGTATTAATTAGGTTCATAATGAGCATCGCAAAATCCATCATAACATTTTTGGGGTTGTTAATCATTTTAAAGCTTTGCAGAATGACATTATCCATGTGACTTAATTAATTCTATGTATATATGTAGAGTCTTCCTAAAATTCCAGTATTCACTGGCTTGTCTTCTAAAAATGCCAAAAACATCAATGTCTTCCTCTTGACACACACCTACCCCAAATTCCATAAAATTAACATGTGAGACTGAACAGTGAGAAAGTTCTTTTCAACAGATCATTTGCAAAAACTTTGTTGTTCACCAACATTAAAATCTTCTTTCTTAACCCCTTTTGCCTCCTAATCTGGGCCCAAGGGGAGCTCGGGAAAAGTTTGTGAAAAGTTCGAGAAAAGTTCGAGAAAAGTGTGAATCTGAGCAACATTGCAGGAAATTCATCACCTCCTCCCTTCCAGTAGGAAGTCTAACTGTATCTAAGGTCCCCTCACTGAACACCTGGGTTATTGAACAGGATTGCTATGGTTATTCAGGCAGTCCATGAATATTTACAGGCCAATGCTCACTGGGAGCATTCACCTCTGCTCCCAGTCAGGCACTGATAGAGCAGCAGGAACAGAAAAAAAATCCCATACCTGGAGTTCAGCCTGAAATGGAAACACTCCAAAAAATGATGATCAGCAGAAAGGAGAGAGTAATGGCAACAACTGGCCTAAAACTTTTATGTGCACCTTGTTCTATCCCAAGTGGGTTTGAGGATGGTGGAAAGAGAGAAGAGGAAGAGATGTGTTTAAATTATTGGCCATAAGGAACAAGGCTGATCTGCACAGTGGCAGCACAAAACAAACAACCTGAATAAAACTTTCAGGTTGGGATTATATAAAGAGAAAATCAATATGGTCAAAAAACATAAATAGACAATTAATGGAGAGGGCTTTTATGCAGGGCTAAGCTGCAATTCTCCAGGAGTGGGCAAAATATGAGAGGGTTTTATAATCTCTTTCTCTCCTTTGTATTTTTCAGGTCACCCTGGTTTACAAAAATCAAGTTGTATTTCTTCTGCTTTGCTTCCTGTAAAATCAATAACACAATCAATTAAAACTTGTTTTGTGCCAGCAGGCTATTGTTTGTGATGATAATGCAGGGAGCTGAAAGAAGATTGCTTTATTTCCTTGACCTCCTTGGTACACAGATAAATATGGTGTCTGTTCCATCCACAGCTTGAAACCACAACCCTGTCCCTGGGTTGGTTTATAAACTCTATGAAAGATTAGATACTCTCACACACTGTAAATTGTTTGAAGTATCTGTTTTCAGTATCACTGTAACTAGATGGGAGATAACATCTAATTTATGCCTACTTCAGCAAAAATCCCCAGTATCAGGCTAAGCCCAGGTTGTATTTTGGTATGAATCCTTTATGATCCAACTGACTTTGGTCAATTTTCATCAAATGAAAGATGTGAAGAGTCAAGAAAAAGACCTAGCAATGAGAAATCTTTCACAATCCATATCAACATCAAGCTGTGTTCATCTCAGAACACCCAAGATCTCTGCATTGTCCTTCTGGAACCATATACTGCTATTCAGAACTATGCACACACAAACAGATACAGACATACATAGATATAGGTGCATTACATATAAGATATACAAAGAGGCAGAGAGACATCTGGCAGTGAAATTCTTTTACATCTCAAGTCAGTACAAAACTCAGTCCTGAATTTTTTCATTTGCTTTCCCAAAAGCCCTGAACATCAGTCTGGCCACCCAAAGCCCAAGCACAGGGCAAATGCTGGAGCAGCCCTTTCCTCAACAGGTGGTATTTTAAACATATATGGAAAGCAGGCAAAAAACTGCAGAAAGAGCAAAAAAAGAGGATGAGGTTAACAGCAAGATCGACTCAGGGCCAGCTATGCACACAGCTTGTCCAGGGGTGGGGTTGCATTAGATCTGAAAACAAAGTAAGAAGGGTTTGTCAACTGGAGATGGGCAAGTTATGCAACTATTTGAACATGAGCATGCCTGCCTGCTCAGAAAGGAGATTAGGGACTTGAATGTGCTTTTATACCTGCTAAATAATTAGTATCAAGTAACCAGGTCCACTCTGCATTTCTCCTCAAAATAGCAAAATGTGAATGAACTGCTTGTTAATTTAGACACAAAGGCTGGGATTTTTGAAGGGCCCTGAACAGTGTTAGACAGGCAGCACCCAAAACCCTCACCTGAGATGTGGCTGTGTGTTACCAAAATGGAGCCTCATAGGCTTCTGCTACTTTTACACACCTGCCAACTCTTGATACTTCTTGTATAATGCCTTGGTGCTTTTCTTTTCAGTTTTGAGTGACTTTTTTCAAATAAAGTCACATCAGATCTTACTGATAATATTAGGGTAAAGAACAAATTCTGTTCTCTACCAAGTTCTGATGTAAAAAGGGTTAAACTTAGGACTGGAAAAACTGGGAGAAGAGACATGTGCCCTCAAAATGCCTCCTCCATATTTTTTGACTCTTTCAGCACCATTCACAGATATTATTTCTTGTTTCACTGCCATGGTAACCCTAAGCTATTCAGTACTAGGGGCAGATCCTAGGACACATCACATTGTCCAAACACAGATGTGATCCAAAATAATCTCATTGCCCTTTACCTGCTTCACTCCATGCCTCCTCCTGCCACCTACACAGGGTTATATTTCAGCACAAGTGAATTTCCAGGCACTGGTTTCCATTCCTCCGTTTTCCTACGATTTTTTTTTAGCAAGTGTTGTTTTATTTTATTTTCTGAGCAAAACTCTTCAGACCACAGATTCACCCTCTGCTTTCCCAATTCAGACTGACTGAAGCTGATGAAAGGAGAAAGACCACTCCTTTCTGTCATGCGACTGCAATTCTCTATTTATTGATTTTACATTGCACAATGCCTTTAGTTTTGTAAACTTTGCAAATGTCACAAGAAAATAATGAATAATCAACACCTCCATAAGCCCCCTGCAATCAGCTGGGCTCTAAAAGAGGCTGAGAACTCACCATGATCCATAGACGTAACAAACTGCAGAAAATGGACTGTTTATCACCATTTCCAGACATACTCTTAAACAGCCTGATTTTATTATACTTCCAGTGTTCATATGGTGAATCAAAGTGCTTTCAAAGAAACGAGAGCTACCCAATTAACCAAAATGAGACAGCAGGAAAAAAACACTGTAGATAGGTACCCAGCCTTGCTTCCTGCTCCAGATCTGTTTAAAAAGCCTGGTGAACACATATTTTTCCCTGCTGATTTTAACCTCCAAACTGAGGAAACTAGGTTTGCTATAAATTTTTGAAGCCAAAATCATCCTTCTTTCATAATTCCTTGACATTAAATTCAAGCATCACCCTTGCCTTCCCACAAGGTTATTTTATATTATTGTTGGGATTTCCTGGGTGAGCTTTCCCTGAGCAGAGCAGGACAGGGATAGCCTGGAAGGAAAGTTTATGAAGCTTGGAAGTGGTAAACTTCAGTGGAAAGTGGTGGGCAAAAACTCAGGTGGCTCCTGAGTAATGTGTTCCAGAGCTGCAATTTACCCAGCTAAGATCAGGAGAGCACAGGCCAGGCTGCCTGCCACCTTTAGGGAGTGCTTTTTGCAAAGACAAAAAAATATGCATTTTTCCCAACCTTTTCAGGCATCAAAGACCTTGAAAAACTAGAAATCCAAAATCTCTATACTCAACATAATCATTCTTAAAATCCCCCTGACTATTTCATCTACCCTTTTTATCTCCCTAATTCCTCCTTTTCTTTCAATTTTGCTTTCAGTTGGTAAAGTTCTTATGGAAATACTTTCTGCACAGATGAATAACAAATATCCTCATCCCCACTTCACTCATATGTTCTCCTGGCAGAAGTCCCAGGCTTGGGAATATTAAGCTGTCAAGCAGGTAACAGTATTTGGCTTAGGACTCGGGGTCCTTGCAAGAACTTGTGCTGGTTGTATTTGAAACATTAAGAGAAGAATCAGTGGGACCAAACTTCCCGTAATTGAAACCCTAGATCACTCTCAAAAATCCTTCAGAGTCAGGGACAAGACAATGTTTTTTCTTTCTTCCTTTCCATGTCTTTAACTGGAATATGCAAATATCTTGCTAAACCCTTTCTTTGCTCCCATTTTCTAATCTTTTAAGTAGTGTGGGCACATTTCAAGCTTTGCTTGTATGTTAGGGTTGTTGTATCACTGTTTCACTGAATTTTATTAATGATAATCACATTTCTACATCAACTCTATTATTTTTGAGAGTAAAGCTGCTCTGAAGAAATGTACAATTATAGTTCTGAGAACTTGAGTGTCTTTATGTCTGTCAATATTTATTCCATAAATATTTTCATATTAACATCTCTTCCTTGAAGTGAAAAATAGAGACCTACCAGCCAAAGCTTCTGCAATCACAGCTCACCAGTCTCTCTCCATCTGATCTCAAAACAGGCATAGGGTGCTTTCAGTGTAACAGTGGGTTTGACAACAGCAAAGTTACCAAAATAATACATGATTTGGGATGCTTTGTATTTGCACAGCTCATCTCCTGAAAACTCTGATATATAGCCTCTGGCATGTATAACATTCACCCTGTTGTTTTAGGGCATTCATTGGTATTATTTCTCAGCTCTTCGAGGATATGCTTGTTTCCCTTGAAGAATTTTCAGTTGTAAGTACTGAATGTGATGTATTTTAACTTCTTCTACCATTTCTTAAAGATGTTCCCCTCATACATCTTTTCAGCTCAAAAATTTGTGTTCTCATGGCTTGGATTTTTCTTCTTCTTTTGCTGTACTCCAGTATATGAAGGAAACAATGTTTATCCAGCTCCTCATGACCACTAAAGCTGCCTGAAAATTTCAATCTTATCTAAAAGAGCAGCAGAGCTTCAGCAAGGCCAGGTTCATAAATGCCTTAATGAAAGTGGGCAATCACCCTGAGGACAGGTACTTGAATGAATCTTCAGCTCTCACTGCAAGAAAGGATTCAGCACAATTATATTGGTGGAAAAGCCAAAAAGGGAGGTATTTTAAATTACCCAGTGAATAAAAAGCTCCAGTTTGGCTTGTGTGAGTTGAGAGATGGGACTGTCCATTGTACAAGATAAAACTGGTGATGGAATGACTTCTTTTCCATTACTGGCTCCTCGTTACCCCAATTATATGTGATTGGCACAGTCTTTTCTAGAATATTGTGGAGCTTATTCTCCATGCATACTCAGACAATGAGAACTGAAATGTCCCTTTCTTGATCCACCCCAGAGGTTTTATACATACACTGTTTTGTTGCAGTAGAGCAGGATTTATAACTTTACTGAGAAAAACAGTGTTTCTAACAAGTCAAAGTAATAGGCATGACGTAGTTATAAATTATAAAGGTCCAAAATAATACATGCATGTGTCTTTTTTGAGTTGAGATTTCTCTCTCTCTCTCTCTTTTTCTTTTTGGTCTACCATAGAGATGTGTCCTATAGAACTGACTCTCTCTATACACAAAAGCTACAATTTACCATAAGTCCTGAAGAAACACCCAGTCCACACTTGGCATATTCAGAGACTGACAGTGGCATCAAACCTGATCCCATTCATCTCAAAGTCTTGAACTCAGAGTTTAAGAATTCCCACTTTGAGTTCCCTTATAGGGAAGAGCTCATTGTTACTCACTCAGGTCAGAGGCTGCTCCAAATACAAGCATAAGAAAGTCTGCATTATCTCAGACTTTCTCCATCATGTCAACATATGTGAGTGTTCATATTTGTCAGAATTTTTGCCTATGAATTGCACATTTCAATGCTGCCCAGAACCCTGGGACATTAATCCTGGGTCAGAATTACCAGTCCTCTGCAGAAAGATTGGCATCCTGTGAAGTAAAAGCCTAAAAGGAAGAATGAAGCATCACAGGACCTGTGGCTGAGCTCCACACTCCTTATTCACCTATGTCACACTTTCAACACAGATACAGTGTCCCAAATAGTCCTGTGCTTAGGTTTTGTGAGAGGAAACAGAATCACACCTCTAAGTTTAGTACTTCTTCTTTATATACATTTCTTTTTTATAACATTTATAATTTAGTGGTATTTTTCCCTTAACTTACATTATTTTGATGTATTACCTTTAGAATTTATTTTATTTGTTACCTTGTTAATCCAGTTTCATAATTTCTTTCTTATATCTCACCATTTTCCTCCTTGGAAAAGGTTTGAGATTTCCAAACACACACACGTTTTAGTGCAGCAAAAGCAGTGGCAGACTTCTTGATTACTTGCCTGAATGGTGTCAGCAAAGAAAAAACAGATGTCAGAGGCACAGCTTTTAAAGGCCAAACAGGCCAAATTAGAGGAAAATGAAAAGATGTTAGGTAAAGTCACTCATTCTTCAAACAAACTCATATTCCCTACCTAGGTTTTTTTTAAAAATTGCCATTCCTCTGACTAAAATATTTCAGAGTGTTTATGGTCTGCCAGATGATTGGAGTGTAACAAATGTAATTTTGCAAGCTTGTAAAATATCCTGACATTGCCTTAAAGAAATCACAATAAACTCTCTGGTCGGATTGCTTTATTTCCATTTCTGTGCCTTATTAAACCAGTATGCAGAAGATGTAACAGCAAAACAAGAACGATAATCTGTTGCAACACTAGAAATAACTGAAAATAGCTTAAAAATTAATTCTGTTGTAGGCGACAGTCCACTAAAACCCAGTGTATCCCCCTTTAAGTCTTGCTACAAGCCAGATCCTTATCTCAGATGCAGGCAGAGCACAAATTTACTTCAATAGGAGCCACACATGTATATTCTGAAGCAGAAATTGGTCTGGTGTGTTCATTAAGGGCTTCTGAACTCAAGATGTTACTTCCAGAAGAGGCCTGTAGTACAGATAAGCTTCTGCCAACTCTCAGGGAAGCTCCCTCTGTAGCTGTTTCAGGGCAAGTCCCAACACTGAGCCTGCTGGTGTTCCCCTCCAGCATGACATGCACCTACAGAATAATGGAGACATTGAACTCCTTGATTGACAGAGCCTTACAGAAATGATGCACAGTAAAGAACAATTATTGCAACATCGTGGCAAACCCCATCTTGGATTGAAATTCCCTTGTCATCTGCAAGCTGAGGAGCATGCCAGGATTATAAATTAATTATAAATGGCTATTGCAGGTACACAAACACGCAGCAAGTTCTAGGAAGTTAAGTGCTATGGCTTCAGACTCAATTGGCACAGCAGTGCACCCATGCTCCTGGCAGCTGCCCAGATGTTCAGGCAGTGGCTGGAACTGTGGCAAGAACTGCCTGCACCCCTCAGCCACCTCCACCCACCCAAGGATGGGCTCTGTCATCGGGCAGATCACAGACATGACTGCCACGTCCCCTTCAGCTTGGGGCCAACCCACAGCCTTTTTGTGGCTCATGGAAGTATTTGGCCTCAGGGACCCCATCAGTCACCTCTCATCTTCTCCTCCCAAGTCAGCCTTAGATGACCCTCCTGAGATGAGAAGGGTTTAATCTCTAAGAGAGCATTTCCATAGAAACTGAAATACGGTCACCGCAACAATCAAGGAACAAATAAGAGAATGGAGCAATTTTCCATGTTTGTCAGCTTTGGCACAATTTGCACTATTCTGATCAACGCTGCTCTTACTCTCTAAAAAGAAGTGGGTTTTTGTCTCAACAGAAGTACTAAACTTGTTCTCATGCCCTAATTTATGAAGGCTCTGCATTATCTGTCTTACATCTTTATCTGGGTTATTACATCACCTCTCTTCCTCTCTTCACCCTATTGCCCTGGATAAGGCAGAACTTTTTTTTTTCACTTGGGAATTCTGCACAGGTTATGAATCTCAGACACTGGCACCAGCACAGTGCTGCCCCCAGGACTCCTCTGGCACCAACAGACTGCTGTGGCTACAGACAAGGGAGTGCCACTGTTCCACCCTGGCACATCCACCTCAGCTGAAATCCATGGAGCACGACACTTGACCTCCAGAAGCTCCTGAGGGACTGGCACATGGGCATCTTCCCCAGCCTTCATCCAAGCAGGGGAACTTCACAGGAAGAAAGAGGTGGCAGCAGGAACTGGGGACTTTCTAGTTTTGGAGCATTTCTGGGAACTTTATTATTTAAATCACGTGTTTTTAGAAGGAGAGCTGAAGGCCTGGGTCTCTCCTCCCACCCGTCTGGCCCTCAGGGAGGAGCAGAGCCAGTGGATGGAAGGTCCTGCTTCTCCTTGCAATCTGGGCCTGCAGAGTCACTGCTCCTATCTAACACATTGCCCCCAACACACACAATCAAAAACCACATTTTTATAAGGGAGAGCAAACACACCATTCCTAGTGCTCAGAAGCAGAACTAGATCACATCTCCTTTTCCTCCTCTGCTCACCACCTGCAGTGAAGACACTGCAATGCAGATGACCCTGCTCATGCAGCACGAGAGCCTACTCCAGTCCCCAGCTGTATGGCTGAACCAGCACTGCTCTCCAGGTTAAAACAACAGACACACATTCTAGCTACACTGAGCCCCATCTCTGTGAGATTATGCATCTGTCTAGGAATGTTTCACCCCTATGCCAGAGATTCACACTCTGCAGAGAGAAAAACAGCAGCAGTAGGATTTTTCCAATGCTAGATGCTGAATGACACAATAAAATAAAAACTATCTCTTTATTTCCCATTGTACCTTCTCTTAGAGGGCCTGACACAAGGAGAATATGCCTTATTGCCCCTCTGTGGTGTGTGATCCTGGAGATCAGCTATGCAGGGCTCAAATGATCTCACTAAGACTAAACAAGACATTTATGATGGAGGTAAGAGGGAGACACAGTTCTGCAGACTCCTCTTCTGTCCTTTAGACCTGAGATTGCTCTTATTCTACACTCTGTGCTCCACAGATCCTGCTGCTCCTTGGCTGGAGAAAGGAAATGGCTATTTACATTTTTACACCATAACCCAGGCAGAGGCAATGAAACTTGACACCAGACTAATGTTTTAGCTGCCATTCCACAATGGATTCATTAAAACAAAATGACCCTACAGATTTGGATTATAAACAAAGCAATTAACAATGACAAAAATTTGCAACCTATTAAAACTCTTTTGGAAGTCAGGCCCTCGGTGGTATCTCAGAAGGTCATACCAGCTGCTATCAGCCCAGCCTATGGCTCCTTGGCTCTGGTCAGTGTCCAATCCATCCCCCAGTGCCCACCTCAAAGCTGCTCGAGTCAATCCATGCATTTCCAGCTTCCATTAATTAATTCAGCAGCTGGCTGATACCACACCCTCCTTCCCGGGCCACACTCATTATGCTGGGCTCGGGGGAAAGAGGAGCTGCAGATGCTGTTGTACTCTTGTTTCTGGCACACGCCTGGAGTGCCGTGCTGGCTGACTTGTGCAGGGAGTTGCTCCCATCCCAGAGCTGAGGATATTTCATCCAGCCCTGGGAAAGGTCAGGAGATGAAGCCCTGACACATGCAGACCTGGCAGTCATCTCTGTCCCACCTTCCAAAACCAAAGTACAAGGGAATTCACTGATTTTCCACAGTTCTGTTGTCTCTTTGTACCTCGGTCTTGGCGTTTGTGGACTGACAGCATTTCCTCAGAACCCTTTGGAGTGGGGTGGGAGCAGCTCCTGGCCACTGACTCAGAAAAGCTGCTATCACCCAGATGCACCCAAACAGGAGATTTCTCTCAGGCAGTGATAGCAAACACAGCCAGGCCTGGGATTTTGCCCCAGGTTGTTTTTAGGTTGTTTAAAACCAGGACTTTACATAGTGATGCCTGAACTGGGGCTCCGGCCAGTCTTTACTCATCACCTGCAGTTCTGTTGCTGGGAGTCACAGGTTCACTGCTGTTTATTTATGTGTTTTTCCCTACAACCTTTTGTCAAAATCTCACTCCTCTGTGAGAGCTTTAGATACTCTTGAAGCTCCACATATCACTTCGACTGTGAAATTACAGGTTATGATTCTTGCAAAACTCTGCTATAGACTCCCAGGTGCATATAATATACTCAAAAATATAACTAGTATCATTTTCTCCTCTCTATAAATTATTAAGGATTCTCTTTGAAACATTAACACTCCAGTGACTTTTATTTTGATGTATTTTCAAAAGATGACAGTAGTTCTCTGAGTCTGGAATAATGATAGAATGGCAGTGTACTCCTTCCACAAAGAAAAGGCAAGTCAGCTCATAATAAAATGTAGTGTAATAGATAATAGAGATACTACAGCTCATGCTTTTGTTTTAAGAAGTTTTGAATTTCTAGATAGCTCTTAATGCCCAAAAGTTCCTTATGTTTTAATCACAATACAAAAGTCTCTCTATTTACCTTAATTATTCATGTTGAGGTTTTCATGGTTTTTTTGTTCCCATCCTATGAACTCATCCAGCATCAAAGTTTGGAAGGAATTTTTTTAGGTTGTGTTCTGAATATATTACAGTTGGCACCACACCATAAAACACTTTGGCAGCCAAGCCAATAGCTCTACATGAAACCCAGCACAATCGTGGGTTACTGAAATATGCTTCCTGTACACGTCTGGAATTCCCCTAATTAGCAGAGTATTTTCTAATCTGCCCAAAATGTATCATGCCAAAACCATGATGCATTTTCTCAGTTGTCCACTTAGGACAGACAACCATTTCATTTCATCAGTTTTGGAAAGCCACCTGTAACATCAAGGGAAATTAATCACTCACTGTCTCTGAATTCACTATTTTTTGTCCCATTGACTTCATATAGAGATTAGTTGGCCAAAAGCCTTTCACAAGATAACCCAAAGCAATCACAACTGATAAATCAGTCTGTAGAGAACCCTCAGATTATGCAGAGCTGCTTTGACAGCCAACACTACAAGTTCCAGCATGCATCTTCACAGCCCATGATAGGAGAAGGTTTTTGGCGTTTCTTTTGTTTGGGTTTTTTCTTTTTTTTATTATTTGCATTTTGGGAAATGTAGTTCTGACCACTACATACTTCCCATTAACAAGATCCTAAATGTGGGAGAGCTTACCAACTCAGTCCTCTGCTGGCAGATGTGTGATAAATTCCTTTGTAAAAACTTTTATTAAAAAAAAATACACTTTTCCACTTTTCCTTTCTGAGTACCACTGAAAATACTTATTCTGAACACACTTGCATTTTTGATACCAGGGGAGACTTCAGCTTTAATATTAGATTATTTATATATTATTATTCAGCTTAATTAATAAAGATTATTCTGTACTTCATTATCTACTGTAGACCTAAGTTCTCAGGCAGAAGTAGCTGCAGCTAAAAAGCTTTCTGTGGTTTTCAGCACAGATATTGGAAAAAAAAAAAAAAAAACAAACCACGTGCCTTTGGTGGCCAATCATGGAGACTAAACAGCAGCAATGATCAACTCTGATTTCAAGATAAGTGCAGTCCATAGGCTGGAATGTATTCAAATAAATCTTGCCATAAAATACACAAAAGTTGAAGGTCAAAAACTATGTGCAGATAACTCACAAACAGCAAAAGAGACTGAAGAATACAATAAGGTGTTCATTTCAAATAAACCACCTCCTTTATTGATTGGATGCAAACCTTTTAATAAAAAAGTTCATAAATCTTAAAAAAAAAGAGAAACAATCCATGAAAATGAAGATTTGAAAAAATTTTCTGCTATTGTGGTGAATGCTACCAATATTTGATAACCTAATCCATTCTGTAAAAATAGATTTTCCTTCCTACAGTAATTTCCAGATTTTAAAACTGTGGACTAGTTTTTGAATGTGTTGACCTAGAACATTAACTGAGATGATGCATAATCCAGTTGATTTTAGCACTGATTTATGGCCTCAATTATGGAGTTCTACATCAATCTGGAAATTAATATTTCAGCCTAAACACTGTTTCCCATTCTCCACGATATAACTTGTCACCGTTAATCTCCAGCCTTGATGTTAAACATCTCCTTGCTACCAAACTGTTAGTACAACATGGACTTTATTTTCTGTACTGCTGGAAGGAATGATTGAAGACTGATCGAAAATCTTGATTTATCTTGTCTATAACTTTCAGTAGTGTGCAGTGATTTATATACCAGAGAAATTTCTTTGATTAGCTCACCATAATCTAGAAAGGCTAAATATTATGGGCATTAAAATTTCAACACTAATGTTATCTCTGCAGTAAGCACAATAGTGACATCTTATGCCTATCAATTCACATATTAACTGAAGCTCTGACACTTCTCAGTAGAGATTTACCTCCAGAGCTTTGAGGTTTGAGCAATCAATATATAACCTACTTTGATGCATTCCACACACCAAACTACATTAAAATAACATTAGGGCCTGCTTTAAGCTGACAACAGCCAGGAAATGCACAGTTAAAGGCAAATCTCAGCCTTTAACTGATCCTTATATAGTTTCAGATCCTGTATCCTGTAAGCAACACGTGATTTTGTGCACAGTAACCAGCCAGATCTGTTAGAACTGTGATGATTTCAGGGCCCCAGTTTTCCAGGCTTTAGCTATGTTACATACCTGGTCCAACTGTGTTAAACTATCTTCAGCAACTCTTTTACTAAGCTTAAAGGAAGGATATTCAGAGTCCTCTTGAACCACAGAGACCTGTAACAGCTCTTTGTTTGCCTCCTTCCCTGACACAAGGTTCTGGGACTCCTCATCCTCCTCCTGCTGCAGGTTCCTGAGTAGCCCAGCTCAGGATGGTCTCTGGATACTTTTCCTTCAGCCATCAAAGAAAGACTGAGATTCAGTCATTTAATTGTCCTAATAAATACAGATGCAACCCTTGAAATTATCATAATGCATTGAAATGTCAGCCTTAAAGAGCATTTGATTAGACATTCAAGGAATACACCTGTTTTAGCAAATACATGCCAATTCTATTTGAAATATGAAGTGGTTTTCTTTGTACAACACTATTCTAGTGTTAGTTCTACCAGTTCCACAGAATGGGGTGAAAACCTCCATTTTCTCCCAAGAGACAGTTACCTGTGTAGGCTATTCATTCACAGTGCATCACACAGAGATTGCTCAGAGCTTTGCCATTTAACTCCTTCACATCAGGTGAACAAATAACCTGCTCTGTCATGGCTTTAGGATTGTTTACAACCATCGACTTGCAGATCTACAGCCTGCTTTGGCAGTAATGCCAAATCTTACTGTGAGGTGAGAAACACACCAATGGAACATTACTGACAGAGGTAACACATCTCCCAAACACCAAGATGCTTTCTGAGCAGGACGCGTTACTGAGCCCAAAAAAACCTTTTGGGCACAACTGAGAAAGTGTTCAGCACAACAGTTACATTCATTTCACTGAAACAGAGGGAAAGGAAGACAAAGGTAGAAAAAAAGAGTACAGGAGACTGTAATGTCTGACATGTTTGGAGTAAATGATCTTTTCCAACCTAAATGATTCTATGTTTCTTATTCATGAAAATTAATTCACGCAGAAAAGCTGTGTTTGTCTGTTGTGAAGATGTCTCTAGTGCCACGTGGGTTTCAACAGGTTATGACTGTCAGCTGGGATCTGCTAGAAGGCACCCAATGCCAGCCTGAGACTGCATAAAAGCAATGGGTAGAAATAAGATTAACTCAGAAGGAACAAAGCAAGGATTGTCTTATCCTCAGGCCTCAAAACCAACAGGGAAACAGTATTGTAGAAACAGTGAAGAAATCAAGTTTGAAAGGCCAGTACATTCCACAGATGCTCCCAAATTGCCACCTTAAAGTTAGATTAATAAAGTATTATTTTTTATTCTTTTGCTTTTATGCTCCTTCTACTTAGATATCCATGAGGCCAGATGTATTTTGGTGAGATTGCAGCCTATATTATTAAGGCTGAAAACCAGTCATTACAATGAATGTTCACACAGCAAAAGTTTTCACTACTGCATGGAGTAAGTTCATGCATGATCACCTAATAAAATGTTGAATTTCTACAACAACAGAAAGAGATAACTTAGATAATGGATAAGATGGACATACAACAGATAAACTGAAATAGTAATAGGAACTTATTTAAAGGCTATAAATTCAGATTTATATTCTTCTTACAATAACGTACTTTCTGCTTTCATACTCCACCTGTACTAACATTTGAAGAAAATAAATAAGGTTATGGGTGCTTTTGGCCTGGGGTTCTTCTGCTTGAGTAACTCAGACTTAATTGCAGGTCCACACTGCAGTCCTGAAACTCTTTTGTACTGAGCATGCATAATCAGCAGACTTGGATGACTCTGCTAATGCCACAGTTAAATGCCTTGAGCAAACACACTATTATAATTTTGCACCAATTTGAAAATAGCCATTTAAATGTTAAATGAAGAGGAACTAATCAATAAAAACATGCACAGAGTCTCTGGGGAAGTACACTGGAGAAGTCAACAATAATCTGCCATTAACATGCAAATAAAGACACAGCAGGAAACAATAAGAGTATTGACTACCCTGCAATACTTTAGTAAGAATGTTTTCTAAAATTTGGGCCAAATTTAACTTTGATTTAAATCACTGTAAACACAGAGCAGCTAGATTTGACATGGAGAAAGCAAGAGTGGTTCCAAATTCTGGAGGCATGAGATAGCTACTGGTACTGCTGATTGGCCAGGCTGACCTTATGTGGCATTTGGGGTAAGGTGCTGTGCAAACATTTTTAATTAGATTGCCTAAAGTGCTTAGCATCTGAGACAGCATGCAAACCAAGTATGGAGTGAAAGGAAGTAATATAATGCACAATCAAAGGCTTGAACTGGCAAGACTGGCCAGTCTACCTAATTATTTTTTATGCTAACATAAACACTGCTATGCATCTCTAACCTTCTACTTAAAGCTTGTCAGCTAGCTCCCTGAAAGGTTCACATCAGAAATAGATATTAAAAAAGAGATTAAGTCACAAAGAATAGAGAGATATGGGTCAGAATTCTTTATATCAGAGAAGAGAAAATAAAATTATGGACGCATAGGGAAATGGACTTGGCTGGCTTCAAAAGAAACTGAAGAAATCATAGGCAAGAATAGGCAGACTGGTACTGACAGAGGTGTGAAAAGGTTGAATGAAAAGCCTGAATATTTTTTTGAATCAGGAAAGAATGAGCTTTTTGAAGACTAAAAAAGCTGGAAAGATAAGCAAGGAAGGTTTTTATAGCGGCTGCAACAAAGAAACATGATGCACAAGAAGAAAGCAAAACCCTCATAATAAGTAGAAAAGCAAACAGAAAAGCTCACAGTAATCGAGATACAGGGATAAAAGGGATTTATTTTGAGAACTAGGTTGCTAGATGATTTTATAACAGTTTATTCACAAATGCACAATTCACGAATCCTCTGTGCCCCTGGGTAACACTTGGGTTCCCTCTTACTCAACTCCGTTGCATCTCATCTGCTGCCACGCTATCTCCACCAAAGTAAAAACAAAAAGCTCATTCAGGAGTCCCTCACAGTTAATCAGTAGTCTATTGCTCTGTGAAAATAGTAGCCTGGACCAACCAGATATTCCCAGAGAGCAAAAAATTTTTAATTTCAAACCAAGTCATTTTTTCTGTACTTTATGACACATCATCTTAGCTCTTGCTGGCAGTGATAAAGTACTCCCACCATAAATCACTCTGTCATTAGAAAAGTGAAAAAAACCTGCAGTGTTCCTCTCTGTGTTATCTCAAACATTGCTGCTTGCACATTGTGATCTCTAGGCTGTCAAGATCTCACTCCTTTGCTCCTCTTGCTCTGTGCCTTATCTGCCTTGAAATGAGGCAGCTACACTTCAGTCCTTAACCACTGACTGTCCTTTCCTGCAGTTCAGAACTTGCTCAGAGGAAGGTAAATTTTAAGTGAATGCCTGGAAAACCGAAGGAATGTCCTAGCACTTCTGTCATGTCAGAACAGACAAATTACCCCTGGAAGAGGCTGAATGACCATTCAGCCAAGATGCTCCACCTGAGGTTAACAACCATTTGGAAAAGGGGCATGAATTCAATCACCTGCCTGGCTTCTTTTCCCCACTTGCAAAAGGACACAAAGATGCAAGTTAAATCAGCAACTTTTCTTTTCCAGAACTTCTTTGTCATCCTTTAGTGGCAACTCATTTTCTTCAAGCACCAAGAATTATCCTTGGGATTATGCTCCCAACTATAGTAAGTATTAAGGTGAACAGTGTTAAAGAAAAAACCCAGATTATTTATTACCTAAATAATCCATTCAGGGTAATCCTTGCCTGACTTTGTAAGTATCTGGCTTTTCTCTCTGCAGCCAGGTAACCTTGCTAGCAGATCTGAACACCAGTTAGTGCTGTAGTTCACTGCCTGCTGAGGCTCACTAACAAAAACTACAGAAAATAGGTTGGCCCCTGCATGAGAATGTAAAGCAAATGAAGACTCCTTATTTCTTTATACATTTCTTTATAAAAGCTGGCATAAACTCCCTTATCATGCCCTTAAAACCTCCCTGGCTACACAGTATTTTAGCACTGTCACCTCACTTATCTGCTTGACAAATCTTACTTTAGATGCTCAGCCCATCTTAACCACCTGATCTCAGTGAAACCTTAAAATTTAGCCTGAGGATAAAATATTGAATACTGTTCCTATTTATACACTTCTGTGACCAAACTAAGAAGGGAAAAAAAAAAAAAAAATCACCTGATGGATCAGAGGGAAGGAGCACTGGCATTGGCCCACACTCTGATCTCACTCACAGCCAACCTGCTGTGATTAATAAGCTGTGATATCATAGTCTGTGAGCAGGCATACATAAGTGGTGAGAAGAAGAATAGCACCAGACACCATAAGGCTGCTTCTGTCTAAATCTGGGAGGAGGAAAAAATAAAAATATAGGTTGTAGTACTGATTTCTTTAAAGGAAAAAGGAAATCCCTCATATATCAAGGCTCCTGGATTTAGGGAGATATGTTGTTGGGGTTTTTTTCCAATAAAGATATATAAAACTAGCCCTTTCCCTGAAGAGCAGACAATTTTTATGAAAGTGCTTTAAAATATTAGTGGTTACTGGAAAAACAAAGGGTATTTTTTAACCTGAAGAAGTCAATAAAATCTGACAGCTTTTAAAACTGCTTTGTGTCTTCCTTACCAATTGGCAAAATGAACAGCCACATTTTCTCAGAGAAAGATGCTTCACAGCCATTGACAGCAAAAACTGATGTGTCAGGGGAGAAGGAAATTTCAAGGTCAGGTCTGGTCAGAGGAGACTCATTTCTGTCTTTTATGATGACTTTCTTAATAATTTTCAAATATGGCATCCAGTACATCTTGCTAAATTTTCACCTAGCCCTACTGGCCCTTGAAGTTTGCAAGAGATTAGAAAGAGAATACAGAAATATTTTCCACTTAAATTATTGGTCTGGGATTCAGTACTGCATTTCTCCCTGGGTCTTTCCACAGATTTCCTCTCAGCCACTTGGGAAACAAAGGTTTTGGACGTGGATGATGGCTGGAAGGAATGCACCAAATATCTGGAAAAGGAGAGTTTGGAGGCTGGATTTGGGGAAGCAGTGCCCTTGGCATACAAGTGCCTCTAGAAGTGGGGAATAGGCAGGTTGGTAGGGTGATGCCCACATATCCTTGGCACCAGACCCTAGGTAGGAATTACGAGGAGGACTAAGGACTGGGCAGGTACAGAATGATCCCTTTCCAAAAACATACAAACATCTGACAACCCAAGAGTTAGGGGCTTCCTCCAGGGGTCCTGCAGGATTTTTCCACAGTCAGTTTGGTGATCTTTCCCTAAAAAGGGACCAAACTGCTACAACAGAAGAATTCAAGCCAGAGAGGATCCCCTTGTGCAGCAGGGAAGAGCAGTAGTGCTCTTACCTCAGGTTTTACTTCCTAGAATTTTCCTTTTAGTAAATGCAGTCACCTGGAATACATTACAGACTCAATGTGAATCAGAAAGGTCCCTTCCTGAAATTCAGCAAGCAGGAAAAAAAGTGTAATTGATATGGTAAGGACATCCTTAAAATCTTACTACCTGTATCCAGTTATGTCAGTGAAGAAGAAGACTTTCATGGAAGCATGTTTCCACAAAAGAATAAATTTAGTATGAAGGCCATCATTTTAATTCACATTAGAAAAACGACAGACTTACATTCCATATGCAAATTAAATATAAACATAATAAAGCTACATGTAAGTCTAACAGACAGGTAATATCTTCCCTTAAAACTAACCAGCTTCCACGAATTGATTTTTACCATAGAAATTCCAGTTTATAGCACCATTTTTCTAAGTGATTCTCTGCACTATAGTATAATTTAGATGATGGATCCCTCTCAATTACTGTCCATTAGAAGACAGGAAAACATTAAGTTCAAGTGAGTATTATGAGAATTATGGGTTACCCTTTAAGTGATTGTAAGTGAAAATTAATTTTTAACATGTCCATTTCTGATGTTGTGTAGCATGTTTTTGAGAAAAAAAGCTTCCCAATGAAAAAATTGTTTTTCAAGTAAAAGCACCTTTCATTAAAGAAAAAAAACAGTGCAACAGAGTAAAAGCATGTAACTCAAACAGCAAATATTGCAAAGTATTTCACATGACCTATTTAATTGATTTTAGAGGGACCCTGCATCACAAGACAGAGGATGGCTGGAATATGCTGCAGATGCTCTGAGCACACAGATGTTGAAGGGCTGTGAGAAGGCACAAGTGATGTCCAGCACAAGAAACACACTGGTGCTGCACATGCACATTTTTGTATAAGTTGAAGTAGAAGCTGAAGGCTCTTACCTCAAGATATCAGAGTAAAGAGTAAAACTTTAAATCAACTCACCAAATTTCAAACTAAACTCTTTCCTGTGCAAAATCCATATTTTTCCCATGGAGATGCCATATATTTGCAGCAATTCACTTTAGTTACCTGTTTATCAAATTTGCTTTCTAAGTTCAGAAAGTCAACATGAAAAATAGAACTTCTTTCCTATAACCTTGATACTGAGACTAATTTAGAGACATAACATTACCATCCTGATTTTAGAAGGCATTTCCCTGATCTACTATTCCAAAATAGAGTTAAACAAACTTGAAGGTTCTTTCAGACCACTTTTTTTTTTCATTGACAGTATATCCTAATATGAAACATCATGTGTTTACCCTTTGAAAATTACTTTGAAAATTCCTCAGTATTATTAGAAAATAAATTCTTTCTCCCTCTGTAGAGACCCACATGGAAACAAGACAAGATGAACATTTTGCATGACACAAAGAACAATTGCTCTGCAGCTGCTGCCACGACCCTCAGGCTACACAAGAGTCATGGCCCACTTCCTTTTCCTATAGGGATCTTGTGGTTAATGTATCCATTTAGTTTACAGTCCAAGTATAAATCCTATTTTATGCCAACTTACTGAGAACTGCATAGCAGGTTGCTTTCTATCTGTGGGTCCTGCACATTCTCATACTTATAAAATATCTGCCTTCAAGCCCTTTCTGACACTACATGAAATCCAAGGGATTTTTGTGTGATTGACAAAACTGTTAGGGATAGGAAGGCACCAGTTCCAGCTCTTTGCTCAGCATCTCTGGAGGAGTGACCTGGTCTGCCTGTGGAGAAACTTTGTTAATATTCAATAGTTAACACTTAACAGCTTTCAGAACTAATGCATAATACAAAATGTTCCTAGGAATACAATGGATATCTAAATACCATTTATGTCTCAATTCCTTCACAGATGTCCATACATACTCAGCCATCAATATTGTCTATGATTTGCATTCTTATGGCACCTGTACCTGCCATGTGGAGACCCTGACCAGGGTTAGTGAAGCTTCTCCCACAGCACATCTGGGAGGATGGCAGAGCTCTCAGGACCTAGCACTGCATATAAAAGCATGTTACAGAAAAGGGAAAGGTCCTCATGCAGAGTGGAATATTGGCCTTTTCAAGGTCAAAAGATGTTTTGATTTCGGCTTAAATAGAAACAGGAATTGAGCTCATCTCTTTGCTTGTTTTTTTCTTTTAACCTATAAAACCAAAGGACCTTTCTACTCCTCCTCTCCTTCTGGCTATACTCCAGCTCCTACACATGCAACAGGGATTGATAATAATAAAATATGCTGGTATTGAAAATCTGCCCATTATTAATAAGCCAGATGACTCATTACTCCTTCAATAAAACGTTAACTCAGAATAAAGCCAGCCTTTTATTGCTATGGGGGTTTTGTTTGTTTACTTCAGAGCTTGTTGCTCTTGCCAATGGTTTAGATCCATAAGAAAGTGAGATCATTACAAATGCTGCTGCAGTGACACCGGTTTGACCCCTGTCCATTCCAGACAGTGACAGCTTTTCCATTCTTCTGAATTGGAGTAGGATCAACATCACTGTAAATCACTGGAAAGTTCCACACCCTCCTGTTGCCATTTCACAGCATCAGATTAGGACTCCTCCATAACTGTGCAATCCTGTAAGGTTTTCATACACACATATGATGAATGTAAATTTCTTTCATGTCTTCACACAAAAGGTAGCAAATGCAAAGTCTAAAATGCTGCCACACAGCATTTTACACTTAGCAGTGTACAAAGGACACTTAGCAGGTACAAAGCCTTGTATTTCCCTTCTTCATGAATCCCAGTGTTCATTTAATGCATATTTGGAGTGAATGAAAAACCAGAGTGTAAGGAGAGCAGAGACTGAGGCCAAGAATACACTGGGATGGCGATGGCAAAGTCACAGGGCCCGAGTATTCATCAGTAGTTGACCATGAAATTATAACATCCTATCAAATTAGAAGTAAAATATTAAATTCTCAGATAGTGTGGTTGAAGCAGCTTCTTGGGATGTTTTTGTTCAACTGATCTCTGTTTACCTAGTCCTTTTACCTACCAGTGAATTTTGTGTATGTTATGCTCTTTTTAGGATTGTCCAAAACCAAAGATATCATGAAATTTTGAATCACAGGATATATTTTCACTCTTCAACAGAAAGAAGATACAAACATACCAAGATTTCCATTTAATAGCCTAAAACTGAGCAGAGCAGGTGCTTCTCTGGGACATAGGAAACCCATCTTTCCAAAGATAAAACTGGTGAGCAAACAGCAGTCTGTTTCTGCTTTATGATAAAGCTGTTATTGCTTGTTATAGAAAAGCTTTGTCATTACATTAAAAATGAGAGGATACTTCCCAGGCTGCATCTGAAATGAAGCAGCTGAATATCTGGCAAAACCCATACATCATAAACTGTGCCTCTAAAACTGATATTCGCTTCTCCTCCTTATAGGTCAGAAACCTAAGAATTCCTTCCTTTCACCAAATTGCAGGAAACATCTCATCTCATTAATGTCACTTTTTCTTAGAATCTTTTAAATATGTATTTTTCATTAAAATTCTAATTCTTGATAAACTGAAAGCAAGATCTGGTGACAAAGAGGTTATAATTAATCTAGCAAGAGCAGTCAAAGAAATCCATGTAATTGAAAGCGAATGTATGAATGAGGAGACTAATGCTACAGAACTTCCAAAGCCTTTTCTGTGGAATTAATACTACAGAGACCCATAAAAGATTAATCAAGATAAGCAATCGATAACTTCTCAAGTGCTAATAAGCACTGCCATGTTCCATGATATGTTGAGCAGTTTATCATGTTTAACCATATGAAGATTTATAGAAAATCCATTGTTAAAACCAAAGGATGAGGTAATGCACCACTTAGTAAATGAAGTGCAATTAAAATTTATGCTTGATATTACACATTCAAAAGATCTGTAAAAATCATTTTGATTTCCTCTTTTTAAAGGAACAAAATTAAGGTACTAGTTGTACCTTTCAGTCAGTAGTCCTGAGAGAACAGTGAAGACAGCAATGGCATTCTTCAAGTTAATATCTGCTTTCAAGTGAAAGGTGATGAAATAGCCTTAAAAAATTGTTAAGCTCTCTTCTCACTTCATTTTACTCAGGGATCAAACTTTGCTTGAAAATTTTGAAAGTTAAATAGAATACCTATTAGGAACATAAAGGTCTCTGCTATCCATCAATCTGATAGATTTGCAGGTCAGATGAGTGAATTACTTAATGGCTAATTAATAGTCCATAAACTACAGGTCTTGACCTTGGGGTCACGGTGACAGAACTCCACACTACAGCATATTATTAATTAAAACCATCAAATTATGTATTTAGTAATCAATTATTTAACATTATTAAGATCTCTCAAATGTATTGACATGATTTATTATTTATTTATATGTCATTGGGCAGCAATATATTCTGACAAGCGTGCCACAAGCATTCCTGGTGAACTTTGAACAGAGTTACAGAACAGGATGTATACTTTTCCTTATAGGTATCTCATTTTATCTCCTTTTAGTTTTGTTTGGGGCAATACTTTGTAAGTGAGAATCTCCTCTGAAGCTCAGCAAAAATTTTAGTTTAAAAATCTTTATGGTCGCAGACATGTCATAGGAAAAAAAAGTTAAGATCCTACCTGCTTCCTTGATAAATTGCTAACTGTTAAAAGCCTTGTTTTAAAACCAGTGACACTATGTACATCACTTTGCCTTTGCAGTGTCCTGGACTATATATTTATGCTTACACCTGGATGCTCAACTATGTACATACAGATACATTTACAGGTACCAAACCATTGTTATGTTCCAGTTACAGTCATTCCAAAAGCACAGATGATTCATGTTTTCCTATGGCATGCAGATAATCATACAGGAGAGAAAGTAAACAAACTAAATACTAGCCCAAGAAGTGTGCAAAATGACAATCCAGATTCAACAAGTAAGTATCAAATTTTCAAAATACAGATGATTGTCACCTTGTAGGACAGACTCACTTCATTAATAGAAGGTGGAAGCAGAGAAAGAGAGTGAGCTGAGGTGCTCCATGGACACATAAAAAACCTGGGATGAGGAGTGTATTGGTTTTTCTCTCCTGGTTTTTGGTAGCAGGGTGTTCACAGAAGTGGGTCCTGTGAGAACTTCCTGGAAGCTTCCACCATGTTCAGCAGAGCTAATCTCTGATGGCTCTGAAGATGGACATGCTGCTGGCCAAAAGTGGGCCAATAAGAGAGGTTGGTAAGGCCTCTGTGATGATATATTTAAGAAGAAAATCAAAGTCGTGGGGTTTTGCTTCTATTCAGAGAAGATGAGGAGGTGAGAACATGTGGGGAAAACCACAAAGCGACACCACCGTCAGTGGAGAAGGAGGGGCAGGAGGTGCTCCAGGCACCAGAGCCGAGATGCCTCTGCAGGCCATGGGGAAGACCATGGGGAAGCAGCTGTGCCCCTGCAGCCCATGGGATCCATGGGGGATGCAGAGATCCACCCACAGCCTGTGGGGATCCCTGGGGGATGCAGAGATCCACCCACAGCCTGTGGGATCCACAGGGGATGCAGAGATCCACCCACAGCCCATGGGGATCCACAGGGGATGCAGAGATCCACCCACAGCCTGTGGGGATCCACAGGGGATGCAGAGATCCACCCACAGTCCATGGGGATCCCTGGGGGATGCAGAGATCCACCCACAGCCCATGGGATCCCTGGGGGATGCAGAGATCCACCCGCAGCCCCTGGGGATCCACGGGGGATGCAGAGATTCACCCACAGCCCAAGGGGAAGGTGCTCACACCGGAGTGGGTGGATGCCTGGAGGAGGCTCTGATCCAGTGGAAGTCCTGGTGGAGAGAGAGGGCCCTGCTCCCAGGCTGGAGCAGCCTGTCCTTGGAGCACTGCACCCCATGGGAAGAGAGAGCCCCGGGGCAGCAGTTTTGGGGGGCTGTGTGCCCTGGGAGGGGCTCACAGCAGTTTTGGGGGGCTGTGTGCCCTGGGAGGGGCTCACAGCAGTTTTGGGGGGCTGTGTGCCCTGGAGGGGCTCACACTGCAGCAGTTTTGGGGGGCTGTGTGCCCTGGCAGGGGCTCACAGCAGTTTTGGGGGGCTGTGTGCCCTGGGAGGGGCTCACAGCAGTTTTGGGGGGCTGTGTGCCCTGGCAGGGGCTCACACTGCAGCAGTTTTGGGGGGCTGTGTGCCCTGGAGGGGCTCACACTGCAGCAGTTTTGGGGGGCTGTGTGCCCTGGCAGGGGCTCACACTGCAGCAGTTTTTGGGGGGCTGTGTGCCCTGGGAGGGGCTCACAGCAGTTTTGGGGGGCTGTGTGCCCTGGGAGGGGCTCACAGCAGTTTGGGGGGCTGTGTGCCCTGGCAGGGGCTCACACTGCAGCAGGGGCTGTGGCTGCCGCTCCTGGGAGCAGCCCCACGCCGGGGAAGTTCAGGAGAGCTGTGTCCTGTGGGAGGGACCCCACGGCCCCCCAGGGAAGGCTCCTCTGCCGGAGCAGGGGAAGGAAATCTCGGGGCTGGACTGACCAAAGCCCCGTGCCCTGCGCTGTCGGTGGGAAGGAGGGACGGGCTGGGGGCGGAAGGTGTTCTAAGGGCTTATTTCACTTCTCATTATCCTCCTCTGATTCTCCTAGCAATAAATTCAATTTGTAACTTTAAGCTAAGCCTGTTTTGCCCTTGAAGTGATTTTTTTCTCCTGGTCCTTATGTCATGAAGCCTTTGCTAACTTTTTTTATTTCTCTCCTCTGCCCGGCTGTGGCAGAGGAGGGTGAGTGAGTGACTCCCGTGGCTCCCTGGCGCTGGGTCAGTGCCAAACCAGGACAAGGAGGAATTTAACCCAAGGCCCTGGAAACTCATGAGACTGCTTGGTGATTAGTGCTCATCCTGTCTCATAAGATAAACGCTTTTGTTTCATTGCTGCTGCTCACCAGGAGAAGCACATTCATGTGTCCAGATGTTCTGGCTTTGAATTGTTCTCAGAGGTACCTGCTCCTCTTCCCTAACATGCAAACTGAATTTCTTAACTTCTGGTGTGCTAAATCACACCTAAATTAGATGCCTTAAATAAACAGCATGTGTTCCCTCCCTCCATGAACAATAAATTATCCAGATAAATGTATCACTATAAATTATATCAGTATGATAGATACATACAATTGAGGGTGTGTGGTTCCTAATTAATTAACTGGCATATTCATCTGCAATTAGCAAATAAGATCTCAAATCTTGGCATGGGTACTGTAAATCGTGTAAGGCATGGATGCATAATTACAATGAAGCATGATTCTTTTTCATGATACGTTCTTCAGAAAAACATATTCACTCTAACCTGTATTCACAAATTGCTCTGACTCACCCAAAATTACATTTTTCAAAACAAGTATAGTGTTCAGAAGGCAATGGAAGTATTATTAAAGTTGTGTTAGAGACATACTTTGCTGGGACATCACTTTTATTACTAACATTAGCTGGTTGTTTTCAACCAGCTTTGCTTCAGAGTGATACAAATCATTTTGTACCACCTACAACTGAATATATAACACTCTCACTTCAGGACAAAAAGTGTTCCAGAAACATTTATAGCCAAGGGAAGTTTGCTTGTGAAGTGGGACCATGTTTTTCCATTATATTAGTAGGATGAGTGAAATATTCTACAGTGCAGTGTGACATACAAGTTCATGCCCATATCAGTAAACACTGACAGAGCTGGCCTTGGCTCTCCTAACAGCTGACTGGTAAAAAAAAATATTAAAAAAATAAAAATTCCTGCTAAAAACTGTGTGACTGTTCTGTCAGTGGGCACAGAGCTGGTCAAACTGCCCCAGACACAGACTGCTCAAGTCAAGCCCAGTATTTTTTGAAATATTCATTCTTAGCAGAACTTTCCTACACAGTCACCACAGTCTAAGCAAGGAATTACATAAAGTTTTAGTGCTCAAACACAATGCCAACACTTCCACTCTGAGCTTGAATTATTGCTGTTTTTCCGCAAGTCACACATGGCTATGGGAGCCCATGACACACTGCCTTGCAGAAATCACACTCGAGTACCACGCAACCAGTGGCACTAAAAACACACCCAGTGCCACTGACATGTGCTGGATGTATGACCTGCAGAGGAGACACTGCATCCAGAGCAAGAAGCATTGCCTATGGAAACCACGTTCCTTCCTGGCATCTCTAGGGCATAGGGTTCACTGTGTTTGTAGTGAATGTCTTAATGTAATTTTATATTAAATATTTCAGGCACTTTCACTTACCTTTCAAAATTAAAGATTAATCAATTCCATGACTGTGGACATCTAAACAAAATGTATTGATCCCATTCATATTTAAAAGCGAGACACTTTGTTGTATTTCAATATGTCATATTTTAAGGCAACCTTATCGACCACATTTTGAGAACTCTTGATATTCCATTGAAATTTAAGATACAGAGTAACCATAAGATTTTCATTATGATGATGTGTCCACAGAAACCGTGCTCTTTTGTATTGACACGCTTTTGTTTGCATTGGAATCCACCCACTTCTCTTGTTACAAGCAGAGGCTCAACCTGAGAACCATTATCCTGCTGTTTTCCCTGGGACCACACATACCTGGTGAAAGTACTCCTGCATGCAAGGAGAAGATCCTAAAAACTGGGAGTACACTTAGATGAGTTTCACATTACGCAGTCTTATTCTACAAGCCTGCAGAAACCAGCTGCTTTTCTGGGAGCAATTTCACTAAATTCAGTTACAACCTCCCACCTTTATAGCAGCTATTCCTCAAAGCAAGACCAGAACCTTTGCTTTACCTCTTTGGTACTTAATGTTGATATAGTTGGCTAACAGAGGATGAATTTAATGGAGCACCAACAGCTTTTGGATTCCAGATATTACAGTGAGGGCATCATAACACAGCAAGCTTAAGGAAGAAGGTGCACTGATCCCATCTACAGGATCAAATCAGCAATCTGGAGGTATTAAGCAATGAATCAACAATCATTGGTTCAATTTTCAAGATTTACAGTTCTAAATGCTCAGCTTTGTAATGCTGATAAAGTAGCAAACAGAAAGTGAGTTTGTTCACCAATATCAGACAGATTCCTATATGGCCCCATTCTCTTGGGTGTGAATTTCTGGGTGCATGCACTGAAGTTGAGCCATAAAGTCCTGTTGGTGTCCACAGAAGTCCAAATGCTGCAATACACAAAGAGAAAGCCTGCTGGAAACATGCTATTCACGTAGTAGTTCACTGAAATAGGAATACACTGGAAAAGAAGAAAGGAAGGAATCCTGTCTGGATGCTGCTCAGAACAGCCAACTTCACAAGAGAATCTTAAAGAAGATGGCCCATACCTTAAAACCACTCATTTGTACATTCCATGGGTTACTCTTCAGCATTACCAATGGAGTCTCTTCCATAAGTAATAAATATATTATGTAAATAAAAACACAAATAAATTCTAGTGTTCCAGGCAAAAAAAGAGCTTACATTATAATATAAATTATCAAGGCTGTAGTTTCTACAGCCAATAACTTTTCAAAACAGAACCGTGCTGATAAATAGGAGTGATAAGACTGAGTAAGGCTTATTTAGTTTCAGAGTGGAGAAAAGCAGTTGATTTAAGTCAATGTGATTATAGAATGCAGGTAATACTGTGAAGTCCTCAAAAAGTCATCAGCTTTCTCCCAACACTTTTTTTAATCCTGAGAAAGAGCAATGTAAATGAAACTTGTGCAAGAGACAAAACAAAATTCTCTGTGAGTTAGAAACAAAGAATCACAGAATATACTGAGTTGGAAGAGGATCATTGAGCCCAACTCCTGGCTGTGTGCAGGACATCCCAAAAATCTCAAAATATACCAAATACCAACCCTTATTTAAGCATCTTTACTCTCTAGCTACTTTTAAGAAATGAATACATTCTTTTCACAGGAAATCATAGTCAGTGATTTCATATTTATAAAATACAGAGAAGAATAGAAATTATGGGCTTTACACTAGATCACTTCCTGAAATGTGGTGGTTTAAAAGACTAATTGAACATTTCTACCACAAACAAACACACTTGGTAAAAACAAACAAAAATGCAGCCCAGTGTGCCTAGCTGTGAGGATTTCTCAAAAAGCATGCTGGTTCAAAGTAGAATTGAGGCAAAATCAGGGGAGATTTCCAAGATCTCAGAATGTTGACAAAATGAGGTTAGGATTCAACTTATTTCTGCTTTAATGGAAAATGCAAATTGATTTAATCCATTTTTTAAAACAAAATTAAAAGTGCAGATTGTCACCCATTTTTCTCAAGAGGCAGTTCCATTTATCCTAAACACCAGTCTTTCTGTTCCTGTATCTGTGTTCCACCAGTAGCAACGACTTGGTGCAATAAATGTCTTTTATAAATCCTTAGGAGAAGCAAAACTGCTAAAAACTAGTGACATTTTTCAGGTTGCATTCTCAAGCTTTTAATTTGATTTTCTCTCAGACAATTTCCTCCACTCTAATTACCTCTCTCAGTCTCTGAGGTGACCTCCTCTGCCATACTCTGAAAATTTGTCTCCCCATGTTCTACAGATCCTGTAGTTTCTAAACTCTAATCCTAAAATGTCTATATTTTTATTATGTTATTAATCCTCAAGATTACTTCATAGTGCACCTGGTAGGTAAACTCTCTTTGGTGAAGCCCATTTATCTCACAGAAAATATGACTCAATATGAATAATATCATATTTCTTTTCCTTATTACTAGTTTGATGACACCAACCTTTTTACTGATGAAATCCCCATTGTTTTCCCTAGCAGAGCCCTCATACCCAGACTCTGAAGTTTCTCCACTTTCTACATCTCCATTTGTGTCTCCTGTTTCCATCCTCACTGCTAAGACTCAGTTTCCTATTTTTCCACAACACATTCTCACTCTCCCTTCCAGCTCAGCTGCACTTGAAACTCAGCTCTCTATGGCTCCTCTCTCTCAGTATATCTCCTCCAATCTCCCACATCCATGTTTCTTCTTTCTTTCAAAGCTTGCTTTCAAAGCCACATCTCTACTTTCATCTCCTCCTACACCCCTTAGCTCTGGCAAATCCATCTCCTTCACCACCTTTCATGTAGATTCCTTACTTTGTGCCACCCAATTTGTTTGGAACAAACTCAATTATTTATCAAATTCTCTCACTCTCCATCTTCATCTGTGAGATACAAACTTCACCTTTCTAGACATTTAAGCCACTTGGGTTGGCATGAGTGTGTAAATTTGGGGACATCACATCTTATAGCATGCCAATGATGTTTGGGAAAGTATCTAAGGCTGATGTGGCCTTAAAGAAGGTAAATCACAAAGTCTTGTTTCAAGAAATCTTGATCTTCTTAATAAAACCAAATCAAAGAAGTAATCAATCCTACTTCTAAGCACATTATAATCCCTGCAACATTTAAAAGCAGATACATTTAAAATTTGTTTCTATAAATAATCCTTTATCAGAGCCAAGCATTGTACCAACTAATATTTGTAAAACTGAACATCTAATTCTCCCTAGAAATTTACTCTTGGGGATCCAAAACATGCTTCTGGTATGCCATACTTATTGAAAACATCACACTTGCTAGATTTCTTTCACTTTCTGCAAGCATCATGCTATGTGGTATCACCAAATATTGTCCTAAGGGTTTGACATTCATTCAGATCTCAGGGCTTTGATTGCCATCCAGATAAAAAGCATTTTGTAAGTATGCCAAATTAATAAAAATGCCTCCTTGATACAATTCACCCGGCCTTGCATTACCTGTCTATACCCATCTACACCAGAAGAAAAATGTAATTTCAATTCTGAAATTCCAGAGAGAGTTTGAAAGACCTTTCACTCTGCTTAAGAATACTTATTTATCTCCAGTACATAAACTCCATAAAATTAGGGCAAGAAACAGCTCCTCTGCTGCAGCCTAAGTCTGCCTATGCAAACAATGTTTTGTTTTCTACTAATCCTAATTGTAATGACATTGCAGGTTCAATCTATCTGCAAAATATGGGGCCAATTTGGCTTTTCCTACTGTTATGCTTTAACATTTCATGTTTACTCAGTGCAGACTAAACTGTGGATTTTGCACAAGAGAACTTCTATATTTTTATTTAGATCAAGAATGTGTTCTAGAAGGTAAGAACCTGAATTACAATCTTTGTCTTTTAAGACATGTCCCAGTATTTATTCTAAGAAAGGAAAAAGATTTCATAGGAAAATGTAAATACAGCAAAACACATTAGAATGCTCAAACTACAAAAGGAAACAAAAGAGACTGCAAGTTAAGGAATAATAGAGTAACACCACTGAATCCTAAAATGTATCTGCAGAGGAAATAGGTCTAAAGCCTGTGTGGTTTCTTGGTTTATTTTAAAGGGGGGAAGGAGGAGGGAATGAAACAGATTTCAAAGGCACAGAAAATTCCACATCATAAAATAAGTCAAAATAAAATGTTTGAATGAATCTGGATGTGCCATGAAAAATCTAAAATATCTTTAGTTCATGAGTGGATTAAATATTTAGATTGCTGGTGTAGACCTAAATTAGAAAAGACATAAACTCTTTAATTCTACAATGGCTTCATCCCTAAAACTCCCCAGAATGAATTGAAGCAACAGTAAAACACTGCCAGAACTGACACCAAAGCTCTTCCAAAAACAAGAGTTCTGATATTATAGGGTACATGACCTGTATCTCAAACACATTCTTGAAATATCATAAGTAGACATCATCATGCCATCCAGTCAAATTGTTTCTCCTTTTCCAGGTGTAGCTTACAACTGGAATACTTGAGTTGTGGCCCCATAATTTCCACAGAAAATCTTATCTAGAATCAAGCAACTTCCTTCTATTCAACAAAAATCCCCTATAAAATATATAGCCAAAGATAATGCTATCAACCTTGTATGCTGGTAGTCTGGTATAAATCTTACCCTGCATAATGGAGAAACAGTGGCATGTTGTCAGGCTACTGCTCACTATTGTAGATAAAAATCTACTTCAACTTCCAGCTCATTCCCAACACTCATTACCATACGAAATTGCAAATGTTATGCAGCTCCATGTGCACAGCAGATAATCTTCTAATAATATTATTAACGTGTTGATATTAATAATATTGGCATGAGGTCAGAAACACCTGGTTGCAAAAATCACATGCACTCCTGATGGCAAAAGATAAAAGTCTACTTTTGAACGGGGAGTATGGCAACTTGAATGGAATGCTGATGTCCTTTCATAGAGTGCCAAACTTATCTGCTATCAGCTCCAGAGTTTCACTAAATATCAGCCAGTCCCACTTCTAAGAACACCTCCGCCTCTTCTTGGAGAATTTTCTCCAGTTATGTTGCAGTCAACAGAAATCAATAAAATCTATTTTCATATGCATAGCTTTTCCTAAGTCTCGCCAATTCAATGTTAATATTCAACTAATTTTATTCTTTCAGTAGGCTTTGGACTCACCCTATATTTTATTTATTTTTAGACAAATATTCACTAGAACAGGCTAATACTCTAACATTATTACAAATGACTTATAATGACATCTCAGTTGACATAACTTAGACTGGAGATGTCACTGTGAGCTGACAATCAACTGCATTATACTGCATTATACTCTTTTATAAACTGAGCACACTCCACTTGTATTTCCTCACAGTTTGTACTGGGAGGTGGCTCCAGAGCTTTACCTGCTCTTTCTGATACAAATATTGTTCATGTTGCCAGCCTTACTGATGGATGATTAAACCCATTTGCTTTAATGCCAACATCTTTCAGCTTCACCAGCACCAGGACTTTTCCTCCCTTGCTGGGTGTACAGAGCAGACATACACACTTAGAGCACAGTGTTTGCTAAGCTAAACCACCCCAGACTTTAACAGTGCTTTTTGGGATGGCATCAGTGGGCTTTATCACTACTGGATCCAAAGTGTCTGAGACTTTCTATTTGCCATTTCTGCAATCACTTGGGTGAATCACAGTCATCCTGTTGTTAGCTACCAGACTCCAGACTTTCTACCCTCTTGGTCATTTTGTGTGGGCAAGTTTCCAGATTACAGCAATTTGTCTTTTTATTAAATTTTTATCACATTATGATGTTTTATTTTATTTTTTTTTCTTCCTTCTTATATGCCCAGCTAAGATATCTATATACCACCATCCTTTCTTTTATAAGACATGAGCTCTCACCTTCACCCTTAATCACTGGAAGCTCACCATTCTTTGGGGTAACTGAGGAAGTTCATTATTAGTTCAGAATTTACATCCTGTGTCAAAAGGAAAACAGGATTTCCTTCTGCTGAGAGGATATGAGAAACAGAGAAGCAGGAAAAATACGAAAAAGCTGATTATCTTCAGACAGACAACCTAATTCTTGGTTTTGAGGATTTCAATCTGATGTCTAGAGAAAGATACTGTGAGCTGCACTTTGCACAGGAAAGAATGCCTAAAGCAATGATGAACTCAACAATGGGGTTACCATGGCCTTGTACTACTGCTGAGATGGTGTGCACAAGGCAGTCCCAGACTCCTCTCAGTGGTATTCAAGCAAGGAATTAAATATATACATAAGAAAAAGCTTTTACCTTGTAAGGGTGACTGAACTCTGCAATAGTCTGCCCAGAGAGCTTGTGGAGTCTCTATCCATGGATAAACCCAAAAAACTTGCTGTAGCTGACTTTGCTTTGAGCAGGAGAGGCTGGACAAGACAAATTCCAGAGATGCCTTCCAACCTCAATCATCCTGTGGTTCTCTATAATTGGGGAGGTAAATTGAAACCTACACAGGACTCCATTTTTGACCAAATTTTGCTCCTCAATAGAAATCTCATGGCCAGAGTTCTGTGAAGTTGTGAAACCCCTGCCTCTCAAAAATCTTCATCTTTCACTACCCCATCCTGAAAAGCCTGTCTTTGGAAGGATCAAACCCATCTTGTTTCTTAGGTACCCTTTTATTCACATGTCACAGACTCTGAAATGCAGATCTCAGAGGCTGTCACATGTAACTGCAGCACTAACACACCTCCCTCCTCAGCTGGGATTAGCTCTTGCTGTCAGCTTGGAGGTGACCCTTTCTCAGTGAATTCCTGGTGGTTTCCAGAGCTGTTTGCTCCTGCCCTGCATAACCCATCCAGTGTTGCCACTTTAAGTAGTGTTTGATAAAGGTCACCTTTCCTTCACAGGAAGCATTTCATTTCCTTCCACTAACAGAGAGCCAAGTCCAAAACCCACTAGAGAAGAGTCCATATAAATCAAATGGCCACTTAAGTCTCTCACTCATTGCAATCGAGAAAAGAGACAGGTCACACCTATAGGAAAGAACAAATTTGGGATTCACCTCCTCTAGTTTCACAGGAGGCATCTGGTCCAAGATAGGTCTGTAGGCTTCATCCACAGACACAGGAGGACACAGCAGTAAATAGGGCACAGCAGCACTTCACAAGGGGATTCAATTCATCTCTAAGACAGGAGGCACAATTCAACACCAGAAGAAGTATTTCCTTCCCCCTTCACTCTATTGCACTGACACAAGAATTTCAGGCAGCAAGTCAGGTGAGCTGAAGCCCATGGCCTTCCCTCCACAGTACCTTTGTCCATTGCCTCATTCATACAACCACTATTCCCCTCTCCCCAGTCAAATGCAAGTCCATTTGAATTTGCTTCCTCTATGTCTCCCGACTTAGTAAATCAAATCCATTGTAAGGCACAAAAGCAAAGGCTGTCTTCAAATCCAAATAAATTATGTTCAGTGTTTCAGGATTGCCTCCCAATCTGCTAGTGTATATAATGCATTTAAATGAAACGTATGCATATGAATGGTGATTGCTCCTTATTGAAACGCACATCTCTAAACACCCTGTAATCTTGTTTCTTACCAGTGTCTCCCAGAAATTATTCCAGCATAAAAGGCTTTCTTCTTCATCCTCACACCAGTTTTAAAGCCATAAAACACAAACTGTTACTCAAGCTCTTATATTGTCATTATATTTATTATTTATTCCCTTTGCTCACACACACATTTATAAGTGTTTTCCAAATACATAAAGGAAATTCAAGAGACTAGAATTTGAACAAAGATTAGGAAAACAAGCGATATATGAAAGACAGAAAATAAAGTCTCTTAATATTGTGTCTAAAATTGATAATTAGTTAGAGACCTCATCTGATGCTTATTGCCAAGATTAGGAGACTTTTTCTTTCAGCAGTGATTTTTTTGCAGCCTGAATTCCTTTCCCATCAGTCAGTCCCTCAGAACCATCTGATCTCTTAAATGAGCAAAGTAAATGAGTTCTCTTTTCCCTGCCTATCTCTTATGTACTCTGGTTCCGTGTCCTGAATGACTCAAAGAGGCATTAAAATCTGGACACATTGTCTCAAAAAAAATGTATAAAGGCTTCCCTAGAAGATTTCTGGCATACCTATATTTTCACTGAGTCTCAACTGCTGTCAAATTACATTTCTTCCAATTTGCCTACTAGGAAGAAAATTTCACAATCAAAATGACTTTAAAAACCTAAACTTCATTTCCCTGATGGCCAAGGTACTTCAGATTCAAATCACATTGAAAACCTTCTACCTGCCTAAATCCCTTTTGAAAACTGACTGCTTCATATCCCTTTCCCAAAGAAACCTACACTCTCCCTGTTAATTTACGGATCTGACTATTTATTTTCTTTCAAGTAGCAAGGTGACATTTTTTTCAGAAAATAGAGATTTCATCACCAGGAAAATAAAATAATTTTCTAGAATGACAACATTTAAAATACACTAGTTGCAGTACGATTCGTGAGTGAACGGGTGATGAAAGAAATGTATTTCTTCCTGCCAAAACTAACAGCTGTATTATTAAAAATATTGATAGGATTGTGTAAAAAAATCTGGTCAGATTACTATTGTGAAAAAGTACCTCATCTGCTGCTTCTTTTTAATACAGTAGCAAATATACTGCCTGGTTTGGCTTCATGCCAAGATTAATTTTAAATTGGACCTCATGAAATATTTATGAGGTCCAATTTAATGGGATTGCTTTCTCTGGCATTAAGCCTGTGTGGATAGCATCTTAAACACTGGTGTTTTTAACAGAACCTCGAGACATACACACAAAAAAAATCCTTGGTTATTAATAGGCTTATTAATAAATTGTTTAACACTGTGACAGTCTATGTTAGAAGTATTTTGACAGGCCCTTTGTAGTGAATCTTTACCTGCTTTTCTCTGAGCCTGCACTTTGCACTCTGTCAAACAAATGCTGCTTAGCATTTAGCTAAATGGTAAATCATCATTAGTTAGAAACAAGCTGAAGTAAGCCTGAGTAAAGAGCTAATCACCCTTAGGTAGGCTTCCTGGGGAACTGACAATGCTCAGAAAGCTACAGACACCACTCAGCTCCTCTGTGGCTTTCTTGACTCACTGAGACACCATTTACCTTGGGTTTCTAATTACATTTAATAGTTCAATAAAAACACTATATTGAGACACACATACTTACAAAAACCCTCAGTGTTTCGTACAAAGAAAACATGCTGAATAATTGATAAATCATTTTCCTTCCCTTTTTCAATTAAGAGCATGGGCCTAATCTCTAGAGCAAACTATTTCAACTGCATTTGAACCCATTTCTCAATAGCTGCTTCACTGCTTCTGCTCAGTGTTCACAGCAGACCTTCAGCAATCAAAGACCACGAATGGAGTGTAGTGCTAAAGCCAAACCACAGCCAAATTTGACCTCAGCCTGTTACTACTAAACAGCACCACTGATGTGTGACCTCTGTTAAATGTGGAAACAATACTGCTGATACCAAATAGCCCCCTAATTCTCTGGATCAGCTCTGCAAGCTGCAGCATGGTTCCCTGAGTGCAGAACCAAGTGGGGAATGGAGTACAGAACCTCTCTTTTCCCTGCAGAGAGCTTTGTGAGGCCTGACCAAACCAAGGCTTGTCTGGAGAGGAGGGCAGTCGTGTTCTGCCCCACAAAACAGAAAATACACACTGCTGTTTCCCAGCATGACCCCTGCAGAAGGACCACAGACAGCTTACATGCCTAGGGAGAAAAAAGCATGAGACAATCAGAAAAAAACAATTGTCCATCTGACCTGCTTGCTTCAACAAACCTTTGCAAAAAAATAAGGGCTGCTTGCCAGAGAGGTAGAAAGTATCAGGCAAGCAGGAGTGGGTAGCACACAATTCAAAAATTAAAGAGTGGGGGGAGAGATCCCATCAAATTATGTGTTTGGGTAACTAGAAGTCAGTAGCAAAAAGATAAACCTTTCCATATAGGTGCCCTCTGGCTGTAGAGCAGCAATTGACAGTCATAGAGTGGGACAAGACATTGTAAAATATGCCTCAGTTCCTTTGTAGTGCAGCTAGATATATTCCCACTTAAATCCCATATCCATATCACCAATACTGCATCCAAGGAGGCAGAAAGTTGCCTTCACCATTTGCCTTCCCAGGACCCAACATGCTCAAAAGTGAGAGCCCTTTAACAAAAATAGAGCCATGCTACCAGGAGTTTGGAACTAAATATAAAAAGATAATGATCTAAATAATGAAACTACAAGGGAGTTTTAGGAAGGCAGATTGTAATTAGCCAACTGGAATTTAGCCAGGACACCACAGCTAACACCTCTGCGACCTTCAATCAGCAATCTTTTAATATGCATGGAGTTTCTTTATCATTAATAAACTGAATGAAAATCCAATTGGAGCAAATACTCCATTGGTTGAGTTTCATCATTACAGAGCTGCTGGGATGAGGAAATTCTTGGGGGAAAAATTGGTGAATAGTCAGTCTTAAATGCATAGTGAGCTAGCATTCTGTCCCCTTTCTAATACTTCTGATGCTTGACAGCTGTTGGACGTGCACAGAAGATATTTTCACACTCATGTCTGGGGTGTATAAGCAAGATATTTTGGATATCTTCCTGGCAAAAGCCAAACCACCCAAATTCCCACTGTAGTCAGTCAGATGGAAGAAGAATCTGTAGAAGGATGCCTTGAATTCTCTTTCACACTCCTATGAGGCCACTTTAGGACTTGGTATATTTTCTGAATCACATGCTGCACCCATCCACTTTATGGAGGCATAGAAGTACCACATCAGAACAGGACAAAACCTGCTCATTTTTTTGTTCCCACACAGATCCACACCCCCAGCATTAAAGAAAAGCTAATCACAGAAAAGCCACGATTCACAGGCAGCCATTTCAAATGAAGGAATCCCACCCCACACAAAGCAGCTCTATGGAATACAAACTTTGAACCAGCTACCCTTGTTTAGGAGTGTTGATAGCAAGATTAATTATCCTTCTGTTGAGAGGCAGAAGCTGCCACAATGATGTGTCACCAGCACTTACTGAGCAAGGATGTATTCATCACAAGTGACAAGACTGCAGAGAAGTGAAATTCTTGTTTAATACGTGTCTGTATGCTAATGCAGTTTGAAAACAAAGTTCTCTAAAGCTGGATGAGAAGAAAAAAGAGAAGAAAAAAGAAAAGGAAGAAGAAAAATGCTTTAGCCAAAGTAAACGACAGGAAGAAGTAAAGCAATTTAATTTTTTTACTCATTTTACAGACCTTTTGAGATTTAATCTGCACAGCCATTAGGGATTTAAAGAGGACTGATGTTTAACCTGTTTGCCCATTTGACTTAAGACAAATCCATCTAACAACAACAAAGCACTTTCTTTGTCTTCACCACCACTTAATTTAAAGGGGACATGTTTACTAACAGCTTAATCTGTTTAATACAAATAGTCTTTTACATTTTTTTATCTTGTCCAAAAAATAAGAAAAAAAAACCAAAACAAAACAAACCTTCAGAAACCATTTGGTCCCTTCCAAAGCCCAAAGCCAGACATCGCAGAACATGATATCAATAAAATATCTTAGCTGTACAAACACACTGAACAATTTAAATCTTCTTTATAAAACCAGGAAAAAGATGTTATTTTTAAAGTGTCTGTTGAACACTATATGCTTTTTTTGTGAAAAAAGCTGTTGATCTGCAGGAATTCTGTGTCAAATGCACATATTTATTTCATAGAGCTGCATGCACAAAACTTTAGTCATGAGGATTAATGTCAAAGACCATAATAACCACAACATCTCTCAATGTCACACTATTTCTAAAAACTACTCAGGAGAATTCAGTGGTCTTTTTTCAATGCACATATAGGCTTGAACTGCATGTGGAATGCCCCTTTTATTAGTATATTCTCTTCCATTATCACCAGTGTCACTTGGTTGTTTAATGGAATTGTTTAATGGTTGTTTAATAAAAATGGAAAATGTCTTATTCTGTAAAAGTGTTAACCACCTGCTGGTCAAGTTTATTCTTTTCTGATTGTTTTTTCTCATCTTTGTTGTTGATGCAAATTGCAATCCAGCAAACAAATAGAGTAATGAGAATCAACAGATTCCAATAGTCTTAATTCTGGGGCTGTCTGCTGTACTACCCCAAATAAACAATTCAGCCCCAAGCCAGTGTAACATGTGGGCATATATTAAAGAACAATCATTCATAAGAAAGATGCATTTTATTGTCTCATTGCATTGAAGCCTTGCCTTTCCTCTGTGGTTCAATTTCTCCACCTGCAAAATGCACCAGGAACAAAGGTATTTGTAAAATAAAAAGTAATATTCCTGTCACTTTGCCTGAGAACTTTGTTCAGGTAGTGCCAAACTATCCTGTAAGGTGCCAAAGATTAAATTTTGTGGTTTGCCTTAAAAATTATTGGTCCACAGGGCTCAGAGCCTTGCAGAACACTGTAGAGGTACTGAGTTACCATCAGCTCTCCTTGTATTTCAAAAATTCTAGCAGCATTCATCTTTCCTCTTCTTTAAATATGAAGGAGAAAATATATGTCTGTAAAATGCATTCAGGGTTTAGCATTTTTAATAGAAGGCAGTATAAAAATTGCTTACTGTTTTACTTAATACATCAGTGTCGCTTCAGGAATTAGACAATTATTAAAATAAAGCCTTTTATCTTCAGATTCAAAAAAGGAATGTAACGTAAAGACACCTCTGTCAAAATACTCATAGTGACTGCATTCATGAGTAAACTCAGCCATACAAAAGCTAAGTGATTATTAGTCCCTGGTTAAACAAGGTGCTCGTGGAAGAAATGAGAACAAGCCAATACTAGGCATTTATATAGGCCTTTTCACACAAGAATTTAAAACATTTCAAAAAGAAAACAACAACAAAAAAAGCCGCACTTGATTCCTGAAGCTCAGTCTTCTGCCATATCTACTACACATCAATCTTCTCCTGAAAATGTTGGGTTTGACATTTGCTTTGTTACACTTATTTTCACTCTGCCTCTGTATCAGGTAGGCTGAGCAAACTGCACTTTTAGACTGACGTGCATGCTTTTGAAATCAGACAAATACTTGAATTTCACCGTAGAGGCTTCTATAAAACCCAATTACACTCCATCCTGAAAAAACAATCTTTGATAGTAGTAATAAAAATCATACGGCAATAACTGTATTTTCATGTTAATGGCAAAATAAAGAGTTGCTAGAAGTTAGTCTTTATCAGCCTAACAGCTATGCTATATTTTTAAAAGACCATGGCCACAGAGTAGGTTAGATTTTCAGAGGTTTATCTGAAAATTTCCCTTTAAATGGTTATTTAAGATTTTAAGCAGTTTAGGAGGAAGGCTGTCTTTTTATTTCATGTTTTTATAGCACTGTATCTTACCCATCAACATTATAAAAATCCTTAAAAAAATCCTGGCAGTATTTTCATTAATATTATGTTCATTGATTGATGGATACCTCTAGCTTGGTCTCAGAAATCTTACCATTTTAATCAGAGACACAGCATCTTTAAAAAACAAACCAAAACATGCTGCCTCAAGGCATTTGTGAGGGCAAGACTGAGGGATCCACTTGGCTGTAGGTGTAAAATGTGGATCCCAGCTTTACAGACCTCTTTTGAAAGCCTCACTGGGCTATTTTTGAAAGCATGAAGATACCAACTGAGAAGCTGTCTTTAGCTGCAAAAGTATACACAGGGGCTAATTAAATTGCAATTAACTTCTAACCACCTTGTTGTCTCTCAACAAAGTGATTCTCCCCTGTGGGAAAGGAGAAAGTAAACGGGATTTGGAGGTGTGGTGTACTTCCCTCTCTGCTTTCCCAGAGCTGATGAATGCCTACTCCAGCTGGAAAAATATAAACAGCTCCAGTGAATCACAGAAGTTTGGACATCTTGCTTGGTTACTTGATGCCAGATATCTGATCATCTGACACTCACTAATCCTCCATGTACGTGGCATTTAGGTGTAAGACAGAGTATGAATAGTTGATTAGTGAAGACAGGGGCTTTAATTAACCTTACTTTGTGGGGATTTACAGTTTTAGACTATGCAAGCGGTGGCATTTAAATTTTCTGCCTTATCTCTCTTCACATTTCATGCATATAAACAGTAAGAAAAGCCTTGGGTGTCCTCCTTTTTCAGATGAAGGCCAAAAGAGGTCTTGGAGGTTCCTCGGAGGCAAACTTGGTTAAGGAAAATGGACATAATAAAATTAAGAAAAAGATGAGGTTAAACATGAAGAATTCTCAAGCATGTAACTATGCCAAAGGCATGGTAGCAATCAGGCATTTTCCAAATATGACCTCTCCCAATGGCAGTGAAGTACTGGATGTCACACTGAGAAATGGGAGATGTTTTATTGGGTTTTAATTAAGAATGATCAGCCATGCAGGCAAAAGAATACGCCAGAAGCAAGTGCAGGTGAAAGAAAACATCTTTTTACTACAAATTTTTATTGCAAAAATCTTCTATGGCTGTGCTGTCACTGTAATGTCTCACCATCACCCAAAAGCAGTTGAAATTGGGCAGGTCTCTGCATGACAAGAGAAGTCACCATGAGGAAAGCCCCCCCTTACTGCCAAGGTACCCCAAATCTGGGATGCATTTGGGTGTGTGCTGCTTCAGTTTCATCTGAAATGATTCAACATGCAAGATAAACAGTAAATCTGTTGTGGGAATTACAAATTCTGCTGCTTTGAGAACACTCCATCTTCTTCAGCTGTCACAGGGCCTGGAAATTTTATGGATGCATTTCTCGTTGCCTTTGGCCTTTATATTACTTCCTTTTTTAGCATTGAAAGTGAATATGGACAATTTATGGATCAAAGACTCTCAGATGCTCTCTAATGTGTGCCTGTAGGAAAAGTTAAGACTGCCCTACCCTGAGACATGCAATAGAGGATTAATCATTTGATGGGGTTGTCTGGGTTGGAATTTGAACATTTCCACTTTCCATGAGTACCATCTTGTGTCTAAATTCATTTCACATTCACAATATCCTCACAAAATGTGTCTCACAAATTATTCCTATTTTTAAGAAGGATTTCATTACTTTCAAAATCATTGCCAGTGTAGTCAGAAACTATCAGAATCAAGAACATACTGGTAAGAGTTAGGGTAAACATTCCTCATTTATTCATGCTCTTTGCATCAAGAACCAAGAATTCCCTATACATGCAAATGCTGTTTATTTCATTTACATCAGCTGGCTTGAGCATCACAGCACAACCAGGCAATGAAAAGTTTCTTCACTGAAAAACAATGCAAAGTCAAAAATGCAGCTTGAAATTCCAGCAAATAAAAGACAAATTATTTGAGACTTTTTCTTGTGCACTTCTTTTTTTGCTAAAGGAGTCTGTCAGGACATAGGAGGGTGTTTGCAAGTGTGGTGAACAAAGACCATAAAAATGGATGACAAAGAAAATAAACTTTTAACATACCAGGGCTGGCAGTCACAAGGATACTGAGGACTTTCAGCTCCTGATTTTGTCTCTAAAGGAATGGTTTGTTGAAGGTGTTGTGTGTAGGAGCACATTTTAGTTAATTGTGCTCACTGTAACTATCTACTGATGCCAGAGAGAACTCCACCTTCACATGCTTATTGAAGAATGTGATGTCAAGGCATCCAAAATAAGGTATGGAATCCTTTTACAATTTTATAAGTAATTACACATTGATTTATGGTAAATCTTGTTCAATTGCAGGAAGAGCTGAGAAGGTACTGCAGAAAAGGTAAATTATTCACGTGAATTCCTGATTTTAATATAAAAATGCAGAAGAGGACCTGTAGAGTCTAGCCATGCAGAATTTTATTTTGTTATCTCATTATCTTTTATTCATGCTAGGAGCTAATCCAATTTTGATACAACTCTGTAAATCTGACACAGGAAAAAATTCAAACTATTGTTTTAGTTTACATTTGTACCATTTCTATTCTATTTCACAGCTCAGTTTCTCCAACCAACCTCTCATGATGCACCAGCAGGACTCCATCTTACTGCACTCTTGACAATTCATGGCTCAGGGAAGATTAACTGGAGAGTTTGTCTCATTGAGGAAACTGGGAGGAAGAAATGCAAAGATTGCAATCACTAAAGCCTGCATAAGCATCTATTTACTTTTAAAAATCACATTTCCTTGTAGTGGAGGAGAAAATTTTAATAGGTTATAATAGTGACAAAATAGAAGTATTTGATAAAATGCTAAAGTGAACTGCAAAAACCTATAATCCAAAAGGTATTTCTTTATCAAATGTGTGCAGGATAGCAACTGTCAGCAGATAACATTAGTAGTTAAACCCAACCATCTGTTTAATCCAGGTCATGTCACTCAAAGTTTAGGGTCAAATAATGTTATAAAGTATCAGAGGTGATGAAGAGATGGACACAGATTAAAGGAAACAAATGGTAGGATGTGAATACAAGATGAATGTTGAAAAGAGGCACAGATATTAGGAATATGAAAATATACCACTGGCTTGATTCTCATTTGTATTATGGAGTCTTTATTCCTCTCTATTTATTTAATGTGGCTTTGAATGAAAGAAAATTAAAAATCCATAACCCCACTGGATTTACTGGCATGACCTCATCTGCTTCAGTGCTGATAAGAATTTAAATCTTATTCTTCAATAAAATGAAATTATTTAACATTAAAACTGTTTAAATAGAGAAAAGGGGAGGGGGAAGTAGTATTCATATTCCAAAAACTATTCAAACAAAGTAGATTTCTAATGTTTTATTCTTTATTCACATATTCACCTGAATTTATTTTCAGTTGCATGAATGGAGAATATTTCAAAGAGTCATACTTGATGTGAACACCCTGGGATGTGCATCAACAGCTCAGCGAGTCCATTCAGAGAGCAAAACCATCATCAGGTAACCAATCCCAAAGTACCAATATATGCTACCAATATAATCAACTCCTTTTTGGACAGATTCAGGTCAGGTTTTAGTTTGAGCTGATTTCAAATTTCTCACAGAGAATTGCATTGGTTCTGTCACAGGAATAGGTGTGTTTCAAAACAGCTTTTAAAAAACTAAACCCAGGTGAAAGAAAAATTATGTCACCTAATTGGAAATATCAGGTGCAAACAAACCAGACTCATATTTTGCAGTGATAAACCTGAATATGAGATGTGTTATTATATAAGTCAGAGAGCAGAAATTCTCTACCTAGACACCCTAACCAAACCTCTCTCATAAAGGAGGGAAATGGAAAACTGTTTCCATCCCAACTTCCTCATCCAATCTCACTGTCAACAGAGTATCAAGTGCTAATGAAAGGTTCCTTCAGACTGCCTTGTACTTCACTCTGAGTCACAGTATCATGACTGCTTTCACCTGCTCCTGCCAGGATAATCACCTGAAAGTTGATCAAACATATCTGAGCCTGTACAAGAGCAGTAACTGATGGAGCTGGGTGCTGTCAGGTAGGAAGACATCTTCACGCGCTGTTTGTTCTGCACTTGTCACCTCCGGATCACAGAACCTCTGGGTGCACCTTTCTTTTTTATTATGACAACACTGCAGGCCAGCAGCTTTCATTCCTGAAAGCTTGATGAAAATGCGTGATGATTTTTTGAAATATGAGAAGAAGCTGCTTATCTTTGGAAAGATGTTTTCTTTGATGCTGGTGTAAAAATGCATGGAATGCATCTAAATTCAATTAAGGAATATTTGTAGTATCACTTAACCTCTTGCAAATGCTTCCTGGCCAATTCTAAAGAGAGCTGACATTTTCTTTGAACAGAAGAAAAAAAAGGATCAGGGAGATACATATTAAAATTTACTTCTTGTGGGAATATGGTCTGGGAAGTTTCTTCCCAGAAGAGAAAAGTTTTAGGGCTGCCAACAAAATGTAATATTATGTAACATCATATCACTGCTTAAAGGTTGGATATAGAAAACATTCATTATCTGAGAAGATTTCATCTAAAGGTGCTGAGCAGGTTGTTAAGACATCAAAATTTTTTTTGTATTTCATTAAAGAATGTAACTACCAAGTAACACTGTACCCCAGTTCTTTTACTGCACAGATCTTTACCACTTCTGAATGACAACATTAAAAAGCATTTTCCCACCCATGGAGTCTTTGACTCAGATACACCATAAAAATTGGTGTGTTATTCAGAGGTGGCTTCCAGTTCATTCAATTCATTTGAGAATTTCATTACAGCTGGTGAACAGGAACATAGTGGAGAAGATCTGACAAAAGGCAGACTGTGTTAGTAGGGTGTACCTGTAACATCTCCAAGTCTGAAGGAATACAGAGCTCGTCTTGTAAGGTGGCCATTCCAATCTAAAGCAAGTCACAAGATGCTGCCAAGTGCTGTTACTATCTTACTATTTAAATATTTTACATGCCTAAAGTTATTAACACAAAAACATCTTCTTTACCCTCAGCTACCCCCATCAATACCTCTAGGAAACACTCTGGTGGTCATACTTCAGCTCTAAGGTCTCATGGTCCAGATCCTTACAGCCCAAACTCCACCTGAAGCTGAACTGCTGCTTACAGCCTTTGGGCTTTCAGGGAATCTCAAACGACAGAGAGCACCAAACAAGTGGAGATGAGGCTCTGTGGATCATGGATCTCCATGTCCAGGTCCATACTGTGTCTCTCCAGGGCTGGTGTTTTTAACATAAAGCCTTGGAGGAAGAGAGAAGGGATAGTGCAGTGCAACACAGCATTTTACTCTCCAGCTCATTCAGCTGACACTGACACCTCCAGGAAAGTAATTCCCAATGGGTATACAAGCATAAATAAAAAGTAACAGAAGCTGAACTTGTTTGGGTGTTTAGCTACATCAAGAACAAGGAAAAGTGAGCATAAAAATACTCCATGTTTTGCACTTCAAATCTCAGCTGCATTCTTCTGCTTACATGGATGATACAACTGTGACATCAATGGGCTCTTTAAAGAATGATAGTGAGCAAAGAAAATTGGAAATTTAGACAATTCTTTGCTCCAAAAATGCTTCCAAAGGAAGGGTGTGTATTTATTCTGCCAGCAGAAGGATAAGGCTGAAGGTGACAGATGAGGAATTAAGCAGCCACCTGATAACAGAAGCATTATGAAATACTATTCACAATGACAGCTGTCAGCTGTCCTTGATTACCATTTAAGAATAGTAATGGAATTCTAGCATACTGTGGACAATTTTCTCCACCACACTTCTGCACATTTGAGAAATATGGTCAGGAAATAAATGACTAAATTTTAAGCTGGCAAACACCTGCTCAAATGCACATTGCCCCAGTATCTACACACAGCCACTGCCATGAACAAAACCATTCACAACCTGTCCTGACTGAAGTTTGCTCAGATACTCATGACAAATACCCAAGTATTTACCAGATTTCCTGGAAGGGATTTACAGCCCATACTCCCAGGACAATATCATTAGTACTGGCCATTATCTACTTTTTGTACAAAGGGTCCAAGCTGTTGACCAAAGGCCATTGTATCATGAGATAAATTACTTCCTGGAATTCCCTGGATAAAGGCACTGAGAGATAATGCAATGCATAATGATCTCAGGTGGTCTTTAGACTAAGACTAAGCTTCCATAAGCAGGAGAATCTGGAATTTCCTACACTGTTTACTGAATGAGGGCAGATTTCAGTAGTTCCCAATCAGTCTGCCTTTAGCATCAAAGAAACAGCAGATCACTGGGGTTTGGAATTTTAACTCCTGGTTCCTATCAGGCTTTGTTGTAAAAAAGGAACAATCACACTTGCATATGTCTCCTGGTTCCTCCTGACAGAACATGGCAAGGTAACTAATGAACACACTAAACCATATGAAGAAACATGAGTTTTTCCAATTTGTTTTGTTTCATTTGCACAGTGTTTCTTCATAAAGATTTATCAGAAGCAGAACGCCCACTTTTGCACTGTTCCAATTAACATTGTAGGTGCTCTGCCCTCTCAACATCCAGGCCTTTTGGTTGTGTTGTGTTATCTAAGTGACTCAGACTGGGAAGATCTGTCCCTCCACAGGTTTTGGATCATCATGAACAAAATATTCTTGGTCACTTTAGTGTTTAAGCCTGAATACAAATGCATTGATACCTGATAAATACTTCACAGGTATTTAGATATTGTACCCTGCCCTAGCTGGCACAAGGATATTACATTGCATTTATTATGTAACAAAAGAACAAAGATTCCTTCCATCTGGAGCTCTTACTTCTAGTTATAAATCATATCTCTGTGGGGGATCAATAGATTTCTCTGCTTTCTCTTTTCTTCTTTAATTCTTCTGGTTTCTTCTCCCGTGTAAATCTTTCCTTCTGCAATTCCTCCTTTTTCCATCCCTCTTGGAAAGAATGCTCAAATGTTTCCCATACAAGAATACAACCTAAAAATAATGAAAATCCTTGAAAGTAGGGAATCTTATTTACTGGTGAGCTGAAGAAGCAACAAAATCAGTGGGATATAAACAGAAATAATTGACACACAGAATGGGAAAAACCATTGTGGATTTGATAAATATCTATACTAAACAGACTTACATGTAATTTGCCTGAGATTTAAGACCTTTTGATAGCCTAATCTAAAAGTTAAACATCCCTGGAACGGGGAAGAGATGTTGATTGGACAGGGAGGATATCAAAGGAAGAAGGTCCTTGCATATGGAGAAATGTAGGCAAAGTGAAGTGATTGGCAGGTAACAAGAATCAGTACAAGGACAGTTTCACTCAAACTGGACATAACATAAAATAAGAGGACACAGCATGGCAGAAGAGCTTAGCAAGAATTAAAATAAAGAAAAGGATGGAGCAGTATTAAGTTTGCTACCAATAATTTTACAAGTGATCTGAACAAGCTAGGAAAGAATTTGGCTTCTTTATTATAATCTGCCTAAAAGTAGGTTAAAGAGACTTTTACAGCAGTAAAAACTAATAAAACAAAACACATTCTGTGCTACAAAACTTGCCAAGAAATCTCCTCCTGATGAGCAAGTGCAATTTCATCTTTTGGGTCTCTCCTGGCTGCTTAGGTCTCAGTGCTCAGCAACTCTTAGAGAGAGTTAGAGCAGCAGTAAAAATACAGACATAATATTAAAAATATAATAAATATAAATATCCTAATATTTACATACAAAGGAAAATCTCCATCTTCACTTAACCTTCTCAGTGGGCGTAAGAAAAACTTTCTCTGAATCTGTTTTGTTCTAGTACAAATCACCATTTAAAGTACTCTTTCAATGACTGAATAAAAGTAAATAAACACCAAGTCAAATATTTTTCTCTAGCACTAGGTTTAAGAAGTGTAGTATATCACTTTTCTTTAAATAGCCACCTAAATACAAAAATTTTTCATTTCTTTACTTAAGAGAAATGTCAAAGTGAAAATATCTTTAACAATAGCATCCTTATTCCTTAGCAGTTAAAAAGTAAAGCCACCTTCAAGAGATCAGTAAAAAAAAATAACAATAATTTGAACTGCAAGAAAATTCTACTGTTGGAAGTTCTAAGAACGTAATTGTGAAAATGAGCAATAAGCAAAATTTCCAGTTAAACACATTTGGAAATGAAGTACACTGATTAGTTACAGTGTCAAACAAAAGCAAAAGAAAAAAACAAGCAGCCCTCAATTTAGAAATTCAACATTTTTTTATATTATTGAAAGCATTTTCAGGGAACTCATCATCTTACACCTGTTCTAGCAATAGCCTCAAACAATAAAGGTGTCACCTTTGGATTTCAAAGCACTATTTAAAAGAAAAAGACAACATAAAAACGCTTTTGATGAAGCCAGAGGAAACAATTTATGTGTGTAAAGACTGGAGTTAATCAAAATAAGTATTTCTAAGATGGTTAGGAGGCACTACAAAAGCAATGAACAAAATTTCCTCACTAGCAGAAGATTATGGTTTACAGTAGAGAATGCAGTATCTACAGAGGGCAGTGCTCTTGGACAAGGCTGTCCAGACCTCCCACTAAAATACCTTCTCTGCAGGAGTTCACAGCTTCCTCAAACTGTAATCATATGGCCTGAGAGGCTTGAAAACTGCTAAGGCTGAAATTTTAGAGAAATGTTGGCCCAACAAAATTCTGCTTTTCTCCAGGACTGGGAGGATGAATACACTTCTTTCCCTATTCCCTCCTCCCCCCATCTTTTACATTTTAAATAAAAACTACCTTTTACAGCTGCTTGGTGGAGATGCTGCTGCTGCCTCCATGACTCACATCAGGATTTGGAAACATGGCACAGTAGTTGCCATAGCATCAATATTCTGTTGTTTTTGTGAAAATGCCCACAAATTCAGCCAAGTTATGAGTTTCTGCACATCTACCCACACAGACTGAGCGGAAATTTTGACTGCAGAGCAAATAATAAGTAGCAAAGCTGGATCCCTTGAAACCTGTTGGGGCAGCTGGAGTGTGTGTACCTCGTCCTCCTGAATCACAGGTCCATCCCTGGCAGGGCTTGGTGTGCCTTTCTTTCTGTGTGCACCTACCAGGCCCACTAGCAAGGAAAGCTGCATGTTTTCTCCTGCTTGTGCCTTTTATTGCCTCTGTCTGCTATGCCCACTCTCCTTGGTCATGGTTAGAAAGGAAAACTGCAAGTTATCCCAGAGGAGTGAGAACCAGGCAGAAAAGTTTAAGGACAATTGGATAAAGAAGTTCAATTACAAAATTCACAGTGGATGCTGGGCCAAATAATGAAGAACAACCAACAGCAGCAGATTATCCAGTGCATCCATGGCTTTTGTCTTTGCCAGTGTCTCAAGCAATCAGCATGTTTCTAGGTGCAGCTTTACAATCACCTTTCCAACAAATTCTCACTTCCTTCCACAGGATGGCATTACAAAAATTAAGGCTGGAAAAACTCAGCACTCTGGCATCCTTCCATAACTTTGTTTCAGCACCTTGGTAGTTTTGGACCATTAGAAGATCATCTACATGAAGCCATTTCATTCCATGTACCAAGAGGCCAACAGGCTGGGAGCCCATTACAGCTGGAATGAGAATGCCATCTTTAAGAAACTCCCTCGCTTACAGCAGGAAAGTCAGGCAGTGCATGAGGAAAGTTTAAAATGTGGTCATAAAATTAAAAAAATATAATCCTTGAGGGTTGGAGTCTGGTCAGTTTTGGCCACAACCTCTATGATGCTGAAAAGATTACTCTGAACTTTGCACTGCTGAACTCTGACTGTCTGGCCCTTACTTTCTGAAAACCCAGATTGCTGGAGATCACAGATTTGATTTATGAAAGGGCTCAGAATCCAGAACTGCTGGAGTTGGCCACAGATCTGCTTTCTCTACAAGAAGTGTAAAGTAATCTGAAACGTAAGAGGTGTAAGGCATCTTGAATTAATAAAATTGATCACTTTTACCTTGCATTTCGCCATTTTTTCTGCCCTCATCCATTAAATAACAAAAATACTTTCAAACAGTTTTTAATCAAAGGATTAATAAACCACCCTCTTATGGTAGTGCTATAGAAAGATACTTGAGGAAGTTGAAAATCAGGCATTCAGTGCTGGACAGGATGGTGTGCAGCAAATAACTCAGTGGTATACACTGAGCAATTCAGATAAAAAGAAACATTTCATAAAGCTCCTATTCAGCAACCCCTTTTGTATATGTTAAAGGCACAGAAATCTCAGAGAAAAAAGTAGCTATGCAATCATGTAATTTAATATCCCTGTCAGGATGATGATGAACAATTGAAAAAATAACCAGAATTAGGATTGCCTATGTTTTCTATTTTCTCTGTGTTTGACTTTACAGCCTTAACACTCTTGTAACAAAGCATATGATATACTGACTTACCAAAAATCCATTTTTCCAATATGAGCATTTCCATGTCAGGGATTTGTAAACACTATTTTTTTGTATTGAAGTCGTACTAACTTTAGAAAAATCAGGAGCTTTAAAAAGTCACAGATGACTACATTCAAAAATATTAGTTTATTATAAATTTCTAGTAATTTGTAATACTGAACCTGCCTTTCAAAAACACATGCAAATGTTATAATTTATCACAAAATGGTGCAAGACCACATCCAGTGACCCACTTTGGAGGGTGTGGGGGTAGAGGCCAGGAATCTGAAAATATCCACTTTAAAATGTCTCCCTTCTTTAACTTGGATCAATTAAGGAAATGATTTGCCATTAAACTATGGCTCTCCCACACACCATTTAAATACACACTTGACTCCCATTGAAATGGTCATTTCAACTTAAATTAGATTGAACTGTGCATAAACAAAAGGCTACTGGAGAGCACAAAACTCCCATAGCACCCTCTGCTGATAAAGAGGGAACGGGATTAACATTCAGATGGAGCAATTCCACAGAACAGGCAAAGTAACAGAGGAAAGTGAAAATGGGTTTTCATTGCGGTTCAGAATTTAAGCTGCTGCTTTATAAAGGGACCCTTTCAAGACATTACACTCAAAGGCCCAATCCTGCAGTCCTTACTCTGGCAAAATTCCAGCTGAAGTCAATGGGAATATTGCCTGTGTAAGGACTATTCAAAATTAGTCAAACTGTCTGAATATCATTCAATCAGCTCTAATCACTGCATTGAGAATAAAGGCCGTAATTTTAGCAGTTTTTGTCACTTTAAATTCTTCAACAAATAGTTGCATTATTCTCTGTAAATCATCTTGCCAAGCAGTATTTGTCAAATAATTGGACAATTTTTTTCCATCAACCATTGAATAAATTATGAATAACAAGCACTGATTTAACCATGTGACTCCCATCAGTCAATTCTTAAGTTTCCTATGAAGGGCTTAACTGGAGGTTTTATTGGTGGCTTAAACATTAGAGAAAATCTCATTCAACAAGAACTACTCAGCAACCTTTCCATCAGTATTGACAACACTAAAACTGAATGGCAATTTACTTTTTTAATTGTATGGACTACCATAAATGTAGCATGTTTTTGACAGAATGTCTGATTTTACTCATTCTTCCAAATCCAAAGTATAATTTTAGGAAAAAAATATGCAAAACTCTACTTAAGAGAGATGATATATGTAAAGAGATTTAATAATATTTGTCAAATCAACAGATATACTTGGAATAAATATTTATTTTCTCTCAGGCCCATAAGCCTCACACAGGCACAATAGCTTCACATTAGCAACAGCATTTGTGTCTCCTATTCAACAAATATTATGCTGGTTCTTTCACCTCTGACAAATTCTAACTAGAAATATGAGAGCCATTGGGAAATTTTACTCTCTGTTAACAAAAAAATTAAACTAGAAAATAAATACATATTTAAACAGGCATTTCATAGGCATTTAAAATAAAAAAAAAAATCTCTATTTAAAAAATAGAAAGAAAAATTAATTTAAAATGAGAAATACTAGGCATCAACATGCACCAATAGCCTAGTGACCAGTATCTAAAATATTAAGTGACTTCTGGTTTAGAAGAAGAAACAGCTCCTTTGAAAGGTCTATTATTGTGCAATACAGTGCTAGGAGAAAAAACTTGGGTTTATCAGAGCTTGTGTGGCAGCTCTAGTCACTGTGACTTGGAACAAATAATCTGGATATTAATGATGGCATCTGACACTGTTCTTCAGTAGCACCTGTCCCTCTGAATGGCACAAACCCTGTCATGCTGATCCCACCCAAGGCAAGGATGGCCAAGCACAGGCACAGCCAGGGCCCCAGGTATCCCTCTCCTCCTCCTCCTCTCTGGGATGAGCACATGGGCTCCTTCAACGACTTTTCACTCAGGCCAAAACACACAAAAATCAGTAAGAGTCTGAGGAGGCAAGGGCAAATGAGAAGGTGAGAGAAGAAGAGGGTAATGAGCATTTATAAAGTGATGGTGACTGGTAAAACAAATGAAAACCTCACAGTGAAAAATGAATTATAGAAGGTATCACTGTTCTATGCAGTGGCTTGCCCTACAGAAGCAGCAGGGATTCCCTCTCTCTCTCTCCCTTGTGTGGAGATAACTATTTGCACGGGTTTTTGACTCATTAACTCTCATTAACTTTGTGTTTGCCTCTCATTAATTCACCTTTTATTTCAGGTAGTATCAGGAAGTGCAATTACCTGCACCAAGTACATTTTCACTGCAGAAGTTATTTAGCTGGTAACTGTGTTTATAATTAAGTGGTTTAACACAACTTTATTACATATTTTCATCTGTTCACAACCTTGCCAAACTTGAGTTGTTTTCCATGCCAGGTTTCGGTCTTGGGAAGAAAGTTTTCTGGAAGATTTATGTAAAAGCCTTCTGTGTGACTGGAAAAACTATTTTGTCTGCATTCAAGACATTTGTGCCTTTCTCAGATATTGTTGGTGCAGAAATTGCAGAAAAAAGAGATAAAATTAGGGTGTGTCCTTCTACATGTGCTCAAGGGAGTCTTGTGAGAGTTGGCAGATTTAAAGCTTCTGCCTTTAGCATGTTCCATCTTCCCAGAGCTCTGAAAATGAAACCACTTTGACCACATTTTACCCCCAGCAGCTGACCAGCCTCTATTTCTGTCCTGGTAGTCTACACAGAATGTTTTCTGCACCACTGCAGGAAAACACAGGCACCAGGATCAGAAAAACTGTGGCTTTTACAAAGCAGGGCAGTGTACACAGATCTGTGGACTGTTTTTACACAGATCTGGGGATCCACAGCAGGGCAGTACAACCTGGGCAGCTCAACCACATCACCAAGCCTGCCTTGAGCTCAGTGTGGGCCATCCACAAAGCATTAACTTAGTGTTCCAGAAGGATTTTGTAGGTCCCAGTAAGCTGCATGATGCAGAGAGTTAGAGGCAAAAGGCAGGTTCCCAACCTTGAAGCTGATTTGGGCACATGGCAGAGGAGCAGAAACACCTTGACAGCTGTATGGATTTTGAACTGCTTCCTGCACTCTCAGTGCCCCCTTTTGCTCTGTGGTGCCAAGGTAGAATAGTTTAAAAAGCCCTCCCTGATGCCAATGGAGTATAGAACTGGAACTGGGAAAAGGTAGAAGAAAGGGCTAGAATAAAGCAGACTGGGATATAACAGAAGAAATCTGCATCCTACAGCAAAAATTAGAAATCAACTTTGGATTGACTATAAAAACTGATCCCAAACAGCACTCAAAGAAGCCCACATCTCTAAACACACACCCTCTAGCCTTTGCACAGCCTTGTTTTTATAATTGTGTCAGTCTTCTGCTCTAGGTCTCTGCTATAATTGCCCTGGTTTTCATATTAAAAACATATTGGGGTAAGTTCTCTGCTGGTGTAAACTGGCAGAGTGCCACTGAGTCTCATGGAGCTGTGCCAATTTTCATCAGCTGCAAATCTGGACCATTCTTGCTAATTTACTTGTAAAGAAGCTCCCCACATGCCTCTAATCATTTCTATTTTCCCCCTTGACCATTCCTGTGTTTGAGGTTGGGTTTTTATCCTAGAAACATGGTGAGAAAATGCTTTATTTTGTTTCATCAGCAAATTGGGATGTCGTTAGCCACCACTTCTAGCCTCTCCTCCAAAATCAGATTCCCAATCAGGTGCAGCACAAAAAGGCCTGTGATGCATCCATGGTTTGGGAAGGTGCAGGAAGGGACACACAGAGGGCAGCTCAGGGAGTAAGACCTGGTGTGTCAGAAAATGAGGTGGCCCCATGCTCTGTCTCTGTGGTAGTTTAAATGCATCTACAATGATCCTTGGACATCCTGCTGACTGATTTATTTTCCTGAGGAAATCTTTTGCTTTCTATCACTAACCTAGTTTTCCCCCTCATTGGCTTTATTTGTCTCACCTTAACTATTAAGTTTTTATTTTTATGCTGAGCTGTGCTACTAGCTTCTCTAGAAAAACTTTGTCTGGTATTTTTTGTGGAACTCATGTCTTTTTGTTAAAACTATATATGTACTTGTAAACTTCTCCATTAAATTCTTAATCTTTGAAATACGTTATAAGGCTGGAGCAGCAAGATATACTGTTGCAAAAATCGGGGATATTTTTCCTTAGAATTATACTCTATCCAGGCTCTTTGCAGATTTGGGTCTTTTGTCTTCAAGGACTTCATCAATTGAGTGTCCTGACACCAAAAGAAATTCACCATTGTAATTCCTGGAAGCATTCTCAGAACCACTTACCCCAACACAGTTTTGTATGAAGCTGGCTACCTCCAGTTTTCCTCTATTGTATCACATTTTTCCTGATTAATTACCTAACTTTTAATAGGAATTCAGTTAGCAATTCTTTAGCTCCTTCAGATTCCTTGGACGAATGCCACATGTTCTGACTTTCACTGTCATTTAATTCCGTGGGTTGTTGCAAACCCTGTATATACATCACTGCTTTTGGCAGCACTTGCTCTTTGTAAACAGCAAATGATAAGGCAAGTGGTTCCTTACAATCTGCTCTGCTGAAGTTCTAAGCCACCAAAACACTTTCTTTCTGCATAAGATCTTTGTCTTCTCACTTTGTTCCCTCCGTGCCTTGCTGACTCCTCATGAATTTTCAGCACATTATCACTATAAACCTTCTTCAAATTCCCTCTGAATATTTGAGCTTAATTACACTTGTATTACAAGGAAATGGCTTTGAAGGAATAATAAACCCCTATTTTTTAAAAATACACACCAATGTTGTCATCTACCTTTACTCACATTCTCCTTAAAATCCCACCAGAGAAGAAAACAGCCTTTGCTTTGTGCTCTTTGCTGTCACTCATGACCTATTCAAGGTAGAATTTAGCCCATATTTTCTCTCGTGGTCCTATGCACTCCTCACTTTTCTTGTCTAAAAAAAACCCCTATGGGATTTATGGAACAGCTTCCCACTTCCACATCCCAATCTCTTTCTTACACAGTATAGAGAAATGAATTATTGCACCTCATTGATTTTTTAACTTAGCACCATATTTCACAAGTGATAAATTTCACCTGCATTATCCTGATGCCAGACATTAACCCCTACTCAGAGTTTCCTTTAAGCTCCTTATATCAGTATTTTCAAGTTTTATTATTTTACGGAAATGTTCTTCTTTAGAGGTGTCTTTTCCCCTTGCTGCACCACAGATGCAGTTGTTTATTGTGTCTTCTGTTGTTGGGGGTATATTGCAAAGATTAGAGGTCTGAGCACTTAAGAAACGGAACATTCTCATCTGCAAATACAAGAAGAAAAGCAAAATTATAGGAAAAAAATCCTTTCTTGTCAAGATTGGTATTTGCTGCATACACTTTTGTTCTCTGAGGAAATAAGCAAGAATAAGAAATATTTTTGCTTTGTATAAATTGGTGAAACAAAGAACAGAACACTATTTCTCAAGTACATTAATTTTTTTGAGTTGAGAATTTGTATAATGCACAGGATAATGCATTTGCATAATGCAAAAAAGGAAAATATTCTAGGCCTAGTCAAATGTCTCAAGAGTGGTCTGACAAACCCAATCTATTCAGATTAGCAACAGAAATTGAGGGATGACTTGATGACATCGTTAATGTATCTTTTCAAGGAGAAAATAATACTGGTTAATAAAGAGCTCTTCAGCCTAGCTGAGAGACACATAAAAAGAGCAAATGGCTAGAAGCTGATGCCAGACAAATTCAAATGAGATATAATAAAGAGTAACAGTCAGGGTGATTAATCACTTGAAAAAACAACCTCCCCCAAGTTATGAAATTTTTACATGAAAACTCAATGGCTTTCTGAAATACTTGATTTAAACAAATGGTTTAAGTTCTAAACTGCATAAAATTCCTTGCACAATCTTAGAAGGTTGAAGTGGGTGATCAAACCGTGCCTCAAACCAGGAAGTTTTAACATGTGGCAACTTCCAGAATCACACAACCATTCATAACTACTGCTGGTTTTCTGTAACTGTCTTTTTTGGGTTCTCTTAAAATGCCAAGTTTGTGAAACCATTTTCTAACCCTCAGTCTTGTTACACAAAAGGTTAATTTCCCTTCAGACATATCAGGTAAAAAGCAGGTGAAAGTTGTATCTAAAAAAGCACTCCTGTTTCAAATAACATTTAACATAAAGAGAGAGAGAGAGAAGAGGGAAAAAAAGACACAAACACCAGCTCTGGAAGTATTAAAAGCATGCTCTGAAAACCTCTGTGATGACAGTTTGAAGAAAGCAGCTTTTATGTGCTACTGAGCCCATCTCTACAATGTCTTTTAAATGCAACTGTTTACCTAGAAAATATCAGCAAGGGCCAGAATCTGGACTAGATGAGGCACCTTTTGATTGCAGACAGTGAACTGAATCTTTAACTAATAAATTGTTCCACACCTTTGTCTGAAACAAGAAAAGCAAAGGTCTTCACTTTCTCACAAGAATGCACAAGCCCCCTCAAAAGCAGTATGGTTTTCTACATCTAAGTCTCAGTATTTGTTGACTTAAAGAGTTTGTATGAATGACAATGCACATCACTGGTTTGTTACTTCTGTCATCTGTGCTACTGAGTGTACCTTGGCTCAGATCAAAGTTGAAAGCTTCTTAAAAGATACACAAACCACAATGTGACAAATAGCATGCTTTGTTTGACACAGCAAACAAGAAATTACTTTCATCAACCCAGGGAAAGAATCCTGTGTTTTCAGTGCTAATTCTGAAGGCTGCAGTGATGGAACCAGAGATTTACTTCATCCCCAAGGAATGAGGACCTCTCCAAAGACAAACAGAAAGGAAGAAACAATATCAGTGCATTAAATGCTGGCAATGGTACGAATTCAAGGCTTGCACTCTATGGTACACATTTGCAGAAAAATCACCCTTTACACAATTAAACGGATTTCCCACAAAGCAAAAAACATCTCCATTGAGCAAATATTAATCTGACCGGAAATTACAGATGAGAACATACACAGCACTTCACAAATAGATCCAAAACTAAACATTCCCACATCTACCACATTGCACAGCCTCGTACCACACATGGTTAATGCACAGGCATCAGAAATACTGCAAACAAAATGTTTTGGGTTTTTTACAGCAACATTACCTAAACAATTGCCAGTGCATTCTCATAAAATATTTGAAAGTTTTCACAAACATAAAGCACTTCAGATCAATAAATCCTTACTCTATGTGCACTACTGGAGTAACAAGATTTTCACTAAGACATATGGTCAATAAAAATCAATGGTTACATGTGAAATCACATTTTGGTTGGAATCTAATTTGATCCAAGAATGTATATCTACAAATTTCCCTTTAAATTAAGCTTTCTCTCCCTGAGCAGGAAGTAATATTTACTCAACAGAACAAAGTTTCAATTCAACTACGAACAAGTGACAGCCTTTCCACTGACTTGTAAGGGTTTTAAATGAGACCTAATAACATCTCTACTACCCTTACAAACTAAAATTGCTCAGCTTTCCTACTGAGTCAGAAGCACATGCCTGAAAGTTAAGAGAAATTCACAGAAAATGCAAACAGTAAGCAAATAGCATAACAATGACAAATACATAGTATGCCTGTGTACAAATAATATGTATTTCATACATGTGAACAAAGAGCAAATGAGGTAAAACATTTTCAAACTGCTGAGAAGAAAGGGCAGACACTCTATTTTTGTAATTAAGGATGTCTGACGCAGTTCTCTTAAAACAGCCTTTAACAGGGCAACCACAAAGCTCTGTGACACGGCGCTCCTGGCTGAGCCAAAAGCAGGGCTCACATGTGCAGATTTGCCAAAACCTGCCCTCCTCAGCCAAAAGAAGTATTTCAAGCTGGAATTCCTCTTTAGTGCGTTCAGACTCAGCTCTCATTGTTTATGGCAGCAGTGCACTTGGTTCTCAGAAGAAATACTGGCTTGTAGACTTCCAGTAGCATAAATGTCCTGATTTCCACCAGGAGGAAAGATCTATATGTTTACAAATGCAAAGGTTTACCCATCCTACTCAATGTCTACAGCCTGGAGCCTGTTTGGAGGCAGTGATAGAGCCCAGCATCCCTGGAACAATCCTGCCTCACAACCCTTTCAGGGATAAGCTTAGGGCAGGTAGAGCCCTCCCCATGCTCACTGCTCACCACACAGGCTTTACTTATTGTGTCAATGCACATTTTTATAACATGTTCTTTTAGAAACCACCATTCAGTTTGAACCACCCTGCACAATAGTATTACTTTCCTTTCACTTATATTCATATTTTTATTACACTTTTTTAACATGAGTAAGTGCAAAAACACATTACAGGCAGAAAGTTTCATGACATAAAGACACCATATCAGTGAAACTCATTACAGTTGCTACACTAAAATTTTTGCTTCAAACTTTTGCCCCAGCATTGCTCTTTCTGTATCAAATTCATTCAGCCCACAAAATATAATAGCTCTCCCTGAAAAGTTACTCTCCTGCCACTGATGACAGCAGGCTATCTGCCTTTGCTAGTTAGCAATACCATGCCCAGTTGCAGCTCTACAAGAAGAAAATAAATTGGTTCTTTGGCTGGTGCATTTCATTCTAGAAGAACAGAAGCTATTAAATCTGTGTCTTACTTTTAAAATTTACTGCACCGTACAGCACCTCAATTGAGTGCAGCTAATCTGTGTCTTAAATCCTCATTTTTCCTAAGTCTTCTTCAAAAGGATTCTGTAAAAGCCAATCATTCTAGACAGATCTGGGATTTCAGCACTATTTAAACATACAATTAACATTTAAAAATTATACACATGGATAAAACCAGGTATCATTAGTTACTTATTAGTCACCTTCAAAACAGGCAGCATGTTCATTATGTTAATGTCCTTGGAGTGTTTAAAGCAACCTTTTGCATTTGAAGTGGAGGCTCATGGTAAAAGGTGGCACTTAATAAGAAATGGCAATTACTAAGGCATGTTACTTTTCAGAAGACTGCAGTATGAATTTTAATTTCTTCCTGGCCATGTATCAGCTAAGGCTAACACAGGTCTTTTAGTTTAGAAGCAGTTGGAAGTACAGCAAAAGTGAAAACCAAAATAAGAGACGACACTAATCTTCTCTGAGTTTCAATTAAGGCCCAGCACCTCTGGATTAAAGGCTTATTTTAAGAAAAAGCCTTAATTAAGCATACATGTGTATAGGATCACCTTAATGATGTATGACAGAAATAGAAGAGATGGCAAACATTTGAAAAGAAGCTTATTAGCAGCTTTAGGAAATTCAGTCTTAAATTCTAAAAAAAAAAATTAATGCAATACTGAAAAGACAGAAGAATGATGAATCATGTTCAAGCATAAAACTGAAACCAAAACAGATACAAGAGAGGTTATTTTTGGTATCTTTATATTGAAATGTATACATATTCATGATTTTTCTACACATCAGTGGGTTGGGTTTTGAAAATATAACAGCATTTAAACTTTCATTTAAATTGTAGACAGCAGAAAATCAACTCTTCTACTTTATTTCCTAATTAAAATTTATTACTAAATATCTCTAAAAGTTTATGTTTTAAAATATCCCCTAATCATATTACTGAGTCAGGTTGAGGGTCAGGCTAACTCACAAGTTCACTTTAAAAACCGCTATTTTATCTTTTTATTCCTGCCTTCGGAAACAATCAGTGATTTAATGTCATTTTAAAGATAGCCACTTCAGCTGCTTCTTACATCTTCCCTACCGTACAGAGAGGTATTCTCATTTGCAGATTTGACTTCAAAGTAATTACTTGTAATTACAGAGAAGTGCATCCAGTGGATTAATCACTCCATTTATATGCTGCTCAAAAGATTATTCTCAGGACAGTCTCACTGCTTTTGCTCAGAAAATGTCACTTCCACAGGAAAACAAATCTCTCCAGTCAGCAGCAGCTGAGAAGGACCCTAACAAGTATTTAAACTCAAAAAATTAAAGAAATGGTACACCTGGATTTGAGGCAACATCTGTGCCTGTCCTCCTTACGAAAAATAAGGCCCACCAAGTGAGGACCAGGAAAATGGCCAGAGGAAGCCTACACTGCTGTTAGAAGGATTTTCACACAATTCTGGATCTGAAAGAAACACATCAGTGCTAATCAGAGGCATGGGTAGTGCTTCTGGCTCAGGGAGCTGCACTTCAAAATGTGGGAAGTCCCTGAAGAGCTGATGTTGTATTAAATGCATTCTTACCATCTCCCTGAGCCATTTTCTTTCTTGCTTTGAACAAAAATGGGACACTCGGTGACAAAGATCGTTGTTTGATCCATATGGATACCACCCATCTGTCCTCTCTATAAAGATTTCTTTCAGGGGTGACTCTCTAATAGAGTTGCCAAAGACACAGATCACCAACATGGCAAGGAGGAAGCTGGGGAGGGCTCTGGAGCACAAGTCCTGTGGGAAGCAGCTGAGGGAGGTGGGAATGAAGAGCCCAGAGAAAACAAGGCTCAGGGGGGAATCTCATTGTTCTCCACAAGTACCTGAGAGGAGGTTGTAGCCAGGTGAGGGTCAGTCCCCTCTTCCAGGTAAGAAGCAAGTGCCATAGCCACAGTTTCTTTGCAGCACGGACACAGCCCCTCTTGAGCTGGGACTGCTGAAGCCCAGGGCTGGCTGTGGCAGCAGAGGAACAACCACACACTGAAAACTTCAGATCTGGGGTCCCAAGTATGGGAAGGACATGGACCTGCAGGACAGAGTCCAGAGGATGTCACAGAGATGGTCAGGTGGCTGGAGCACCTCTGCTGTGGAGACAGGCTGAGTGTTGGAGCTGTTGGAGCTGTTCAGCCTAGAGAAGGGAAGGCTCCAGGGAGACCTTATAGCACCTTCAAGTGCCTTAAGGGACAGCTGGAAAAGGACAATTTACAGGGGAATGGAGTGATAGGACAAGGAAAAAAATGTCTTCAAGCTGAAAAAGCGTAGATTTAGTTTAGCTATTAGGAAGAAACTCTTTATTGAGAGGGTGGTGAGGCCCTGGCACAGGTTGTCCAGAGAAGCAGTGGATGTCCCATTCCTGGAAGTGTTTGAGAACAGGTTGGATGGGGCTCTGAGCAACCTGAAGTTGAAGGTGTCCCCAGCCATGGCAGGGAGGTAGAACAAGGTGATCCTCAGGACCCCTTCCAAATTAAACCTTGCTGTGACTGTGAAGCAGCACGGCCCTGTGTGCAGTGGCTCCCGTTTGTCACAGCTCAGGGCTCTCCTGTTTGTCACAGCTCAGGGCTCTCTCTCCATCCCCTGCAGTCTCTGGTACCAAGTCATGTCCTCCTGCTGTGCCAGAGAGGATGTTGGGGTCACAGGGGAGCAGCTTCAGCCCCAAAGGGGCTGCCAGCATCATCCCTGCTCTGTGTATCACAGGCTTCCCTGTCTACAGCAAACTAATCTTGCAGAACAGCTCTGTGGGGTTTATTGCTACAGCCACACCTTTTCCTCAGTTCAGCCTGAAATTTGTGATTCTTGCCATTTGTTTTGAATCCAGTCCCTGTACATTGCAGGCAGCCCACTGAGGGTGAAATGAGGCTGACAGGAGAGAAACAGACTTGGGGATTTATGGATCCAAAGTTAACTTCTGAGCCTGGAACAGATGTTAAGCTCTTTCCCATGGGATCTCGAGGAGAAAACAACAGAAATTGTAGGTTTCTTGTCTGCTATTGATGAGGCTGCTTCTCCTCAGAAATATTATTGAAGCCCTTTTTACATCTTTGTTTGTAAAGGAACACTATCCTTGTCAAATCATCTAAAGATTATCAATGGAACATCATGATTTTACATGGTATTGCTTCCCATCTCATAAAATAAAGGGTAAGTGTGAGCAGAAATGGAGGAACAGGTAGATAAGCCCATTCCCTGTGTAAAAATTATACATTCTTGTTTATATTCAGTGTTCTGGAAGGCAAAATTAGCCTCTGGGATTGTCTTTAATTATATGAAATTAAAATGTGTTTGGGCATGCCAAAGTTTTATGGCTCATAATGAGTTTATTGAATATAATAATTATAGGCCCAGTAATTAAAATTACTGCTATTTTATTAATATAAATGATAAATCAAAGATTTCATTTGACTTTCTATAAGTTAAAACTAGGATGTGTCAGAAACATCAATCCTGAATTTCATATTACAGTAATTGCATGCTAGGCTTCAACTACTGAACTTGTATGCATATAAAGGCATTTAACAATTCAAAAAAGTGCAGCATTTCTTTTAATTTACTATAATATGTATGGTTTTAGATCATTTATAACAATAATTATTCGAGATTGGTTGGGCTTTTTTGCTTTTTAGGGCTGCTCCTCCAAACAAGTGATGAGAGCAGTTTCTGCAGTGGCTCTACAGGATCATACACTACACAGTCAGCAGCTGCAGGATCTTTTATTAGCAGATTCTTCCATGTCAAGGACAAGGAATACCAAGAACTTTTACAAATCCCATGAAAAAAAGAAATAGTCAGAATAACAGTAGATAGTGGACTAAGAAAAAGAGCAACAAAGCAAGGAAAATGCAGAAAAGGAGTATTTTCTTCACTGCAGTCCTCCACAGCTGACATTAGGTAAACCAATCTGATTTGTAATTTTTGTTTTTATTAAAATAAGCTAAAATATGGAAGCTAAGCTTTCTGTTCAGTAAGATGATTTAATGCTGAACAGCATAATGTCTCGTTTAAAAATTTGTCAAAATTCAGCAGTTTAAGCCGTTAGGTAAAAAATGGAATTGCCATCAGTGGCTTAAATGCATCTTTTCACACCTGAAATGCATTTAAAATATTATTCTTGTGGCAATGAAGGTAAAAAAGTGAAAATAGTGCATCTCAATGAAGACAAATCCTTCATTAGAAGCAAGAAGTACTTTTAATGTCTGTTGACTGTCATAACATTTTTACATTTTATTTTCAAGAAAATAACAGAGATTTTGATACTATATTTAGCTGGGAGAAGATTCTATCATTAAGATTTTTTTAAGTCTATTTGAAATGGTCTGGTTTATTCCTTATTCTGTAAAAAGACATTTACTAATGCTGCATGAAATGCATTCTTTGTTAATATATACCCAGCTTTGCTCAAAGTTAAAAAGGTTTGTTTTCACAATGGTCCTGGGGCTAAACCAGGGAAGAATTAACACCTGTAGCTAAGTACCTTTTTCAAATTTAGAAGCAAACATGCAGCAAGATAAAAGTCACAGATGTGAGGGCTTGGAATGATGCCTGGTGAGAAAACTCACTTTCAAATAGTGTTATAATAATACAGTTGTGGAGCAGCGACAGATGATATTGCTTAGAAAAACAAAACCAGGGAGCATCTGAACAGACCAGGAGACCAAATGTGCTTCCTGCCTCTCAGTTTCAGTCCTCTATTTCTTTTTTCTAAAGATTTCAACAGTATTTTTGCCATGAACATCTTCTTGTGTCCATCCTTTCTGTTGCCTTGATCAGGCATTACTTAAAGAATCTTCTGGCTCCAAAATTTGCAGGTTTGAGCATAATGAACTTTCATCATCGTTAATAACTGTTTTATTTATAGAAATGCCCTCAGGCCTCCCTGAAGATCAGGTTGCCTTTGCCACTGTCACAGCAGTCCCAGCTCCAGAGGGAACCCATCAAACCAGGGAAACTCCATCCAAGCACCTCTGCCTTTGGAACCAGCTCAAGGTTCAGAGGGAAACTTCAGATAATGCTCAACAAGTGAGTGCAACCAGTGACAGGACAAAAGCAATAGGATGGGGCAATCAGCACTGTATTTACAGGTTTATAGTTCTAAAGCTGGGAGGGCTTTTTCTTTGGTTCATTTGGAAGAGAGGATAGCAGGGCAAAAACAGAAGAGAGGTATTGGGGTTAACAGGATCATCAATAATGAGTGATTATGGAAGCTGAATGCTGAGGTGAAAAAATGCAGCCCAAGTGTGAGCATGTTTTCTGCTATTATTAGAAAGACTAAGTATTTTCTCTTTAAATCACAGCATTGACTGAATTCTCCCACATGGATGTTTGTGCAAGGGATTCAAAAGAAATATTTTTTGAAATTTCAATTGTTCCTGGAATTTACTTTGTAGAATTTTCACCACTATTCTCACCTTATTTCAAAATGCATGTGTCAAACTTTCTCTTCCTTAATAAGGATTGTGTGGTTTAAACTTTAAAACTGCAAAACAACTTTGAAAATGTAATTTAATGCAACATTTTCTCCTTGAGTTTATGAGTAATCAAATAAAGTTTCACAGGTCTCTATCATTCCTTTTTTTTCAATAGGGGCTTGATTCCTAAAATCCAGCAGTAATAATTGAAAGGTTAATGCATGTAAACACTTCAATAAGGTTCATTTTAGGATAAATAACTTGTTTGCAAATGGGTGTGTCAGTAAATGGGTTGGGCTTTTAAATTTGATGCATAAGGATGAAAACCCTTGGATGTCTTGAGCTGTGATAAATGTAGGTTTTCACTGCTTGTATTTTTTCAAAGTGCTGCTCTGAGAATATCTCCATAGAGCTTTTTGCTTTGACCACACATCCCTCCTTGTGTCCTCCTGCCAGTTTTCCTTCAGAAACTCTGTTGTATAAAAGCTTTCCTTCTAAACACCTGTATAACCTGTCTCTCACAAGTGTCCCATCTGGTTTGTATTATTTAGAAGTTCAATTTTGCTGCCAATCTCTTCTTGTTTGGCAGTTTAAATAATCCATTTGTGAAAGCTTTAAATAAGCATTTTCTCTTACCCTGGGGGTATACAGAAGGCTTTCCACAAAGCCATCTCATTCTCTCCCTTAAAACAGTCTCTGACCACACTGCTTGGAAAGAAATCAAGAGTAGGCATTTTTTAGATTGTGATACTGTCTTTCATGCTGTAATTGCTTTGCTTTCTTGTTCACTCCCCCTGTACCCAGATTTTCTCTGTGCACAGAGGCCATCCCTCCATATCTTGGGCTATCAAAATGGGATAACAAAAGGTGGGGTCTATGTGAACCAAACCACATGTAGGGAAATCATTCCCCACGTTTTTCCAAGAGCATAAACTGACCCAGCTTGAAACCTCAAAGCCATCCTGTTGTTCTAAAATATGGATTCAGATTGATTTATGTTTGAAAGATGTCATGACCTCACAAGGAAGTAGGTTAGGCAGATAGTTCAACTAAAGGGAAGACAGTGTTCCTGATAGATCCTTTAGTACCTCTCAAAAGTTCTTTTAAAAGATCAAAGGCAGTTTGTGCAAATTCTAGATGATTAACGATATACATCTGTAGATGGATGAGCTCAGGAGGAGAATTTTTGCCTCAAAAATTAACAAATCCTGCCCTAGAATAATGAGATACTTGAGCAAGGGGATCACCAAAACCCCATGATTTGCTAGGATTCCTTTTTTCTTCATGAGAAATGCATTTGGATGCACAAACTGCCTGATGGGGGTTTTGAAAGCTTACACAGAACAAATATGTGCTGCATAGTAATGTGAGATTTATGCAAAGATTCTGGTATGAATGAAAGCATTTACCCTTTCCTTCCCATCTAGGACTGGAACTCTCATCTAGGGGGCATCAGCTTGCATTGTAATTATTGTAATTATTGTAACTATTGTATTGTATTTTTGTCCCTCTTCCTTTCTTGTTTTGTCAAATACCATTAAGGCCTCATTATGAACTCCAGTTATTAGCTTATTACACAAACCTTGGATATTTCTCCACGGATTTTGGTCAATCTAGAAAAGCAGCTTCTTCTGGTCTTCAAAGATGACACAGATCTATCCCCTGCTGTACCTATTAGCATAAGGTTTTTACTGCTGAGATACTGACACTGGACTTTATCTGCCACTTGTGGGGAGGTAGGAATACTCTAAGTATTTTCACTGATTCCTTCTTTAAGAAAGCACACTTCCCATGAACAGGCAGCAAGGCACCTCACAGTCATTACTGCAGTTGGACAAGCTCAGCTGTAACACTGACACTATCACTGGTTTCTTGGGACCATCTCTTTGTCTCTTCATGCTCTTTATTTCTCTTTCTTATGTCACAGCCTCATTAAACTTCAGTATTTTCCAGAAACAGCCATGGTTTTTTATTATACCACTTGATTAATTTCTATTTTTAAGAATGCATAAATGCAATGCTGAGGGAAGCTTCACAATTCTGAGATTTTATTTATGCTGATTATTTGAAATTATTTTGTTCTTAGATTCTTTAGTTAATCCCATTTTAAGGGCTCTGAAAAGGTATCAAAATAAATTCAAATTACTCAGCAAATAAAAATGTACATTTAAAAAAATCCTGTATAAATCCTGTATGTAAAAGAGGTTCTGATAATTACTGAATAGCTAATCCATTAATGGTTTGGATTGGAAGGGGCCTTAAAGTTCATCTTGTTCCACCCACTGCCATGGGCAGGGACACCTCCCACTATCCCAGGGTGCTCCAAGCCCCATCCAACCTGGCCTTCAACACTTCCAGGGATGGGGCAGCCACAGCTTCTCTGGGCAACCTGGGCCAGGGCCTCAGCACCTTCACAGGGAAGAAATTTTCCCAGTATGTAATCCAAACCTGCCCTCTTCCAGTTTGAAGCCACTCTCCCTTGTCCTATCTCTCCATGCCCTTGTCAGAAGCCCCTTTCCAGCTCTCTTGTAGCCCCTTTAGGTACTTAATCATAAGAAATATATTGCCTGATGGTGGTTTGTCCAATGATAGATTAATATGAAGTATCTCTCTAAACTATTCCTAAGCAAGAGCATTATCAATGAATTTCATATGAAGAAAATCCATTATCTGCAAAGGCCAGTGGGTTTAATTCAGTGATTTGTTGTTACTGTCCATAGCTCAGAAATCAGTAGCTGAGCATCCTTCCTGGACACTTCCTGCTAAAGAACAGGTCAAAAGAAAGCAGAGATGCACACAGCATGGAGAATCCATACAGCCTTGTGCAATACTCAGGGAAGAATTTGCAATTCAAGCCATGGTACATATGTAGCTGAATAATTGTGTGGGCTACACAATTGTATTTACTTATTTTATTTCCCTGAGGTGCAACTGAAAGTCATCAGCTGGAGGAAGAAATGAAGGAAAGATTCTACTTTCAGACACCATTTAACTTTTAATAAGTGGACCAACTCAGTGGCCAACTCGGATATCATTTTGAACATGACATGGTAGAGGAGGACTGGTAATATTTGTGGTATCACTCCTGAAGTTATGACAATAGAGAAGCTTTTTTATCTGTTCTTGCAAAGCAGGTATAGGCTATTTTCTGCTTCAAATAAACTCCTGTTAGATATGATTCTGGCCTTCAATCATCAGATAAACATTTACTGTTTGTACAATTCAAGATACTTTTTTGTCTTCTCACAAGTTTTGTTAATTGCAGTTTAGTGCAACAGTTATTTCTATTTGGAGAATGAAGTAGATGTACACCCAATGCCCTTCAATCACTTCCTCAGGTAATCTGGATGGAATGCCTGGATCTTACCTTGAAGGCTTTGCTCAATGCATGTGTGTAGCTTGGGCATAAACACATCCTGCTTTATTACATTCTCTCATCTATCACCTTGAAAATACTAAGCAAAAGAGACAAGTGACTGATGGAAGCGAGAGCTGCTTCAGAGAGGTGATAATGGCAATTAGAAGATTATCCCAACTGCTAGCAAGTTTCTTTCCACAGTGCATTTCAGGGTAGTTCTGCTGCCTGTTCTTCCTTTAAATTTTTTTAGAAGACTTTTCACAACCAAGTCTCTGTTGTGAATCAAAGTCTTTGAATAACCTTAGAAGCAGGGCTTTGGCTTCTTTTTACATCGACATTAGCTGCAGGTGAACAGCTGTCCACAGACAGGTAGGATAGTTCTGGAAAGATCTGCCAATTTCTGGCTACCCTGAAAGTCTGAAGCTTGACAAGAGAGAGCAAAAGACATCACTCATTAAAAAGGTTACTTTAGATTTGGCACAAAAAGGCAAATGCCTCTGGAATTTTTTTTGTGCTTGGTGTTTCTTTAGCTTTCCTTCCTGAAGGGAAAAAGCCACTGTATCTGAAAGCTTTCCCTCCAGCTGGCTGCTGGCCATTAATCCTCTTGTGTTTGCCAGCTCAAGAGTGCTCACTGCTTGTTCTGGGTTTCACTCCTTTCCCAGTTTTCCCTTCCTCTGAGAGCCAACTGCTTTTTTTGTCCAACTCTGTATCTTTTGTCAGGATGGAGATCATCAGCATTTGGTGGGAATTTAGGTCAGATAAAGGTGAAGTTTTCTTGTAGCCTGTCAACATACTTTCTCTTTTGTTTTATTGTATGCAAGAAAAGCTGCATTTGATGCGTGCCACTTCTTAAAATGTCATGTCTCTGTCGGGAAAGGGGAGAAAAATTAGTCAGATTTCATTTTAAATGTTTTATGGTATTTTCCTCCAGTCAGTAGCAGTTGCCATTTCTTGCTTTCTGCCACTCCATGTGTTGTTAACACAAAATTCACAGATTCACCATTTTATTTCCACTCGAAAGATTGCAGTAATCACCAAAGGAAACTGATGACCTTTCAGGCAGTCAGAATTTTTCTTGTCAGCATTTTTTTTTCCTTTTCAGCTGTTAGAATGCTTTAAAGTCAGGTTTGGTTCTTGAGGTTGTTTTTTTTCCTTTGAAAAAACAGGTGCTGCATTCATGTTCCCATGTAGTCCATTAAGTGAGTACATTTTTATATAACTATTCAAGCACATAATACATGAGTATTTTAATTAAACTACCTAAGTGAGTATCTTAATGAATTAGATGTAATCATCTCAAAAAGTAATTTTGATTCCAGATTTTTATGGTAAGAAATATAATTTAAAGCTATTTTATGAAGAAGCACTTTATTCTTTTTTATAACCTTTTTTAAAAGCTTATGGGGAAACATAGTTTGTAACTGAGCTCGACAGGGATATGCTAACCTGGAATAATTTAATCCATGAAATTTCATGTGAATATGTGGAGATTTACAAAATTCTCTTAACACTTTAATTTTTAAAATATGCATCCTGTGGACTGTTCATGGATTGAAGAATTAAGTGTTTTTACATTCTGTAATCTAGCCTGTTTCATCTGTATCAACAAGATGAAATATATTGTAAGTAATTTTAATTATAATATTTTTTTTTGTCATGCCTGAAAACCTTTGAAAAATTTACAGGTAAAAAGTTGTCCTATGTGTAGAAAAGAGCAGTATCAGAACAGAGTAATACATGATGGGGCATGCTTGGTTAAAATGAATGAATTAGGTAAGCCTTACTTCTGCTACAGGTGTGTCACTGGACAATATTTATTTCTTAATAATGTTCCAAATGCATTTGACTTTTAGGAAGAAACTAGACAAAATGAATGCACTACAAAAGTTAAAGTTTAAAAAAAAATGCATTAGATTATTGTTTCATATAAATAATTAAATTATATAAATTGAGCAGAATTGTGTCTTGAGAAGAACTGTCTTCCAGAATTCAAGCTTCCTGGAGGGGATATATTGTTAGAAAAAATTATAAAGATTTGAGAGAAGCAGTGCCTCCTAAGGACAGAAAATTAAGAAAGCAATTCTTTGACAAAAAGTTATGTTGCATTTGCTTTCTTGGTCTGTTTCCTTGTTGTGATTCAGCTTTCTTAAACCAGAATTCCTGAATATCAGATCCCTCCCTTTTCATTTATTCCTTCTAATTCATATGAAACAGGCAGAACTGGAGTCATTCAGTTTTTTCGTCAGTCTGTTCATTCCATCCTTTTTAGAATCTAAAAGTAAGGAAAATAATTAAAATATTTAATTTTACAACCTGTGCTTTGCCTAGCCCAAGAACACTGGACTTCTTGTGAGGCTCTGTACCCTTTTTTTTTTTTTTGATAAATCAAAGTGATCTATTCTCTCATAAAATTAAATGAAGGAGGTACAGTAAGGGGAGAAATAAATAAATCCATAAACAATCATAACTTCTTTAGTTGTTGTTCTCTCACTGAACTGAGTAACTCCAGCTTTTCCCATCTCTAACTTCTGCTCAGATGCAAATCAGGCTGTAATAAATTCGGGTGACCTCATACAAAAGGAGCAGAGACAAGGGCTCTGCAGTGACCCTGCTTTGCCTTCCAGCACACACAGCTGCTGCTGCTGCTGCAGAGGCCTGGGCAAGCCTCAAGTTCTCCTTTGCCAGCTTCCAGTCTTCCCTCAGTTTAGTCAGAGCCAGCCCAGATCAGCTTTTCAGGAACAAAAACTGCTCAGCAATAACTAAATTGTCCCTTGGGGAGTGAGAGGAGGTCCAGCCCAGGGCCCCCAAGAGCCTCTTCAGAGAGCAGAGCCACGTCCCCAGCTGGGTAAGAGCTGCTGGTAAGTGCAGCCAGGAACACCCTCACCCAAGCTGCAAGCTAAAACAGTGCCAGGCTTAGACCAATACTTAAATTATTGTATGGTTTGGGTTTTTTAAGTCATTGCTTTGGTTAAACAGAAGAGTGCTTGCAGAAAAAGGCTTTGCTGCTTCTGACAGCTGCATCCTCTGGGAGAGCTTTGGAGACACGAGCCCACTCTTGCCACATTCTGCACTTCTGTGACATTGTACCCTACAGGTGACCTGGCAGACCAGTGACACAAAACTGGAACTGCTGTTCAGTGGCAGGATGGAGGGGAAATCCTGTTCTCAGCTGTAACACTGATGTTGTAGATGGGTCAAAATTCATAAGGAATTAAAACACTATAAATGGAATAAGTTATTAATGTGAGATCTAACATGTAAACTATATCTTGTAAATTGTATATATGTTTAAACTTAGTTGTGTTCAGAGTATACCTTGGCAAGACTCATGACATCTTGCTCAAGGAAGGTACTAATTAACATAAGAAGTGCAGGCAAGCTCAGGGGATGACCTCAGACCCATGATTTCACCTTACCCAACAAGAATCTTTTTCCATCTGAAAGAAGCAAGAGATAGGATCTGCTACTCCCTGGACATTGTTGATGAATGGACCTATTGCTCAAGATACCTCATTGTAATCATATAAGGATTTCTCGGAAAGATCATCATATGTTGGGATGAGTTACTGGAAACCATCAACCAGAGCACAAAGAGAATCCTTGGACACATCAACACCTAAATGTACCACTGAGCACTGGACCAGAGGATCATCAAGAATGAAAAGGACAAAGGATTTCATAGCCAAGAGCAAGAAAAACAGTATAAAAACTGGACTCAAACATCTC
>JACBWW010000017.1:2691854-2724890 GCA_020086605.1 Lanius collurio | reverse complement strand
GGATTTCATAGCCAAGAGCAAGAAAAACAGTATAAAAACTGGACTCAAACATCTCAAAGGTGTGCACTTACCTCTCTGAACTGCTGGTGGTCAGAGCTGTGTATGTGTCACCCAGAGTCAAGGACCTGGGCTTGGCCCTGCTTTCTTTTATAGTGGCTGATTTTGATTGTCAATTTGATTGAAATAAATTTTATTTGTTTTTATATTAATAATTTGGCTTGCGCAAATTATTAATTTGATGAAATTGACATTTCATTTATAACACTGAGACACATTGCTGGTTGCTTTGCTGCCTTTGGAACCGATGCAAAATTCTTTCCTGCAGCAGAGAAAAAGAATATGAAGGTGACTGAAGAACACTGATGTTACACTTGGAAGTGCTCAAGCCCTTAAGTTTGGAATAAATGAATCTGTTGGAAGATTGTTACTGTCCTCAAGAAGCATGGTTGGGACAGACAACACTTAGATTTTTCTGCTGTTTGAAAGTCTGGGGAGGCAGAAGGATGCTTTTTTCCCAGGAAGGCTCCCAGTTTCCCATGGGCCCAAGACACCATGCTAGGCTATGAAAATAAGGTCTCAGCAACAGGAGGTTAAAGAAGGCTCCTAAACATGCTAAAAGCTGCAGCTGAATGTCATTGGTTAAAATTTCTCTCACTGAGCTTCAGATGGCTACAGCTGCAACCCAGCAAGCAACCCCCCCTGGGCCAGCTTTAGGGCCTCTGTCTTCAGTGCCTGGCTTGCCTACATTTCACCCCACGGCTACAAAAGCCAAGGGAAGGTTTTCCTTCAGCACAGCACCCACACAGAGGCCTCAGCACAGGAACTCATTCTCACATGTAACATTTCAGGATTTCACAAGGAACAATATGGGCACCTCTTTTCCACCTTCTATTAAGAATAAATTTATAAAGTCTTCTCATAACAATTAGCAAGGTTTGAATAAATTCAGTACAAGTAGTGATTAAAGGATATACACTTATTTTTCTTAGTAGCTTTCAAGTGGGAACTGTAGATGAGTTTTCCTGCTGTTCGCTCTTACACTTTTAAGTGTTGGTTAAGGAAAACAGTAAAGAAAGTTTTCACAAGGAGCTATCCCCCTCCAGACACTAAAAAGCTTTTCTAAAATAAAATTTGCTTCTCAAAATTGAATGGTTCTTTTAAAATAACCCTCACTAAACATCAGCATAATCAAATGGCATCACAACAGCAAAAAAACCCAACTATTTTTTAACAACCCTGCCCCCTCTGGAAGGATTACAAAGGTTAAATGTCAGGTTTCATATACTTAAATAAATATCACAAAATAAAAAAACAAGTTCTGAAATATTAGTACTACAAAAGCCACATATTGCTTATTTCAGGGTGTTACAGTAGCCCTTATTACACCTGGCATTAAAATTTTTAATAATCTAGATCAAAGGAGATAAGAAAGGTCACTGAAACCAAAGGAGGCTACTTTTTAGCACTCCTATACACAGAGAGCAGGGTGTTGCTTCAGCATGTTAGGTAGTGAATTTCTTTGATCCTACCTATAAATGTCACTCTGTATGTCATTTAATTGTGGTGTAGCCTTTTATTGGTGCAATTAAATCTTTTCTAATGCATTACATTATCTCCAGCTCTGCTAAAAATCCTGTCATTGTTTAGGAAGTGAGGTAAGTCATTGTGAAATGATGCAGTTGACTTTAGTTTCTTCCTCCCCCCTCCCCATGATTTCTCCCAACGATTTTAATTTAAATCTCACCAAACAGCATAATGGTCCTGGAATTTGTTTAGTCGTTTGACTTCCTTTATCACACAGAGATGGTAAACATTCTGTTGCTAACCTGAAGTGGCTCCAAGCAGCAAAACTAGGAGGATATTAAACCAGTAAAAGCTTATCAACTGATTCATTGATATGCTGTAAATTCCAGGCTTTTCATTTTACTTTTGAGGGTTGCCATAAGTCAACACATTAGTAAGCAATTTGCTGACATTGGATCACTTAAAAAGGCTTCCCCATGGACAAAGTTCACCTCGGTGCTTTGTTTCATCGTTTCATTTTATCATGGACTTGTGCTGCTGTACAAATGACTGATGCAGCTTTGCATACCGATGGGGGATTTCACAGTCACTTTATGACACTCTGCTCAAGCTTCAGGAAGTCACAGACATAAAACATACAGGGCATGGTGTTTTCAGAAATAAATTCAATTGCTCTGTTTCACTCGTTCTAAGATAAGAAAGGTTCTTGAGTATTATGCATTAAAGCAGAGCAGGATTTCATATTTAAATCCTAGAACATGCCAACAATAACAAATTACTCAAAATGCTGATTTTCTTTCTGTTCACATTGATAGTTTACATTGATTTACCAGTAAGCAAAATTTCCAAGTTGAATTTCAGTGACACTTTTTTTCTTCCCAACCTCAGACATCATTTACTGATTGATGGATATGAGTTGGGTGAGGTCAATACTACAGAAAATCCAGGAGTAGCTCAAAACAGATAGTACCTTAGCAGCAGAGGAACTCATAGATCCCTGTCTCATGCAGGACAAGAGATTTCCTCTTTATTTTTACAGTTTCAGCTCAGAGGCTCACTTGCTTACAGAACCAGGTCAGGTCTGGTCAAGTCTGATATCACTATAAATGAAGACCAAGCATAACTCAGGGCCAGAAGTGTTCTCCAATGGATCAATATGTACTTGATGGTGCACAGAAACAACAAATTATGGAAGGGTTGGGTGTCATCTTACCTGGCTCCCCCTGAAGCCAGCTTTTAATATTAAATCAGTAAGGGCAGTTAAAATTGCAGTGTAGAGATTCAGTTCTAAAACCCAACTAACAACAGTCAGGTACAACTTACTAGGGTTGTTATTGATTAAATACATAATCACATTAAAATACTAAAGATACAAGCAGCATTTCACGAGTCATTCAGAGAGCACACAGTGTCATTTGTCGGGATTATTTGGAGACCACAAAGTGTAAATATTGGAGGAGGCCCATGGTGGGACTGTTGTTTATTTGTTTTTTGTTTTACACATACCACTGAAGGTCACTGTGAACGCCTGTGTGGGAGAGACTGGGATGTTTCCTTCTCCACAGTGAGCAGTCGGGAGCCAAAGCACCAGGTTCCCCCACCTGCTCTTTGCTACACAGAATTCTCTCACGGAGTACAGGAGGGGCTGCTGCTTTTCCCATCACTTTGGGATTTAAATACATCCACAATCCAAGGGCTCTCAGGGAACTTCTTTCTGTTATGTTAAATTACTAAATCAGCATTTACTAACAAGGAAACTAATCCAATTTCTACTAACAAATGGATACATCTGTTCAATATCCTGTTGTGTTAGGGATCATTTGGGAACAAAGCAAGTCATAACAGCTCTCAGTTAGCAGTGAATCAGATCATAGAATAAAAAGAATACGAGATCTTGTTAGCAGCAAATTTCGGAAATTCAAAGTTTATAGTAATTCTTAGTGAGTTTTCCACATCATTTCTGTGGCATTTGGGCTCTTGATTTCTTTGGATCTAGAAAAGTTCATTTTAAATATTCTGAGAAATTCAAGGAAGGGTCACTTTTGCAGTTGGAAGGGAGCACGTGTGCTGGTAGAGAAAAGCACCAAAAGTGAAATGAAACAATAGGAAAGCGTTCAGGTGCCATGAGGCTGTCTGAGCTCAACCCTTCTGCCACTCACTTCCCAACCCACACTCCCTGTAAAAATGGCTCCTTCTTTTCCTGTTAGATTTTCACTCACAGCAAATGCATGAAGAGAAAAGCTGATGTTGCCTGGTCGTGGCACAGCTGTCAAAATGCCCCTTAGAAGTGCTGCAGGCATTTATGGGCAGAGACACACAGACAAGTCTAAGACTTGTGCAAGTCCCTGCAGAGCTTTCAGACACTGGGAGGCAACAGGAGGAAGTGGCCACAGTGAGCTGGGATTGCATTCAAAGTTATTAAAGTCAAGAAAAGCAACCATTTTAGGCATTTATTTTGTTGAGCCCGTGGGGAGCATCTTCAGACAAGAAGATAAGATTGCCCAGGCCTACATTCAACATGCAGAAAGGCAGTAAAAAGGCATGAAAATATATCCTGAAGACAACACCTGAGATGCCTCTTCTGCCACTGCCTGGTCAAAAAAACAACCCAAAACAACCAACCAAACACAAATACAAAGAAGTACTGAAGACATGATGTAGGTGCCACAGTTCAGGCTTGGAGGTTTTTGCATCCACTTGAGCTCTGCATTTCCAAAAATACATGAGCATCCCCACAGACAGCAAAAAGGATGATGAGAGGCCTCCATAAAACCATTGAGGGAATTGGGGGTCACCTCATATAGAAAATAAAGGGAAATGTAACCTTTCAGGTGTGGAAAAAGCTGGTGCAAGCAAAAAGGCTTGTTTGACTATGGACGTTTGGGAACAAAATTAAAGTTCAAAGGATAGCAAGGGCCCTTCACATTTGACATTTATGAAATCTTGGACAATTAAACATTGGAATATACTGCCTAAAGACAGCACAGCAATCACATCACAGATAGCCCCTGCCAGGCTGGTTAAATACCAGGAATAACGCAGCTATGTTTGATCCTGAGCAGCTGGATGGATCAGACATCTCCAGGTCCCTTCCAGCCATGTGATTTTTGAACTTTAAAAACAGCCCAAACTCTCCTGTGAAATGGAATTTAAAGTCTGAAGCTCTTTAAGTTACAGACACCTTTGGAAACATGGTGGTCAGGGGTTTAAGAAATAAAAATTGCCCTTCAGTCAAACCATTAAGGGATTGAAAATGACTTACAAATTACATAATGAGCATACTTCGCTATAAACAATCCCCACTGGCCTAAAGCAGAGGGTTCAAATTAACTGCACATCTGTCTTAAAACACAGAGCTATGATGCCTCTGAATGTACAGGAATCTCCATCATATTCCCTACCTCAGCTATTTTAGAAATGCAGCCATTTGAGTACCTCAAAAGCAGGTTAAGTTGGGAGGAGGAAGGAAGAAGAGAGGAACAAAAGAGAGGAACACAATTATTCACACCTATTACTGACAGGATAATTTAGAATGACACAGATTCTCATTTTTTCATTGCTTAGAATCAAAAAAGGCACAAAACTCTGCTATAAATCACACTTTACCTTTATTGAAAACACAGTAAAAAAAATTTTCCTACAAAACATTCAGTGTAACATTTCAAACAAAGGAAAAAAACATATTACCACTGCTTTCCACAAAACAAAGAAATCAGCCTAGCCTAGCTAAGGCAGCAGATATTTTAATTTATTTTTGTAACACAACAAAATATCCACAACAGAGAACATTATAAATCGTAATTCTGGATGACCTAAAATGAACCAGGAAGGGTTTGGTGGGGAGAAGACATCTACCCTAAAACTGTTGTGATTAAATTAACACTCAAAGCACAATTTTTCAGCTGTGTTATACTGTGGTCAGATACATCCATGGGAAAGTAAAGCCAGTTGCTCAAGACTATGGAGTTTACAAAGCCTAAAGCACAAATGAGACCAAGAGGGGACCATCAGTTCCACTCCCCCAGCCTCACATAGTTTAGATTGTGCGTAATTTACCTTTTTTTTTGTAAACTGTGGTATTAACCAGTAACATTGCAGTGAAAAACCTGGATGTGCACAGGGAAGGTACCTGGGGGCCATCAGCACAGCCCAGCCAGCAGCACCAACAGCCACAGAAACGCCAGCTCAGAATTGTGTTTTTAAGGTCAGGCCCACCAAGTCTCATGTGACAGGGACCAGGGTGCCAACAGCACCCTGAGAACAACCTCAGTCTCCTCACTGGGAATTTAAAAGACAAAATATAGTGGAGACAAGGGCAACACGTGATTCCTATTTAGGTAATGCAGGGCTGGGTATCAAACCCACAGGAAAGGAAATGCACCCCTTTTTTGTGTACATGTGTTTCATACACACACCCCCCAAAATTTCAAATCTCATGACTCAAATGTATCTTCTTTTTCTATGCACTTCTTTTTAAAGCAATGGAAGTCACACCAAATTAGGCAAAAATACTTTGAAACCTACCTTTATGAAAGTAAAAGTGACTCAACATTTTTTGGTTATATAAAGCCAAGGAGAAGAAAGTACTCATAGAGATTTTGTGACTCTAAGAATTTTGGTCCAGACTGGAAAAACTCATGTTTAGGTGAAAAAGGGAAATCATGCACCAGCTAATTTTCTTAAGCATTTAAACACACCCACTGAATCCACTGCACAGGTATCACCATCATGCCACTTCTCTGAATGATCAATTCACATGGGGAGAGAAGGCCCAAAGCATGCTCATACACATGGAATACAAAAATCCAGAGAGCAGGTGAAGAGCCTCACCTCAGCCCCTCACAAAGCCTGAGCCTGATGAGAACGTGAGAGCTACACCCTGCTGCCCCAATGTGTGCCCACCTGCCACTGAGGGAGAGCAGAGGGCTCTCTGTACATCCCACAGCAGATGACCAGCAGAGCAGTTCCACAACAGGAGCCACCCTGCAGTGACAAGCACCCCATGGGTTCCCAGTGGCCACACCAGCTCAGTCACTGGAAGTTAAAAGCACAAATATATGCAGTGACTAAACCCTCTCACTCCTAATTCAAACTGACTTGAACTTTTGGTAATTTGTTAGAGGACCCTCTAGTGACAGGACTGCTTAAATGGAATCTAGTGGTAAAAAATAAAGGAACTAATAAAAGTGAACATTTTTGTAGTGGAAGAACAGTTCTAACTAGGGAATATCTCTGTACAGGCTACATGGGAAAAGAAATACATTAAAAACAAAGCAAATGCCCCAGTACTTCAACAGCTGGTATCTGTGGAAGCAGGGAATAGATGAGGAATGCAAAATAAAGCCCTGTTCAGGAAAGGAGCTTCATCCAGTGATGCTGACTATAAAACTTAATGTCCTGGGGGGCAGGGAGAAAAGCAACAGCAACACTCGGGGTTAGTGATCAACAAACATTTAGAAGCAGCAACCCAAAGTGCTTAAGTAGGTATATATCAACATTCAGATACCTAAAAGCCTTTAAGAATTTGGATTTCCTAATTTCTATGTTTATGTAAGACCTTCATACAGATACAGCCTTTAAACAGCTTGGAATTCAGTATGTCAAGAATATCAGCATTTACAGGATATTTTTCACACTATCTCTTTGACTGTTTGGAGTCACCTTCTCTATTTGGTAAAACATTTAATGCTTTCTATATTTAGAAAAAATTATGAACAATAAATGAAACTAAAAAGTTACCAATATGGTAATTAACACAAAACTAGCAAGCATCCTCGGGTTTCTGTTGCCAAGACAAAGATACCTTCAGGAGTTCACAGGCTTTTATGAAGTCCAAGATACTGTGAATCACAAAAGAGATTCTAAGAACTGACGAAGTTCTTTTTGCATCAGTGAATTACTGGCTTATTTAGAGAACAAACAATTGATATTTTGTATACTAATGATACACATTTCTTCTTTTTCTTTGAAAGAAGTTTTAGGTGCTTCATTTGCAAAGTATTTCAAAAGCCTTCCACTGAAGTTGCCTTCTAGTATGTTTTCTTACAGTGCACAAATCAAATTTATACAGATTCTTCTGCTATTTCATGTTTTGTCTGTCTCATGAAGAGTAGCTGTTCTTAACACAAAGGCCAAGGAGTACGACAGTGAATAACCTGAAAACACTAAAAAGGGAAGCAAACCAAGATGTTGGATAACTCCAAGAATTAAGGCCAGATTTAGAAAAAAAAAAGCTTCATCAGTCCCTGAATTCCATGTAATGTATTTTTAGTAATCCAGAATTTTAAAGACCGACTAGAAAAATAATAACAAAGAATCCACTCAGGTGAGCTCCACATCATTTCCCTCAGCCTGGGAACAGGGGGGACTCTGAAGTCCCATCTGGTGTTGACTCCCCATGAGGTATGTTCTCCTTCCTAGGATTCTGACCAATATTGATGGGCTTTAAGGGTTCAAGTGCAGCTTGCAGGAGACCCTCTGTGGCTGTGGTGTGGAGGGACACAGCTCCTCTCAGAACCACGCAGCTCTTGAGACTGCAAGAAGCCAAACACAGAATGGCTGCACAGTCCTGTACAGACAGAGATCCTGAACAACTTTGAGCCCTAACAAAACAGCTGAAAGTGCCAAGCTCCAGTTCCAGAACACCTCAGCTATCACCAGGAAACCCCAGGAGTCTGCAATTCCCACAGCTCAGCACCTGAACTGTGTGTGGCAGAGGGACACACCACAGGCTCATCTCACACCCTGATCACAGGAAGGAGCATCACAACTTCACACAACAGAGACTGTGTCTACCTCACCTAAGGTAAGGGCAGGGGGCAAGATATAGAAGGGGGTAGAAGTTGTATTCCCCTGTGGGTGGTGGCTGTGGGTTTAGCTGGTTCTCACTGACTGGGATGAATTCAAAAGCAGCATTTTTGTAAAGTTCAGATGCTGACAATGGGACTGAAAAAACCTGCCAGCTTACCAATAGCAAATTCAGTGTTCATGGGTTGGGGAGGGAAGTCAGTGTAGGCAATACTGTCTCAACTCAGCACTAAAATAACAACAAAAATCCTAATACTAGGAGGTAGGGAATCTTATTTCATTAAAGCAATTAAAGGTTCACAGTTCACAACAACACTTTTTTAAACAAAACTAAGCACACTTCTTTTTGAAGAGGTTTTTTATGTGGCCTTAGTGTCCTGTCTCTGTTCAGATTATTTCACCTTGATTAAAAAAAAATGCTATTTTCAAGATCAGAGAATATGTTAAACAGGACTTAGGGTGTTTTCTTGTATTTTAGATGCTACTCTACTAAGGGTAAGGCTCATCTGCTGTCCATACACCACCACCCCACTTCTGGAAGAGGAAGAAGAGATGCAAAATAACCTAGAGCACGCTTCAAGAGTTCAAAGAAAGCCACATGCAGGAAGAGGCCAATTGCTTTCTGTTTCTACTTTATTCCTGTCTAATTTAGACTATAAATTCTTTAAGAAAAGGGCCATCATGTCTTCACTACACAGCACTGGGCACGTGTGAGCACCTCAAGTAGCATCAGCTGCTGCACAGACTCACAGGTGAGTGGCAAAGACATGGTGGGATGGACAGGGGCTGCAGCCCCTTGGCACCCATCACTCCTGGTGCCACAGGGGGACGTGGCACTGCTGGGGACCCGGGGGAGGATGTGTCCCCCAGCATCTGCTCCCATGTCCATCCTGCCCAGCACCTGCTGCAGGAGCTCCTCTCCACTGGTGCTCCAGGTGGTACTTGGGAACCAGACAAGGAAAACAACTTGTCAAATCTTTTAATTTCTATGACACTACAACAGTCAACAGGGTCAAAGGTATCAGAGGAACAGGGTAAAAGATAAACATCCCATTACAGACAGTAAACAAAGTTTCCTATGAATGCAAAACTGTTACTTGTACAGTAACCAATACTATTATGTTTTAGCTTAAAGTGATACATATGTGTGCTTTATGCTTAGAAACCCCACAAATATTACAGTTCCACCACTGCATTTAATATTGTGCTACCAACATGGAAAAAAGCCAAAAAACAGCTAACTTAAAACACTCAGTTTACATCTATTTTTTGGTCTTATGTGGTATCTAGTTGAAGATGGAAGCACTGATGTGCTTTTTGCCTCATAAGAAGTGAGGCAGATGTTAATGTTACTAAGATCAGTTGTATATACCTTGAAGGTATAGACCACCTGACTCTACATGAGTCAAAATACTAGGAATGTATTGTCAATATCCATTAATGAATTACCAGTTGCTTGTACTTAAGTGACCATATGCTTCTGTGAAAAGTACACAGTGACCTGTATCTTGCATGCAGTAACAAAGCTTTGCATAAGCATGTCATTTTTCAAGGCCAAAGGCGTATCTTAAATGTGGACAGTGTCACAATATCAGCAGTTGATTTTAAAACAAAATAGTGTCAGTAGTTGCACAGGGTAGTTCTGAATTTCTCACCAGCCTTGGAAACCACACAGCACTTCAACCATCACACAGAGTCCAGTGTAAAGTCTTCCCTAACACAGCTTAACCCAAACATCTGCCTGCAGAATCCAGCAGAAGGGCTGGGGACAGTCAAGGCTGTAACATTTGTTTTGAAAAAGAGATTTAAAGCCTTGCCCGAAGCTTGGGTGCTTCTTGGCAGGAACTGCCCCTGCTCAGTTGAAGTAATTGCCCAACCCACTTGCAGAAGCCTCATACACATCACAACCCACCTTCTTCTGTGTCCTTGGGTCACTGATGCCAGGACAAACATCTCCCCAAAAGTACGAAGGGCAAGACCTCTGCTGGTTCACACTCCTAGGTTTATTCCTAATATTAATTTCTTCAGCATCTATTAACTGTCTTAGCATTGTAATAGAAGTATTTCTATAAACCTAACTGGCCTCACACACCACAATTCACCAGTCCCATTAAGACATGAGGACAATTTTGGTCATGCAATGACTTGCATGAAAAAGTGGACACATTTCACCAGTTTTTACCTATGATGCCAATACAATAAGGCTACAAGCTCTGAAAATACCTGAATTATGCCCCTAATAATACATCTCCCAATATTTTAAATATAAGCTCATTTTAGAACAACTTTTAATTATAGCTACCTGTTATCGGTTGCAGAACTTTGACTCACATAAAGATTTCTCACTAAAGTGTCAGCATTAAGCAAGAGAAAAGATGCTTGTAAATCTTAGTGAAATCAAGCAATTTTACTTTTTCTTCCAAGACTTGATACAACACATCAATAGTCAGTTCAATAAACCTTGAATTTATACTAATCACACACACATAAAAAGAAACTCTCTAGCATCGTATTTACTACAGAAATATTTACATTATGCCCCAGTTAAAGTCAGAAAAGGCAGCTGCAAAAAAGGTAAATCCTCATGTGTACTGGAGCTTGATTTTTGAAGCACTTTAGGGGAAAAAAACCAAGCAGACATTCACACACACAGCAATAAGGTCTACAGCCCAGAGCAGCCATCTCAGGAGAACAGCCAGAGTTCCTGACACAAGGTTTACCTTATTTTGGAACTCTACCAGAGAGCAAGTTGTCATCAACTAATTTAAGACCTCAAACTACAGACAGGCAGACTGTAACCAAATGGGAAATAAACAGGAACATTTTCTGGCTCCCTACATGATGGGCACTCACTGAAGGTGTCCCCATTCCAGTCTCTTTGAAGATTACTTGTGGCCAAGCAGTACAAAAGCACAACCAGATTTTGAATACTTACTTGGTATTTTTCTTTAATATAAACTGCTGAAAGGACTCCTAAGGCTGCAGGAAATGCTACAAGAAAGGACATTACCACCCACTGATGCCATCCTGAATCTAAGGCCTCTGAGCAGTTAAACTGCAACACTGCAGAAACTCAAACTACCAAGACTGAACACACAAGTTTTACTTACCAAACCACCTACATCATCTCTATAACCTTAGAATTTAATTTACGATATCTACACATATAGGCCTATATACATGTTCATGTGTACATTAAAAAACAGGCTAGTGACACATAACTGGATTATGCCACTGAACAGAAATCCTGGTAGCTGAAGTATAAATTCAGAGAAATTTACTTCAAATTAAAGATTGTAGAAAACTGCAACTGCAGCCTCCTAGGCCTGTGCTCCTTGCATTGATTCCAGGTACTGTTTACCCACAGTAGCTCATCAAGAATTTCACAGGGGGTACTGCGTGGGGTAAGGGACCTCCATGGCACAACAGCTCCCAGAACTCTAAGAGCTGTGACAGGGGGTCTCCACAGCTTTTTACAAAGCATACTAGGCTCAGATTTAACACTGAAGTTCTTCTTCATCGTGGACTTCTGTAACACATTGTCTGACCACCAGTAAAGCAACCTGGCATTTAGAGCTAAGGACAGAGAGCTGAAGATGCTGCCCTCCAAGACAGCTCAGTGACACAGCCTCCTGCATCCAGCACCCAGGGAACTGTGAGCTCTACTGTCATTTCTAACTCACTCTCAATAGAACTGTTTATCTTCTGTCAAGGACACCCACTCCAGGTACTTTACATTTCCAGTAAGGGTCACATTGGCCTTCAAGTGTACGTTTTCTTCTTTTTTTTTTCTTTTAACCAAGTCCCAAAGTTACTCTTCATAGCTGTGTTTGTACAACACAGGAGGTACTGTGCATTCAAATGTTAGCAAGTTTAAAAATAAAGATGTGACACTTTGAACAAATAAAAAGGAATGCATTATTCTCTTCAGCTTCCAGTCTTCAAGGCACCTCCTGCATTAACTTACTGGGAAATAAACAAGCAGACCAAAAGTTCACTGGAAAGAGAAGAATCTGACACACATAACTTCCTCAGAAGCACACAGCATCAAAATGAGACAAGGCTCGACCCAAACTAGTAACCAAAAGCAATATAAAAATGCTGATGAGATGACAGGAATGCCATGAGGTTGATGTTTTCAGCTGTGTTGACTGCAGGTGATTGTTATCACAGTGTTTTCTGATGGCCATTTGCAGAAGGCTTTGTCTCCGAGTCTCTTGGATTGTTTGATAGATGAAGTTTATCTAATCCTGCAAAATATTACAGAATAAGAAAAAAACTAAGATTCTCCCTTGTTTCATGCACACAGGTATTCAAAAGAACACAAACAATCCAAATTCTACTTCGGGATTTGCTGAAGACCAGCACTGATGTTCTATCTCCTGTAAAAATTGTTTCTGGGAAATTCCCTCAGTGTTTTTTAAGTGAGAAAAACCCATTACAGTGGACAAGCATGGAAGCCAGAGAATCCCAACTTCCCATTGCTTAAATCACAGACTCAAATTTTAAGAACCAAGAAAGACTTGCAATAATTTACCCTGCAGCCTACAAAGACCTAAATAATTACCAAAAATATTTTTTTTAAATTATAGCATCTTTTTGTAAATCATAATTTGATTGCTGATCTTAATCTCATTAGTGATGACCAGATCACTTCTCTAAACTATTTATATGTCTAATTACATATTTAGGACTATACTATTACTGATTTATCTCTGTTTTCAGCCATTTGTTCTTATTGCATAATTCTCTATTTTGAGTGCTAATTCCTCACATCCTGCCCCAGGCAAGCAGTTAAATCACTCTTTATTTTTTTGTTGTTTTGGAAGGGGGAGGGGAAGATGAGGAAAGCCAGCAAATTTAGCCATATTTTATTCAAAAGAGGCATGATGTCAGTCGTGCTTCCTTGCTTGCTAGAGTTTCTCTCTGAAGTCTCCTATCAAGTCTCTAAAATTAAGGATCAAAATTGGAAAGAGTTTCTTATTCATTTAGTGTACACTACACTGAATGTTTTACTAAAGTGCCACGATGTGCAAAGTTACATTTTTTGCCTTGTTGGAACTGGAATTCCAAAATTTACTGCACTACCAAAAAACTAAAATCTCCTCAATATTGTTCTTTTCATAGTTCTAATACATGGACTTTTTGGTCATAGCCAATTTTGGTTCTCATTCTTTGAATTCCATGGAACAGTTTTTAACAGACACCTTTTGTTATGTACAGCACTGAAAACAAACTTGTGTCAGGAACCTGCACATTTCAGGGTTTGTAACTCCCCACTTGTGTCAAACCCAGTGACCATTACCCTACTATGCCTGGGTTTTGAAATTTATTAACCTGCCTTCAACATAAATAATTCTTTATTCAACATTATATTTTAATTCTTTTACAAGAATTTTAACCTGATTTTCCACTAGCAGAGATGCACTCTGGGAAGTGGTTGGGTTTTGTTTCAGCATCACAACTCTGAAAGCAGTAAAAACTAACATGAGTAACTTCTAGATGATGCAAACTGAATCCTCAGTTACAAAGAAACACTGAAGTTTCACCATTAGTCCTCTCAATTTAAGCAAATACTACTCTAGGGATCTGAAGAGATAGGAGCTTTCCTAATTAGTAAAGATAAGATGAGGTAACAACAATAAAAACCACCAACATTTTATCCTCTTAGTATCAAATGTGTTTCAATCCTTTCTTTTATAGTCAAGAAATATCAATGAAAAATTTGATCAAATTTTTATTGTATCAGGTACAGGTTTTACTCAACCAGTTACTAAGGTTCTGTACATTCTGTACAAAGATTTTTCTGAATAGATGCTCAAAAAGAAGCATGAAAAAAAAGCAGCTAAGATCTCTGCTAGCTATTTTTAGGGAACTAATAAGTTGCTTTAAACAAAAAAGAAAAAAAGCCAACCCATACACAAGACGAAGTTTTAATTTGGAATAATTGCTCATAGCAATGAGAATGTTCTATGCTCTCCAAAGACTCAAAATCCAACTGCAGATCAATAAGTACCACAGGCATATAATTAAAATCCACATTGTACCTTAGCTCTGGACTCTTCAAAAAACAACACAACGTTGTTCATCCTTGCACCTTAACTTAGAGAAATTTCCACCAAAAGAAAGTATTCTGTGAGCTGTGACAGAACTTCACCAGTAGCACACCAAGGGGTCAATGGTGGAGAAAGGGAATGTTCAAGCACACAGTGAATTTTCAGGGCTGTGTTACCTAATGCCTTCAGGAGCTCTTCTCGCACAGCAGAAGTGAATTTTCTGACCAGACACAACGTTGTCATGATAGCAAAGAGCAAGTTGTAAGATAACACAATATAGAAGTTCCCCAGCCAGTTGAACCTTCCAAAGTCTCCAAGCAGATCAAATCTGGTGATTCCTGTTAAGTTGCATGCAAGATTTAGATCAAAATATTCACAACAACTTTTTAGGAAACACAAAAATTTCATTATATTATGTTTACATTCGGAGGCAAAATTCTTACAGAAAACACACCAGAAGACACATGGTTAAACACACAAGACAATGTTCATGAGGTCCTGTTCTACTTTGCTGCTCACTGTAAAACTCTAAGACATCTTTATCAAAATGTTTTTTAAATTTCATAGTAAATGCTTGAATAATAGGAGTTGAAATCAATTGTCTATTCTAGATAAGAACTCTTTTTATAATTTCAATAAATGTAACTAGGAAAAAATCAGCTTCAGTAGGAAAACTGCTTAAAACCTCAGTTCTATGAAATCCTTAATGATTCCAGAAAAGAATGAAATGCACTGTGAGCTTTTTTATAAAAAAAATACAGGTAGCAAATAGCCTTTCTATGAGAGTCACACCACCTTATGGTAAACACTAAGTCTTTTAAGTCGTCTTCCAGAGCACTGCTTTTGAAAATGAAGTTTAAAGACATTTTTCCAACTGCAGCATCTCCTGGATCTGCCCACCACTACAGCCATGGAGCATTTGCACAGAAGGAAAAGAGGCTGAAAGATGGTGCTGACAGGTCTTCTTCCCAGTGCACCTCCAACCCTGACACTCAGGCTTTGTGCTGATCAAAGGCCTGTCAATCACTAATTAAGGGAACAACATTTTTCTGAAACATGGGAACGTCTACAAGGTGGAGGGCCCATCCCAGAAGAGGAAGAACCACAGGTTGTTCCTTTGTCAGGTGTCATGGAGCACTGACTACATGGCAGAACATTGAGATGACAGCCACATGACCATTGTCCAGCATTCAAAAGCTGTTTATTCCCAAAAAACCTCTGGCACAGCTGATGTCAGAGTGAAGTGTGCCCTCACAAGAGTGCAAAAGAAGGAAGTTGACCCTGTCCTAAAACTAAAATGGCAGCAGCAAACAAGGCAATCACAAAACAGCCCTGCCTCTGAAACTCCTAAAAGCTCCTGATTTTCTATCATCGTATTTTAAAAGTGTTTTGGGGCTTTTAAAAACTGACTTCTCAAGCAATAATAAATGAAGAGACAGAATTAAGGGGCAGTTACATTTCTTCCAAGGGTAAACCTAGCACTTAAGACTCTCACTGTACCTGGATACCCAAGACTTGCAAGGCAGCTATCACAATGTTAAAAGATACACACACTTGTACAGTCATTTAAATTAAAACATTACTGAATTTGGTATCTAAGCAAAACATACTGAAATGAAAAGAAGTTTCAAAGGATGAAATAAAACAATCACTGATCAAAACAGCAAAAGGGGCAGGAAGAAATACTGAATAAGCACAGAAGGTCTTAGCATAGAAAGAAGAAAGCAGCTGAATCAACTAGCAAAGAGATGAAGGACAATAAACACAGAGCTGCTTTCCCATCTGATGGCAAACAGTGTCCTTAACATTTCCAAAGCAGCAGTGCTTTAGTCAGACTGTGGAGCTACAGGAAAATTAAGAAAAAAGTCAGGTTTGAACGTACAGGCTTCCAGAACTTTAAAGGAAAAGGAACAAACCAGGCAGAGCACTGGAATTCTCTGGAAAAGGAATAACATTCCTTGACACATAGAGGTCCAGAAGAACAGTGTGCCACAGAGCCGTGTTACAAGGACAAACAGAAATGAACCCTGACACTTCTGTTAGAGTAGGTGGGAAAATTATTGTCCATAAATTACATTCAATTTCTTCTTACAAAAAGAAAAAGTCACTGCTCATCAGAAAAGACCTGACACAGTAACAGTCTGTAAACTCATGGGAGAAAAAGGTTAAAAAGGTTTTGATGACTTTCTTACAGAAGCAGTATCTACTCAGCCCACAGAGAAAAAAACAAGAATTTTAATAATTTAAGCAAGTTTTTGTTCAATTACTGATCTGGTAGCACAAATATACACACACAAAAGCTGATAAAATTTTACCAAATAAACTGTTAAAGAATTCTTCAGGTTAAAAACAAATAGTAGGTTTTAGACAGCACACACAAATAAATTAAAAATCCCCAATTACTTGCACATAATACTCAAGTGTAAAATTCTAGGAAAACTTCTGTAGGCTAGAAAGTTCAATTTTCTCTGCAGCTCGTTTTTGTATTTTTGACTATTAAGTGCCTTGTTCCCAATTTGTTTCTCTGTGACTAGCAATACGGTGATGGTGAGAAACGTTTTTGAAGGGCTACTAAAAGGCTGAAAAGTTCTGGTAAAATATGAGTTAACTTATTTAAGTAAAATAATTTATTTTAGTTAAAAACTTTCCTGGAGTTCTGAAGAACGACAGAATAGACATACCCACCACCTACATATCTAATTAGAATGCTATGAAACATATAAGAAACTCCATTTCCATTTTTAAAAGCTGAAAAAGGGCAGTACATGCCTTAGATAACTTTTGCTTTTTCACCTTTCCCATAAGGATAAAGTCTAGTCTTTTCTGTATAGTCTAGAAACTCGCTTTTTTAATAAAGTGAAAAGACTATGAATCTGCTTAACATATTTATTTCTTTTCATCTATTCAGTGCCACAGGGCAGTGGCATGTAGTGCAACACACATTGATATTTCTGCAAAGCACCACATGACTCACTGTACTCTAATACACTCTATTAATCCTGTTTGGACAGCTGTGACTGTGCATTTGTTAGCTGTGTGTTAATTGTTCCATCTTTTTTCTTCTTTTATTTATCTCTATGGCAAACTATTCAGGAATTTCACTTGTTAGTCTGGTTTTTAAGTGAGTTTTACCATTAATCTGTTTCCTATGAGACAACAATGGGCCCAGCGTGTACACTTACTGCCACAGAATCTGGTTATTATCAACTGTTAATCTCATGGATCATTAACAATTAATTTTATTTTCTTTTAAACAAGTCTTGAATGCAGTAACTTAGTGGACACAATCTTTATGTTACAATTCTGTTCTTAAACAGTGATTTTTCAATGTAACATCTGGCTTCACATGCTAGAACTTCTTGGGCCTTTATCATACTGGTTATATTTTAAAACTGAACTACTTTAAATATGTGAATTACTCCTTTGCATTTTCATGAAGTTTTACTACAGATTTTTAAGTAAGTTCTAGAATGAGTATTTTAAGATTCCACACTCCAAAATGCATTACAGAGGATTTTTCATTTGCTACAGAAATTATTTATAGTTTATTAAAACGCCTTACCTGTAGATATACACAGCATGACAATATACAGTACAGTTTACTGCAAAACATTAACTACTCTTGATTCAAGAATATTCTCACTGAAAAGAAAACCAGTTGTAAAACTACTGAGCACACACTGCTGGTCTGTGGGCCTGAGCTCAAACTTCTAAGCTTGTACTTAAGACTTGTACAGCCTGAGGTGAAGATTTTTGTTTTGTTCTATTTAATGTTCCCAATGCAATTCACATTAGCTACAAGGGTTCTGCACTGCTTAAACATGTAATAGCCTTGCAATTTAACTTCAAGAATTCAAGCTGAAGATTACCTAAATGAAGTGAAGGTACAACATGATTTTCCAACTGGTTAAAACAGCCTAACTACTTCAATTGCTACTGTCAGTTCTTAGCCATAAAATCAGAAGTTCTTCAGTTCTGCTATGGTAGAGTCCAATTTGTTAAACGTGAAAAATGAAGTAACAAAAAATACAAACGTGTTATTGTAGGGAAAATGAAAGCAGCTTAGTATCACTGCTGATTAAAAAACTTAATAAATGAAGAGTCATTAACTCATTTTCACTCAGTGTCACCTCAAATTTCAGACACCAAATCCCAAAATTTTCACAGGAACTAAGCATTAATTTCACAGTGCCCAAGAAGGTATTTCATACTGCTCTGGACAATCAGTTTTCCTATCTTTTCATGTCACAGTCTCCTGTTTTACAAAGATTCAAATCTGACCTTCTTAAATTAATATATTCTCTAAAAATGCTTAGCATCTTTTTCTTTTTAGAAAGTATGTTCTGCAGTTCATGCACACAGGTGTATATTCAACAGCTCATGTTGGTGTAGAAATGAAGGCCATGGGTACATGCTCTTTCCACTGAAAGTGATGGCAAATTAAATACATACTATGGAAAATACTGCTACAGGTTCTTCTTTTTTCTTGTATTTTTTTAAAATTCAATTAAACATTTACTATGACTTCCATTTCACTTACCCAGGGTCCTTGACATCACTGGCAAAGCAGAGCTCAGCACCAAGATTGAAACACAGTTCCCAATTATCTGTTTGAAAGTAACAAACAGCATTTAAATGATAAATGGGATTGCTGAAGGGAACACAAAGAAAAACAGTGGTCAAGATGAAAAAGAAGAATTCTTAAAAGGAACATTCTTCAAATTGAACCTAAAGCAATTTACAGTAACATATTGTTAGTCTTGCTGACTTCTGTCACTCCTCTCCACATGGTGTTAAACAAGAGAAAGATGATCTAAGAAAAAATCAAATATGTATTCATGTGCTTTTAATCAAAGTGCTATGTATGCTCAGATTCAAAATAATTCCAAACTACCATGCTGCAAAGCATCAACTGTTTACTTACTTCCTGTGAATGTTTTATAAAAGAACAATTCCTTGGGCTTAGAATAGATGACTGATACATCAGCTTAAGCCTTGGATGTAACACTTGCAGGATTAGCATTATTTAAAAAATTACAACAAAGAGCTTCCTTTCAATTCAATGCCTGTTGTCTACTTTAAATAGTATGAAAAAAAATCACAGCTGTTAGATTTTATTCTTGTTCTTCTAAAGCCTTTAAAAAGAGTAATTGAAACTTTCTTTCAAAAGGGATCATTTTCTTCAGGTCTAGTTCTATCAGAAGCCAAAAGAAAAAAAAAATAGAAAACTTGAAAGTAGGTAGACATTTGTACATTCACTGTTTATTTCTACACTATTCCTGGTGTACTGTAAACAATCAATAGGAAATATTAACAACATTCCAACTATCTACTACTTATTACTCTAATCAATCTGTGTGCATACCCACTTTCTCACTTCCAACAATTAGTAAAAATACCTCCATCCATTACTTAAAAACAAACAAACAAACAAAAAAAGAAACATACTGAAAAAATAATTAAATTCAACATCTCTTCCTTGGTTACTGAACACTCCCCTTGTCAGCTGTGGGAATATTTTGCCAAAAATCTAGACATGTTCTTCTGAATTAGGTAATGGCATTGGTTATTCTAAAGCCAGTGCTAAATTGTAGAAAGTCAAATTAGCTTCAGATGGCAAAATGTTGCTGAATAGCCCTCCTCAGTCTTAGTTTCATTATTCAAATTTGAATTACTTTGCCTGTATTACTTCTAGCAACCACGTTGTTCAGATCTCAAACAAGCTCCCTGAAGTACAGTTAACACAATCAAAGTTACTCATTAGCAGTAAGTTTCCTTTGAAGAAAGTTCTTTCACTTGCTTTTCTATAGCCAGTTAACAAGCTCTGCCATTCCTGGCTTTTTCCAAGTGAATGGATGCCATCCAAACTAAACAGAGCACATTTTTTCTCCCACTCATTCAGCATTTTGAAAATCTTCCAGTTTGCTACTATGCTTACAAACAAATACTGATCACTGCAAATGAGCCATTCAGGGCAATTGCTAAGAGAGTCGGTTTGTCTTGGGTGGAAAGAAAGACAGGAGGGGGCCATCCCCATCCCAGACTGCACCTTACCTTTGTCATAGTTGTGTCATCCTTCCTGGGAGTGAAATTCTCAAAAAAACGAAGACTGTAGAAGCCAACGACAGAAGATACCATAAGATAGCTGTGACAATCAAGGAAAAAGGAACCTCCAAGGAATGCAAGCTTCATTCAAGTTCTCAGCAGCCTCCTAAAAGTCTTAAGAACTGAAGAAAAAAGAAACAAAAGCACTTCGAGTGTTTGAGAAGGACTGACTTATCTCTTTCTACTTTCCAGGGAAGTGCCTTAGTGTATATTACCAGTGTCCCAGAAAAGAGGACAATACTTGCTAACAGACAGAATTCTTACAGAAAGGATACAAAATCAAAATGATTTCAAGTGCTGCTCCCACAAAGCCAAAGGTGGATAAGGAGGCATTTCCAATTCCAGGCCCCTACAAAGAAAAATATAATTGGTTTAATTAAATAAGATACATGCAACATTTCACAAAGTTACCTTTTACCAAGAACAAAACATGTAACATCTCCCAGGAAATACAGCCTTTCTCAGTTTCAGTGTTTCAGGGGCGTTCTGACATCCTACCCTCAAAGTCCCCCCATCTCATGCAATGGCATCAGCAGCTTTCAAACTGCAGTGAAATGTATTGCTAAGACAGAACTGCAAACTCCAGATTACTGATCTGCTTTACTGCATCACTGTATCGACACAAAGCTCCTGTACTATTTTAGTAAGAACTCCCTACAATATGACACGTAATAAACGTCTGTGTGGGCACAGGAATGAAAGCTAGAAGCAAAGTCAAGGTCAAGGCTCATTAGTTTCCATGTTATTAAAGCAAAAGTTCACACTTGTACTTCTGCAAGGCCCCCAAACCTTTACTAAAGTTATAAAAATCCTAAGAGAAATTTACTTTACCCTTGATCCCTTTGGCATTGCAGTCTCGTCAACCAACAGGTAAAGAATGTTGAGAGCAACTAAGAGAACTGAAATGGACTAGAAAAAAGCAGAAACAGTCTTGTTATTGAAAAGTATTCCACATTTTTAAAATCTACTCATTTATGCACACCAGACTCCATAACGTCAAGTTTTTTTTTAAATGGTCAAGAAAAGAATATCAAGGTTGTTGCTTAAACACACATCCCTCAAAAAGTTTAAAACTATTCCCTCAAATGACCAAAGAATTCTTCATATTTTTTGTGGGGGAAAAAAAAGAAAATTCTTACTGTCTCAGTCAGAAGCAATATCATGACAGCTGGATAGACTAAATTCCTTTCCCAAGCAGAAGCTTTTTTCCTTCGTTCTGTTCAGAAGAGAAAAAACAGAAGCTTAATACCATAAATCACCTTAGAATAAAACAAGTAAGAATCACTCAGCCATCTATAAGCCCATTATAAATATAAGTAACAACAGCAACCTGATCTGGAACAAACATCAACCAGCTCATAAGAACATCCACTCTGTAGAGCTGTAAAAAGCAATGGCAAAAATATGAAACCTCTCTAGAGAAAGGCTGGGTTGACAGAGACAAGATTTTTCTTAGAGGCGTGTTTCACCATAATTTTTTTCTTCCCTTCGCACACAGCAGATCCACAAAGTTTAAAATCTGCTGAAATTTTAAAATACATTGTTTACATTTAAATTTTAGCATGACCTAAACAGACAGAACAGCATTTCAGATATTTAAATAGTATTTGGAAAGGACTGTAAGGTAAGAAAGACAAAACTAACTTCATTAGACATCATTAGCAGATGATGTTTTTAGAAAAAAAAAAAAAAACCCACAATTTGAGTTTTATGGAAATAATTCAAACACAAAACAAAAGTAATGCCCAAATATTCATAAGCATATCATACATTTAAAACTCCATGTAAAGAAGTCAAGTGTTACAATTTCTCTGAAATAATGTTAAAAATAAGATCCAAATCTGACTCCTTACTTGAATTGTTTCGTTGGAGGGGTGCAGTGATTCCATGCAATGTACTTGCAAATGCACAAATTTGGTTAAGAACAAACTGGAATCAATCAAGGAACTGCTCCAAACTAAACACAGCACCTTTAAGGTCATTTAGTAAACTACAGTCTACATGAAACTCTAGAAAGTTCATTACCTAGATTTGTTTTCTTGCTTTTCACTTTTTCAAGCTCACGTTCCAACTCTACTGTCTGGTATTCCACTGTGGAAGATACACCTTTTAAAACAGAATACATGATTTTCTTTTGGATGTGACTGACCATAGTACTGTAAGGCACACAGTAACAATTCAGATTTAGGAAGCATCACATTAGCACTTGTGACTTTAAACTGCAGGTGTTTCTTTGAGACTCCTCAAATACTTTTCAAAAACAGAAGCATCCAACCAGAAGAGCTCAGCACAGAGGTTTCAGTGTCATATCCTGTGATCCTGGCCTCTTTTGCTGATGCCTTAACACAAGTCCAATTACCACAGTGTGACAGAATGTCTCACATGCCTCATTCTTTTATCCCTACATTATTCTTGCACCAAGATGTAAAGAATCCCTGGATGACCTTCAGGAGCATTATTTAGCAACTCAAAGGCCAAGTGGACCTTTGCCTCCAAACTGGCCAGAGCTCCAGATCCAGTTTCTGCCCCTCCCTTTGCTCAGCAAGCTCAGTTTCCACGCTGCTGACCTGCTTGCTGATGGATCTGCTGCTCATACCAGTTTGTCTGCTCGATCCCTCCATGCCACAATCAGATATTCCCACAACTACCCATGGGACCATCCTCTTCCACTTTCCTTTCCAGTTTACAGCATACACGTGTCACTGTCGTGCACCTCCTCATACTTGCTCTTCTACACCAGCTGAACCCCGATGGCCATAATAGTAATTCCTTTCTTCCCACTAATTTTCTGCCTAAAAGTTGCTCAGTAACTTTTCTTTCTATTTCTACACAGCTTTGAGGAAACCCAGCCATTTTTTCTCTCCATCCTTTTTCTCTTCAACCCTTCATTCTCTTCCAACCACTCCTCTTTCCCAGCGCAAGCATATTGTGGTTTCCCTCCTCGATGCTAGTTCCTCTATAAACCCTACACAGTGTTCAGGCACTGACACAGCTCTGCAAGATTTGCTGTTTCAGTTCCCATCCCATTATTTCTGCTTTAGCTTTCACTCCCTGCAATCACAACCTGGAAATATTCTGCCTGGAGTAAGGTAATTGTTCAGAAATAAAAGGGATGAAAGTGGGGCAAGCTCACCTGAAAATACATTAAGGGCTCACATTTTCCCTGTCTATTCCAGGCCAGCTTCACTCTGCAATAACACACTGTGGCAGTGACAGTTCAAGGTCTTAAACCCAAAGTCTTCTCTTTTATTTTTGGCTGATTTACATTCACACCCTTCACCTGCTGGCCATTCCCTACTCTCAGCCCTACCTTTGGCTGTGGGCTAACCTGTAGGAGCACCATGCTCCATGTACTTTCTTTAAACACTCTCTAATACATTTATATGAGATTAATATTCTTGTCCAGACTTTTATCTTATATCTTGATCACTTGCCTACAAAAGCTAAACAGCACTTAGGCTGCTGGCACAGCAACACTACTTTGTAGTCCAGTCTCATTATTTCCTTATTTTCTGTTGTCTGCTCATCCAGCCACTAATCTCAAAACAAGAATAAAGGTGACTCTTTTTATTGCATACTATTAAATACTGTTTTGTTCAATGCAGTCAAATCATCAATGAAACATCCAACTGTTTAATTGAATTAACTGAATGTTTCTTTCACACACATTTTGGCATATAACATGTAACTTCTGTACTATGTCTAAACATTGGATATCAGTGACATAATGAGTATGGGGTAATATTTACAGGGCTTCAAATATATAAATATCTCTAATCTCAGGACTATCCAGTAAGACCTATAGACACATTACCCATTATGTTCTACTACAACATCTTATCACTTGAAGTGCCTGAAATACAAATATCAGTTTAATTTTGCAGTATTTTTTAAAAAATTAATCATAATCCCCAGGTTTTCAGAAAAAGTCTTTAGAAAAAACCCAAGCTAATTATTACCATAAAAATAAGCTTTTGTGATGATGCATTCCCTCCCAAAAAAGCCTAAAACATCTGTTTTATGGAATGACTAATTACTGTGAGGTAGGGAAAAGGATAGTTACAGAGCTCAGTGGGAAAAGAACTTTCATGGAAGCAGTTGAACAAGAAGGAAAACTCAAATAAGCATCTGACATTTTCTTCTTCTCTGCAACTGATTTAGGGGTCTCTGAGGAAAAGCTCAATTCAATATATATATATATGTTGTTTTCTGCACTAAATATAAAAATTCAGAGCTCAAAACACTGATTTCTTGGGAGTCTCTCCAATAAATCAGCGTCATCACAGTAGGTCCCTAAGAGACAGGTCAGTAGAAATTCTGAATCATAGCTAAGTGCTGTTGTAGTTCCTCCTTAAAAAGAGTTGCAAACAACAGGTTGCTATACAAAAGGATATTTTATGAGAAAGGCAAAGTTTCAGATCAGTCAAAAGAGTATTTGAAAAGGATGCAGCTAAATTCTTAAAAGCTCTCTAACATTAGCTTTATTTCAAACACGCACGAAGTTCAATGTCAGCGCTGTCTAGCCAATAAATCAAATTGGTAGACAAGACTTGTTTGGACTAGCAATGAAAAGTTAGAAGGGATTCTCCAAGAAAGCCACAAAGCAGCTCATTTAAGGTCAATTTAACGGTATTATTCTGTTTTTCTTCCAGCCCCGACATAAGATTTCAGTACCTCAAAGGAAATTGTAAGAGTATCTATTTGCATTCCCCCAAGGTGATTGGCAGTTCACCACCAATTAGTTCAAAATTACACTGTTACTAGTGTGCAATAAAAACAACACCTTTCATCTTTCTTACATAGGTAAGGATACCTTCAGAGCCAATAACTTTGATCAAGTAAGTATTTTTGATCCTACCCCACCCGTCTCTTTGGATTCAGGAAAACTAATAGCTGAAGGCAACTTTTTTTCTTTTAATATAAAAAAAGTCCCAGCTTTATTCTTCTACTGTAGGAGTGATGTGGGTACTGAAATATAATACACTGGAAACAAACATTTTCCCAAAGCCCAGTATCTCTTCAATAGATAAAAAATACTAGGGTAGATAACACAATCAAACTTTCCCCTCCCTCCTACTCTGATTTTCAGTTAGACACTGCAGACACCTGAGGAGGAAGAAAATTAGTTCCCACAAAGAAGATCTACAGTTTCACAGATAGATTTATTTTCACATATGAAGAGCTTTACAATCATCAAGTATCACTTAAGCCTCTGCTCTGGTCCTCTTCATTTTAATAAAAATTCAACTCTTTAGTTATACATAAAAATGAAGTATGTATTTCAGAGCACCTTCCTGCAAACCTGCCCAGCAGGGCTACTTAAGCACATGGGTTTCCATCACCAGCACTGTGGAAGAGTTGCAATGGCCATGGCAGAGGAATTGTGTAGATGAATATATCTGCTGTGACACAGCAGCAAAGAGACACAATCTGTGCACTAAAACACAGATTAGGGCCTCTAACATCACAGCACGTCTGCTGATGAAATTAGCACCACCCCCATTTATACACATTTTTTTAAATGCAATCAACATGACCCCTCATAGTTCTGGCAATAACAATGTCTATTTTTTCGACTTAATTTGCATGTATTAGAAAGACTTCTGGTAGAGAAGATGAAACTTGTCATATTGAGAACCATGCTTAAATTTACTTAAGTAACTACTCACAAAAATCCTGCGGAGTATCCTCTTGTACATACAACATCTTGCCCCAACTCCATGCCATAGGCAAGTTTAGACTTCCATTTACTTTTCAGCTTAAGTCCATTAATTTTCTCTGTACACCAAACTAGGGGTTTTCAAGCATTCCTTTAGATAGGGGTGTCAATGCCATTGCCTCAGCACTGGAAACAGAGGGAATTCAGTTCCTCTCCTGTCTCAGGACATTTAAGCCCCATGTCTTTCACTGCTCAAGAGCAGGCCAGTGAGTGCTCCATGGAATTTGGGTGGGCTGCAGCTCCACTTTTCATACCAAGCCACGTGCTGAAAGAGACTCCAGTCTCTTAGCTGGTGCTGAGGGGAGGCCCCTGCACACATCCTAAATCCACACCCAGTTAGCAGACTTACAAACAGCCTCGGTCCACCCCACAAGTGATATTAAACTGAAACATAAGCAACCGTTGAGAGATTTCTGCAAGAAAAAGAGGAGCCAAGCAGCACCTAAATAATCACATTCCCCATCTGAGTAGCAGACCCCTCTCTGCACTGTTTCCAATAGATTCCTGAATAACTGTCGGGTCATTTCTCTGTGTTGTACACAAGCAGAATCACCATGACAACATAAAATATTCAGTTACAAATATTTTACAGTTCCCAGCTAACATCAAACACACAGAATGATTATAATCACCCCATCACAGCTTCAAAGCTGTATGCACCTTTTTGTGTGCCTGTGTGTGAATGCACATCCATATGGGTGTCACTATAAACACCTGAGCCTTCAACACTGGAAAGGTGAATGTTACTTTTAAACTGAAATTATGGCTGATTTCAGCACAAAGAAGTCACTACTTCTCCACAAATTAGTTGCTACTCCTCCACAAATTTTAAACACTGGAATAAAGATTGCAACCATGATCTCCATTATCAAAGGTACTTCCCCAGACCAAGTAACTTGGAAAGGAGACATAATGAGACTTCAGAGAAGAAAAGATTGAGATATATGACAGAATACTGAAAAGTAGGCAAGAAAAAGCAGGAAATTAAAAACATTAATGCTAAAATAAGTAAGACAGTACAACAATGGATGTGCCATGAAATGAACATTCCTTGATTTTTGAAACTGCAGTAATTGTATAAATTGTGGCTGGATGGCTTATCCATGCAGTTAAAAGCAAGACAGAAGATTTGTACAACATGCTTTCCAGGTTTAGAGAACCAATATATTTTCCACAACTGGTGCCTGCCATGTTGCAATATTCCTTTCTATTCTAAGCCAAAGCTTCATACTGTTTTTAAAATACTTCATAACAGAAGCACCTTATCAAGAAATGTAAAATTGTAAGATTAAAGATCGTAAGTCTAAAAACATTTTTGTAATTATTCATTTTCATTACTTACTAATAGCATTTTTTAAATTATTAAATTCACCAAGTAAATTCACCTAGACTACAAAGGAATGCTCAGATTTTTAATGGATTACTACCTAAGATTTTAAAAAACAATCAACTAAAACACAAAAAATCCTCCAAATTAAAACAAAGCTCATATTGCAGGAAGTCAAGCCTCTTACTAATTGTTCATTGTCCTTCAAACAAGGCTGAAATAGAGTCATTTACAAATCCAAGCTATTTTGCAGTAGGGGTGCTGGGTCTGGACAACTATTCAATTGCTCTCTTAGGCTCAGAACATTCCCACATTAGAGAGCTGATGAACAATTTAAAAACAAACCAAAGCAAACCACACACAAAGAGCCAGTCTTGGAAAACCCAGCGAGGAAAAGTACACCTTTAACATTTGTTACAGACCAAGATGCTGAAATTTTCTGTTTTGAGAGAGGAGACTGCACAACAGTGAGACCAATACTCCTGACCAGAGCCACTCTACTCTAAATACTAAATCTGAAGTACTACCATTACAGGTATAACATACATACCATTAAGCTTCCTCTGAATTGCTTCTTCCTCTAAAGTGATGATATACATCTGCTCATCTAGGTCTTCCAGGATCTGTATTTGGAAACAGAAACATGAACTGAGTATCAGAGACACTTGCTTTCCTGACTGCACTTACATAATCAGGTTCACTTTGCTCCAGTAAGCTGTACTTTAAATATAGTCTATAACTTTACAATACTGACACAAACAAGAACTTCACCAAAGATTATTCCATTCTGTTATACAACTGTATCTTCACTGTAAGCAAAGTTACTGTTCTTATTTCAAGTTAAGGCTTTTATGTTCAGTTTCAATCTAAAGAAATAGAACAGTATGTCTGACCTACATTCAAATCTTATCAACCTTCACATTCAATTTAAACAAAAATAATGACAGATTTAGAAAAACTATATTAAAACCAACTTTTCACATAAGCCAGTATTTCATACAAATATAAACTGCTATTGGAAGCTAAAACCAAATGAATGAAGTCTGTCTACCTCAATTATCAGGTGTTTTGAGACTAAAGCTGACAGATAAGAAAAGTAGTACCTTTTTTCTTTGTATTTCCAGGGTTGAAATGACTAATGAAAAGGAATGCAAAATCTAAGTGAACCCAAATTTCAGTAAATACAAACTAGGACATGTGGCATCCAAGTCACTAGAGCACTTGCACATGGTACAAACTTCTCCCCTCCCTCACAGCATTCAGAACATGAACCAAAGAGCATCTGTACATAAAATGACAACTAACCACATTTCACCCATCTATGTATACCCCCAGGTTTCCTTCTTGTTAGCCAGACTTTGTTTGCTCTTGTATTCTTTTCTCCTGAACTCAGAATATGCCCACACTTTTCAGGCACTGGTAAAACACAGCAGGAATACTGGCAATAAATAATACTTGTAGCATTGACAGAAATTGAAAAATCAGAGGAAGTCTGTATTATTACAAGAAAAACTTTGGAAAAAAACAGGCATTTGTGCCATATGAAAAATGTGAAACAAGTACATAAATAATGGTTATAGAAACTCTGATGAACTGAAGAGCTCTGTAGAAGTGTAAGCTTTCTAGAAGAAAGTACCCAAATACCATTCTACCTTCTCACAGGTAGCACAGGAGGACAGAATTGTGGAGCACTTACTGTTGGCTTCACCAGCAACTGACCCATTACTGTAAACATCCGTGAGAGTCCCACTGGAGTGCACACTGCAGGGGAAGGAAGAGCATGCAAAACAGTCATTTCTAAGTCAAAGAACAGCTTTCTATTTGGATGCTCAGTGTGCTAGTCCACATATAACCATTTTTTGGTTTTGAAAAGAACTGCAGGAGCTTACAGCTCCAATATGAACTTTTAAGCACATTGTAATCACACAAATTTTGAACAAGACAAGCATCTCTCCCCACCCCCCAAGAGCTTAACTGTGATTTTTATTTTTTTTTTGTCAACAAACAACATCATATAATCAGAGATCTTAAACTTGCTCAACTAATTAATTATTTATTCAAAGCATGTGGCACCAGGGGCTATGTCTTCACTAGTAAATTCAGCAGTGTCAGAATACATTCCTGGGCTTTAAGACTGGATTGCCTACACCAGTAAATTGTTAGAACTATTCCTGGCATGATTTGCCCTGGGCCAGTTAACACTTTGCCAAACGATTCTCAGTGCAGGTCTGGAGTTCAGGCAGCCCAGGGACCATTATCATGAGACAAAGTGCACAGACACCTGCCAACTGCAATGTCCTGAATGGAATGACACCAGCTGGCCACAGCACTGGAGAACATCTCAGGCATGTTTCATCTTTTAGCACAGGTGTAGCTGCAAGGCCGAGAGATCCTGAAGCTGCTTTGCTTTGAAAGTTATCCTTCAACTTCCACGGATAGTAGGCTCAGCTACCAGACTTTAGGTTATTTTCTATGAAATAACAGGCCCTTTCTGATCCTAGCCTGTGATGGTTTTCAGGAATGGTGCATGTATGCCTCTTGTTAGAAAGGCACAACTGTGATAATAGAAAATTATTAGTAGAAAACACCCGTTTAGGGAAAACAGCCTTCGAGTACTGAAATGTGTAGGAGATGAACAAATTTATGATGAGGATGTACATTTATATTTTCCATTATAATAAAACATTGTTGCCAAAAAAAGGAGACAAGATTTTATTGTGTGAGGATTTATTTTAATTAACCAGCATTTCACTGTAGCTACTACGTATTACAGAAAAAATACAAGAGTATTCAAAAATCCAACTTAAACTAGTCTGCCTTTATGGCAGAAGAATCCTGCAGGAAAAGGAGAAACGAAAAAGGAAGTGATACTCCAAATCACCATGGCAATAGGCTTTACTCAAACACTGCTTCAGCAATTAAACCAATTGAAGATCTAAAGAAGCTCTACCCCAGCAGCTGCCCCACTGCTGTACACTGCCCTTTCAGCTACACAGATCTAACAGCTAGGAGGGTCTTCACCTCAGGGATCTGCTTGTTTAAGGTACACATTTCCAAAACCCGGTATTTAGTCACAATAATTCTGGTGACCTGGTTTACAACAGCCCCAGAACAGAGGCTGCGTTTCCAGCTCTGCTGAACAAACTGCAGGGCAGATTTGAAGTTTTATAAACCAACTTCCCATTAAACTGTTCAGCACCTCTGTCAATCCCACTCTGGAACAGCCTGCAGAGGACTTTGAGAAGCACATTGTTTAATTCTCCCACCTTCCTCAAAGTGGATTTGAGAATCTGAACATACAGAGAACCTAAGGAGACTCACTGAGGTCTCTTTCATAGACAGATCTGTTTAACAGACATTACAAATTATCACTCCCCACTCTTTCTCCACAGTGACAGCCCCACATAAGCTTTGAACCTGTCAAGCTTGGAGAAGAGATGAAACTGTAATAGTCTAGAAAGGGAGAGATTCTGTCCCTCTCAGCAGTGTTCTAGAAATTATTCAGGGAGGGGGCCGAGATTATAAATGGGATTTGGAGCCTTCCATAATGTTTCTTATTCCCCAAAACGTGCATGACTGAACTCTGGTTAGGACCAGTCCATGTAAGGTTGGTTTTTTACTGCATTTGTTTCAAATGCAATTGTGTAACTGACCTGCAGACTGGCCCGAGACCAGCTGTGTGATTATGAAAGCTGACTGCACTGTCTTCCAACTCCTGCCTTTACAGAAACATTTTCAATTACAAAAGGAAGAATGGTAGTTTACTGAATATAGGACAAAATGTTCCAAAATAATTGTCTCACCATACCACCGACTTCCTGCAGACATTTCATTTAAAAAATGTGCTTTTCTTTGCAGAATGGAGAAATTCAACTATTTTTCAACTACCTACTTTAACAAGTTAGAAGTTGGAATTTTTGGATGAGGTGTAATGTTTCTCAAAAATGGAAACTGTGAAGTACCATTTTTTTAAACTTCAGAACCAAAACCTAAAAAATTCACATCTAAATTTAAATTTAATCAGAAAAAGAAAATCCCACTCGACTTTCACAATCAAAAAGTTTCCTTTAGCCACCACAAAAAAAATTAAACATAATACATAAAAACAAACAAACAAACAAACAAAAAACACCATAAAATCATTCATCTTTTGGAATAATAAGGAAAATACTTACACAAAAGCAACAAGCATCCCATCAGTGATATACAAGAATATAAATATGGGAGGTAGAATTCCCAGAGGTCTGTAAAGAAAACATTGAGCAGAGCTGTAGATTATTACAAACAGGCTATTTATGTCACAGAATTTAACATAAAAATGGTGTTGACTGAATTAATACCTGAATGAGGACATTCTTCTCAACCTGTGCAACACTCACATAGCATCTATTAGAAATACATTTAATATTTAACATCTACTTCTGTATTTACAATTAAACTGGCGTGAAGGTTCTTTTGCATTCCATACCATATAAAGACTCCATACTGGCAGCATCATTGTCTATGAGTGCTGAAGCCACCCATACAATTCCAAGGATAAGCAGTGCAAGAAGAATGAGCATTACAAGGGTTTCCAAAATCCGTGCTCTGATGCCCTGTGGGCAGAAGAGGAGAGAGAGAGAAGATAAAACACGGCCAAGAAGTTTGAATCAGGTATTTTCAAACGTTTTTTAAGTTACACACAAATAGCAGCTCCTTCTTCCTAAATATACACTCACCTTTATCATGTAGACAAAAGCATAACATGTAATGCAAATTTAAAAGGTAGTGCATAAAAAAGGAAGAACTTACATCTTCATAGTGCCCAGATTGCATTTTTCCCCTTAAACCCATAGAAAAACGTTTTAAATTGCATATGCCTTACAGTTCTCATTAATCTCATTATTCCATAAAGTACTCTTTATACCACACGATTTTGTTCGAGCATTTTTAAAAGATGGATTACTTTTCTAATACTTTCAGCAAAGAAAGTGGATTAGCAAATTTTTATCTATGATTCCAATCAAGGGAATGGAAAGCCAATTATGGCAAATAGCCAAATGGCCCGGCAAGCATTAAACCCCGCGCAGGTACAATGCAGCAATTTCCTTAAAACCCGTCCCGCAGCCGTCAGTCTGCGGAGCCCTCGAGCGGCCGGCTGCGGAACTGCCGCTGCCAGCTCCCAGCACAGCACCCAGCTCACAGCACCCAGCACAGCACCCAGNCGCTGCCAGCTCCCAGCACAGCACCCAGCTCACAGCACCCAGCACAGCACCCAGCACAGCACCCAGCACCCAGCAAAGCTCCCAGCACAGCACCCAGCTCACAGCACCCAGCTCCCAGCACAGCTCCCTGCTCACGGCACCCAGCTCCCAGCCCAGCTCCCAGCTCCCAGCATAGCACCCAGCACAGCTCCCAGCTCCCAGCACAGCTCCCTGCTCACGGCACCCAGCTCCCAGCACAGCTCCCAGCACAGCACCCAGCTCACAGCACCCAGCTCACAGCACCCAGCTCACAGC